>CM076579.1:1289554995-1289866162 GCA_034641835.2 Pinus albicaulis
GATCAAGGAGTCTAAGTATTGACATTATTCCAAAAATCATAGAAACAAAGCAATGAGAAAAAAAAATCCATATGTATTAACTTGAATAGAAAGAGTAATCTTACAACCTCATGCCTTGATGTTGTATAGATTTCTCCCGGGGTCCTGAACAATTGTTCTCCTTTAGTCTGATAACCCTTCCTCTCTGAATACCAGCATGGAGTTATAGACACAAGGGTGTGATCATTCTCATGCAACAACAACTCACTAGTGTAGAAAGTATGCACTCTTATGAACTCTCTTGAGCTTAGAAACTGTATAGATTAGTCTCTAATTACATTGGTAACTACCCTTCAACCTGAAACTTGAGCTCAATTTATAGGGAAATGGAGGTAGTTTCAGTTCCATGAAGAGGGGGATGGATTCCCTTCATGAAGGGATTTGAGCTCTATGGACTAAGGGATAAGCTCCATGAGTGGAGGGATAAAGCTCGAACTGATCGCGACTCTAGAAGCTTCCAGTTGGGAGAATATTCAACCAACTAGGCTTCTATAATTTAGTTTCTTATTTTATTTTCATTTCACGGGGGTGCACAGGTTATAGTGGCAAAAAGTGTAGGATTTGTCGCAGCTTATGGACAGAGCATCAGCGCATGCGCAGGGAAAGGCTAGAAAAACTACGCAGGTATACTTTTAAAGGTTTTACAGAGCTTTTCTCCAATTCCAAGACTTGATTAAGAACATTAGTGTTTTTGACCTCTAAGGGAACATGATATGGATGGTGATAGACCCATATGAACAGTCAAATATCATGGTGACAAAATGACGTGTAACACTATGGCCTGACAGACTCACAGCCTGTGCATATGTTCGAAAAATAGGTGCACGGACCTTGCATGTTGTAGTGGTGGGGGACCAGGCAGTGAGACACGCCTTGGATCAATGGGGTTTACTGATTTTTCTTCAAAACCCTATCTTGAGGTTACACAATAGATTCTTACATTTTCTGATTCGCTGCAAGGATGATGACTAGTAGATCATGGTGGTGAGGAGGGCCGATTTTCCCATATCAGCCCAGATTGACATGTATTTTGTGACAGAGTTCCTGCCTCGTGGGAAGGCTTTACCTTATCCATAGCCAACTAGGCATGTGGACATTCTCCGTTGGGCGAAGACTGAGGGTTGCTCTGGGCCCAACCCTTATGATGAGGGTTGTATCCGAGATGTTATTTTAGATCTTACAGATCGTCTATGTCTATGATCATTCCGTGGCGAGGTCAGATTCCCCCCATAGAGTATCAGGGCCCTAGATAGTGATCCTTCAGTAGTTGTAGGTGAGCCATTTATTTGACTGGGGTTGATTTGTCTAGAGGGGCATGACATCCCAGCTCAGACAAGTGATTCATGGTGAGCTTCAGAGATTTTTCTACATGATAATTTTGTGTAGCATTATGTACTAGAGGTTTTTTATGCTCTGACCCTTTCTACCAATGGCACTAGGGCTTGCCAGGGACCTGCGGATATGATAATGGGATCTGGTGATTCCAAGAGCTGGTGGAGGAGTTGCGGGGCATTGCTAGAACACCATTGTGGAGGGTTGGTTTAACTCCAACCCTTAGTTGATTTTGGAGTATCCATACCATGGTGTGGACTTCCAAGGGGATCCAGACATAGGTCTTCCTCTTGGTGATGCATGGGGACCAGCAGGTATGTGATTATTTTTTTCCGCATTTCTATATTTTTCACATGTATGTATGTGTTTTATATGATGAAATTAATACCATTCTTGTTTACTTGCATATGTGGGGCCCCAGGGATGACCACTAGCATATTCGGTAGCAAATGATGTGAGACGCATGAGTGTCACATGGGTGGTACCCGTGCCCTAGAGACCTAGAGGTGTGAGGCCTCCTCCTAGTCCTATGCAGCTGGTGCAGTAGTGCTAGTTGGATATTGGTGGACCCTCCAGGGAGGGTAGCAGTGCGGCAGCAGCCGGGGACTCTTAGCGATGGTGTGAGCATGTTGAGGCAGCAGAGGCTTGGCTGGCAGCTATGGAGGCCAACCTGTGAGATTACCGAGACACTTCGAGTGGGGTTGAGTCCCTGACTAGAGGTATTCCCACTGGCGTGGATGGGTTGGGGGAGATTGTTGTGGAGACGGTGATGGCACGTGATCAACCAACTTTGTGTTGTATAGATTTGGTGGTGGCCATGAATGTTCCTATTTTGGCTCTTGGTGTAGAGATTGGTCCACGAGACCGGGAGGGAGGCCCTCGGACCTAGATTTGTTTATATGTATGTACTAGGGAAATCAACCAGCATGAGGATGCTCCCATGATTTTGGATGATATGTTTTTTTCCTGGCTATGAGCTAGTGGATTGTATATTCATTTTTGTATACATGGAGACACACACACACACACACCTATATATATATATATATATATATATATATATATATATATATATATATATATATATATATATATATATATATATATATATATATATATATATATATATATGCGAAAAGTATTTTGGTGGCTCTCATGATGTGCACATGTTGATACTTTTTGGTGTATTTTATATCTATTATTTATATGTTTTTTGTATCTATTCGATGGATATTTATGCTTTTATGGTTGATGGTATATATGTGATGCATTCCAATCTAGGATTTGGTTAGCTATGTGATCAGCTATGTTATTTTTATCTCTTGGTATGTGCGTAAATGTGATGTGATCAAAACTTTTGGCTTATCTTTGTGCATGTAGGTATTTCCTAAAGAGGCATGGATCACGTACCTGAAAGGTTTGATTTAACTATAATACAACCAGCTAGGAATAAGGGAAGATGTGTAGATGGTGGATACCTTGGAGGGAGGCATCGGCCAAAATGATTATGACAGCTTCATATTCGGCTTGATTGTTAGTGGTTGGCCCGATACAAATTCCATTAGTGATGCAAGGTGTTCGGTTAGGAGAGCATATGGCCCAAGCTTCAGCAACAAGGTTTTGAGACCATCAATAGGTGCCATCAGTAAATCTGTAACAATAGATTGGCGGATGATCCATATGCGACACAGGATTAGAGAGCTTGTTTTAGAGTATATCCATTGTGAGGTGATCATCATAAAAATAATTTATGGTGCATACACATTTATTCTAGGGCATTAAGGGCCTTTATTTATGGGTGAAATTTTTTGAGGTAGATTACATTGATGGGATTTTTAGGCATGTCCCATCAGGCTCTGATAAAATGTATGTCCCCTTGAGGAGTAATTTTTTGAAAATATATGGACCCTTCCATAATGCCTCGAACTTCCTAGGTCCTAAATATTCTTGGGTGACATCATAGCAGAGGACTAATTCTCCCTCGGCGAATGATCGAGAGGTGATGTTGCAATCAAATGAGACTTTGACCCTCTTTTTATGGGCTTTTTTTTATCTTGGAGATACTCTCATCAACTTTCGTCAACCAGGTCTAACCGTACCAACCTTTGTTGTATGGGTTTAGTATCAGTGAGAATTTCAATAGCTGAATGTAGGATGGAGATTTTGCATTCAATGTGAAGCAAGGCCTCCACCCCATAGACTAATTGGAAGGGTGTAAACCCTTTTGATGCTTTGACCATTGTGCAGTATTCCCATAGGGCTGAGAACACCATGTGGTGCCAATTGTTTTTGTGATTTTTCACCATGCGTTGTAACATTGTTTTGAGGACTTTGTTGAGAGCTTCTACCTGACCATTAGATTGGGAGTAGTATGGTGATGCAAAATCATGAGAAAAACCAAGGTTTTGGGACAATTCCTAGAATATTTCATTTTCAAAATGTTTCGTGTGATTTGATATCAATTCCTTGGGGACACCGAACCGTGTGATGACATGGTTGAAGAAAAACTGTGTGGAGGTTTCTGTCATGTTGTTGTATGTAGGCATGACTTCTTCCCACTTGGTCAAATAATTGACAGCCACAACTATGTATCTATGGTTTTCGGATGATGAGGGGTTACATGTCAGGAAGTCTATGCCCCATCTGCAGAAGGGGCCAACAACGATAACTACGTGTAGGGGAGATGGAGGGGCTCGTTCCTTATGAGCAGATCGTTGGCATCACTCACATCATTTGACTGGTTGGATGTAGTCATGAAAGAGAGTGGGCCAGAAGTAACCGGAACGTAGGAATTTTTTAGTGGTGGCCATCCCCAAGACGTGGCCATCGCAGGCCCTGATGTGACAGTCATTGAGGACTTTCTCGGCTTGGTCATGAGTGAGGCACCTAGGAAGGATGGTGTAGATGCCT
This sequence comes from Pinus albicaulis, assembly GCA_034641835.2. NCBI lineage: Eukaryota > Viridiplantae > Streptophyta > Pinopsida > Pinales > Pinaceae > Pinus > Pinus albicaulis. The sequence goes on from CM076579.1 coordinate 1,289,559,277, forward strand.
CTTATATAAAGGACATCCCCTAAAAGGAGGTAACGAGGGGCCTCATGGCATATGTGCCCTCGGTCATCATGAGTGAGTTGAGGTTTGAAATTTTGAGCTCATAAAAAGAGTAGCTTATCACTATACCAAGGGTCATCCGTTGACACTAAGAAAAGATGTATGTATGGTAGTGCATCATTCACAGGGTATCCTTGGGTCTCTGTTGGGATATCAGTGATGAATTCAACTAGGATGAGCGTGTTTTTGCTTTTCAGGGAGTTAAATTGTAGATCAAATTCTTGCAATATAACTACCCATCGGGCATATTTGTATTCATCATATGGCAGGTGAGAAAATATCGCATAAGGTTGATAGATATTATGAAAGTGGTGGTTCAAAGTATGATATAGTGTTGAAGATTATATATTGAATTTACTAGGGCTAAGGTTGTTTTTTCTTCTGGCTCATACTTCAATGCAAGCCCAGATAATTTCTTGTTAACGTAATAAATTATGTGTTCCCTACTGTATGGTTCGTCCTGGACTAGCACCCCAGCAATGGCTATATTTGATGCAGATAGATATAAGGTGTAGTCTTTATTGTGGTCGCAAGGGATAATCAAAGGCACTGAAGATAATGCATCTTTTAAAGCTTCAAATAATTTTTCATCATGCTCATCCCATTGGAAAGGGATGTCTTGACAAATGAGACATGGGAAGCCCTGCGCGCAAGTGGCATAGTCGGGGACAAAGCGCCGTAAGAAGTTGGCCTTACCCTACAGGCTTTTTAAATGCTTCAATGTTTTTGGAGGTGGTACTTATTTAATCACCTGGACTTTGAGAGGTTCGACTCTAATACATTGTTGGGAAACAATGAATCCTGAATCTTTTGGTGTTGATGCAGAAAACACACTTGAGAGGGTTCAAGTGTAGGTTATATTGTCGACATCTTTGAAAAAATAGGCGGAGGTCTCCCAAATGGTTAGTGCATGTCTTGGATCGTACAGTAAGGTCATCCAAATAGGCGAGGATGAGGTGAGCCAAGTCATGAAAGATGTATTTCATGGCTCGCTGGAAGGTGCACCAACGTTTTTAAGACTGAATGGAATAACTTGTTATGTGAAGGTACCCCAAGGGGTATTAAATGTGGTTTTGAATCGATCTGTATGGTGGATCTGGATCTGATTATACCCAGAGAATCCATCCATGAAGGATAGGGCCTCATGACTGGCACAAGCGTCTATAACTTGGTCGATAAATGGTGTGGGATAATTGTCTTTGGGACAAGATTTGTTCAGATCTCAGAAATCAGTACAAACATAAATGGTGCCCTATTTTTTCATGACAGGTATAGGGCTGGAAACCCAAGATGTGTAAGAAATCGGATAGATAAATCTAGCTTTGTGTATTTTATCTATTTCTTGTTTGATTTCTTCTGCCTTATAGGGGTGTAATTGATGTTTTTTCTGCCAGACAGGATGGGCATCAGGCAGTGTGTCAGTATGGCGTTCCACAATGGTGGGGTTGATGCCTGGAATCTCTGAGTAATCCCATGTGAAAATATCCCTATATTATTGAAATAAGGAGGTGTATGAGGCTTCTTCTTCTGGAGAGCATGCTACCCCTAAGGAGATTTCTTCAACCTTGCCAAGTTTTTTCGAAATATTTACCTTATGGTAGGTGAAATTTTTGACAAGTTTCCTTCCTCAAATGCATCGGGCGCTAGGATAGGATATTTGAACCAATCTACTCTCCCTGATGGCAAGAAATATTTAGATTAAATGGCACAAATATCGTGGGTTGTTATGCTAGTAGGCTCAAATTGTTTTTCAGGTATAAAAATGAACGATGGTAGATGGCATCCCATGGACATTAGGGTTTCTTCATGGCCTCTAGAATATATTCATCTGAGTGAAAAATATTATCTAAATTTGAATTTTTTTGTTTGAGGCCGTGAGGAGGGAGTTTGGGCCTAGCAGTGCTGGTTGACAAGCAAGAATATGATTCTGTGTTTAATGTCATAGAACCAAGTGAAGTTGACAAGGCACAGCTAGTATGGGTTTTCACTATCAGTGGTGTTACTACTGGTGAATTAATTATAGCAGTCTCGAAACCAAAAAATGATGAGCAGAAATCACGAATCATGGTCCCCACGGATGATGAGATGAATTGTGTGTGATGTTGCATGTCGTCAGCATTCAGTGGTGGAATAATTTTTATAATGGATTTTTTATAGTGAGTGGGAGGGAGTTCTTGTGACCTTGTTACGTACAAGGAGAAAAGGTTTCCTCTCCAATAGGAGGTTGGCGTTGAATCCTAAGATGTTGAAATTTTTGTAACATAGGGCATGCTTCTGTACTATGAGAGCTACTAGTGCAAATGTTGCACACAGGGTAAGTACTAACTAAGTACATGGTATGTGAGTCAGTATTTCTCATAGCGTAAGATGATGATTCTTGGTTAGGGTCGTGAGATGGGGAATTTTTGAGTGCTTGCCATCTTTGAGTCTTAGTATCAGCATGTTGTGGCTTCCTAGGGCAGGTTTGGTTTAATGCTACTCTGGATGCTCTCAAATGTGGAAATATTAACAGTTCTTCGTGTGATGAAATTGAGAGCATATGCAGCAATAGCAGTGTGTGATTTTCTCTTGGTTAAAGAGGTGAATTTGGGGGATATGGGTTACTATGTGAAGAATATCAGTAAACTTGCCCAAATCTCGGCATTAGTTAACCAAGTGGTTGGGTTTATCGCATAGGGAACATGGGGGGGTTGGTTTAGAGCACGTGATTTTAGGGCCTTTGGTCTTTTTCCCATATCTAGGTTGGTGATGGTGAGAGGGGTACGATGGAATTATTTTCGTCTTTTTCTCCAAAAACATGCATAAGATGGACCTATATGCTTCATCCCCTTGGGGTGTGGTGTTGTCCGAAGATTTTGTGTCTGAGATGACTCAGTCAGATTTTTCAGCGATGAACCAACGCATGAAGTCTAACATAGAGCATAATCAGAAAGGTGGGGATAGTGTCACACATGATGGTTACTTGTTGTAATATTCCCAAATTTTCAAATGACATTTGGAATATTAGTGTTCTTAATTTTCTTAATGAATTAAGTAAATAAAAGAGTGGAGGGACCCATAATCCTCAAGATGAATAAATATCCACTTTTGATGTGTGAATGTGGATTAATTAAGCCTAGATCTACATAATGGGGTAGTGGAGCAACTACTAATGTGAATGGATTGGAGATCATGTCTCATTAATGAGATAGATCATGGAGGTTGAAGCAGTCAACTAAGATCATGGAAGGAATCTAATGAAATATCATAGAGCATTCATGATGAAGTGATGGAGGAAGTTGTACAATTAATGCACACATGATGGAGAGGGTGTACATTGTATGTAGACATGATGGATGACTTGGAGAGACAACTCAATCAAACATGGAGGATTATGTCGACATGCACAACGCAGATTAGAGGTGGGCCAAGGCTTGGGAAGGCTCATAAACTATATAAAGGAGACGAAGACAACAAGGAAGGAAGGCTATTGAATATATATTTTGAGGTCTGTTTAGATCTGGAATTGTCAAGTGACATTCCATGCTTTCTTTGGTTGTTTAGCTAAGATTGCAAGTGTTGTTTAGCACAGGATCTTCCTGGTCGGGAATCCCTCCTATTTCTTTGAGTGATCTCTAAGGAAGAGGGTTGTACTTCATTCTAAATCAGGAATTGGTGCCACTTATATTTTCCATCATCTGCAGAACATCTACCTTAAGGAATTACGCAATTTCTGAAGATCAGTTTGGAGGAGGAGGTTGTATTCAGTATTTCAGCTGGAGAATCGGTGTAGGATTATTCCTGTCACCTTGGGCTTGAATATCATCATTCCCAGGGCTTCATTTCAGATCTGGCATCAGACCAAACATTATTTACCTCCTATCAGCAGCAATCCCATCAAGGATTGTCCAGTCCATCATTGCAAATCCAAAGGAGGAAGGAAGTTACTACTATTTCAGATAGTAATCCTGTGAGGGATCATCCCCTCACCTTGACATCACCATTTCCATCAGCCTAGATATTATTGCAGCACATTTCAGCAGGCATAGATCCTCTCCCTCTTGTACAGTGTAGTTTCTATAGCAGCTGCATATTCAGTTGTTGCGGCTTGAAGGAGGAAGAAGAGGAGACAAGGTCTCAAGCTCCTAGCTTGTAGATCTGAAGGAGGGATCAGCCCTCAAAGCTCAGATATATTTGTAGAACATATTGCAACCATATTTGGATCAGATCTAGCTTCATATATGTATAACCCAGCAGTCAAAGGATCAAACCCTAGGAGGGTGATTTTCCAAAGTTGTAGATCTGGAAAATCCTTTCTGGGTTATCTTAGGTTCCCATCACAATGGCCAGATCTTGAATCTTGACATCATCAGAGCTCCTGAGTTCCTAGATATGCATTTCCTTTTGCATCAGTTCATGTATATCATCAGCAGAAGGGACAGCGCAGTATTGCTTCCTGTAAGCTCACCAGTTACGTAGTGCTAGTTGTACCATCATTGCAGGGTGATTCTAGGCCATCTCTTGGGCTAGATCTACTCATATTTTGTACATTGTGTGACTGATTCATCTCCATATAATAAAATGGCTCAGCTTCTCTGTATATTTTGATGTTTTCTTTAGATTTATTGCTTACTTAGTTGTAGTTCTTATATTGTGTTCCAGTATTACTGCATTCTCCCTTTTTGGATATTACACTTGCACAGATATGTTAAGTATGACATCTATGTATATATATGTTTATTTTGGAAACATGGTTGACTGGGTATCATCGATTAAATGCCCTAATTCATGGAAATTGGTGATCAAATGGTCAGATTCATCACATAAGGTGCAGACTAGGATAGGAGGTGTAGAATTTGTTTGCCTTCTTGTAGTATGTTGGGTTGGGTGAGGTGGGTATGAGCACAAATTAGGTTCCTCTTGTACGTACAACATTGTCTTGGATCCATCCTCAATTATTTACATATTCATTGTGGATGGATCCTGGGAATTGGATTCCACGAGTGTGTGTAATGCATCTCTATATCAATGGATTTTGGGGCAGTGATGTGTGTAATGCCTTTATTCCGTGCATATAACGCATGCATGGTTGGTATGTAATTCCTTGTTGTATACAGTTGTGACCTTCTCTCTAGTAGGTAGAGTTGTGGTTATGGTCGCATGTTGGGCATGTAAGAGATATTTAACTCCTCTAACTCGGGGCAGGTGTTGGGTGGGTGACCAGCCATGTTGCATAAAGTGTAAGGTGGGGGTGTCCTAGTAATATTTTGGGTATCCACCTTCTTCCCTTTTTCTTATCCATTTGGGTGGCATCGGTTGGTGTCGATACAGGTGCTTCTTGAGTTATGATGGTCTGTTGAGAGGTAATAGGAATGAAACTTGTATAGGTGATACCTGAGTTTCCTGACATGGTCAGAGCGGCCAAATACCAGACCAATATCGCGAGAGCCATATTTGTCAATGTAAGTGTTTCCATGACTTGGTGGGAGACAAAACTAGTCAAAGGGTATAAAAAAGGGGTTTGGGTTATGGAATATGGGAGGAATGTTAAGTCAGTAGCAGTGACACTCTGGGTATCGGACTCTAGTTCCTGACTTGGTTGGGTGTTTTATGAACTCATCATGCACATTGCAGCTCCTGCAGTTGCCAGAGCTTCCTCTGGAAACATAATGGGTTCTCTAGGATATGTTCCAAGAAGAGTGAATGGTTTGAATTGACCTGGAGAAAACTTCGTGTATGTTGTAACCAACTCGGGAGAAGACTCAACATATGGTATAACATCTTCAAAGGTGGTTACTAGCTTCTTCTCATAATATGTGAGTTGTTCAATAGTAACGAATTTCCCTTCATGGGGGGACATCATTACTCTGAATACGAAGAATGCTATTGCATTCATTGCGTACATATAACTCTGCCCAAGAAGGATGTTATAATCCAACAGTGCATCCAATACTTCGATGTCAATGAGCACAGCTTTGTCGGCAATATGTATTGGTACATCATGGAATAGACCTATGGGAGCATAAGAGCGCCCGTAATATTCCCTAAGCATTATGTCAGATGGTTTGATTTCTGTAGATCCTAACTATTTCCATACTATTTTTTACATGATACATGTGGATGTTCCTTCATCTATGATACAATGATGAATGGTGATGTTTTGGATAGAGACAGGGATTTGGAAGGTGACTAGAGAAGGGAGTCGTCGGTTGGCTTTATCTAGGTCGAAAACCATTAAGCAGGAATTGAAAGGGTCGACCAAATACAAAAATTAGGGCTTTTCGTTGGGCTGGGAAATATTGCAGGACTTCTAATGCTGACATAGTTGATGGAGATTGAGCCAAGTCATCGACTATGTCGTAGCTATGATAAACCTTCGAATTATGTCATGCTCGCCTCAAGGGACCTTTTACCATTTTTGGCATAGTTTTTATAGGCATCCGAGGAATGTTCAATGGTGTTATAGGAATGGTCACGCTTGAGGTATTATCGGTTGGTCTATGGTGGAGCTTCATAATTTCTATTTTGTATTTGCAGGAGATTGTCTTCTCCTACCATGAAAATGTCACAATTAGAGTTATTATGAGGGTTCCCTCCAGGGGTATTTTTTTGGGTTGGTTCATGTTGTTGAGTATTAACCACTCCCTGATGGGGGAAAGGGTCCTACATTATTGTAGTTTGTTGATTTTAACCTCCTTTCCCCTATTATCCTAAATTATTTTCAACTCAGGGAGTTGAGGATAGTGGTGAGTATAATGACCGTATTCCCCACATATGGAACAACAGTGATTCATCATAAGACTAGTGGTCTTGTTTTTCCTTTTCCTTTTCGAGTTTTTTTTGGTTTGTTCCTAGTTCTGATTCTAGTTGGGGTTGCCCCCAGTCGGCATTCATGGGGGGTGTTTCTGATTGCTACGCCCCTGGCCAGGTTCTCCCTTTGGTTTGGTCTTTGGATTTTTCTTAGAAACATTAGGTGTTTTGGTTGTATTCCCCTGGTCAAATGACGTTTGTTGTTGAGAATGGGAGGGTTGCAGTAAATTAACCCTGAATTATTTTGCATTGATGGGTTATCTTGTTGTTGTGTGGGGAAAGGATAATATTGGTTTCCTTGTCCCTGATTGATGTATGAATTCTGGGAAGAGGAAATTACGTTTATGTTCCTAGAGGAGTATTGGTTTCCCTATGGGAGAGGGTATGGTCATCCCTGTGGGTGCTGGTATTGGTTAACCCTGCTAACCATATGTTGTAATAGTGTGGGTTTACCAGGGTAGTATCATGTATGTGGTGTTTTTTTTGTGGCATCAAATGATTGGCTACTGAACGAGTAGCCAAGGTATTGGTGGTGTTGTTGGGTTGAGTTTGGGTTATGGACCCTATCAATCCATCAGCAACATTATATGTGCCTGGTGTCTCTTTATAAGTTTGCAGGTGCGAGGCATCTCAAAGAACATGATATATATATCCAGAATGGGTGTATATAAGCTATAAATTTTGATATTTTCTAATGGCTTCTTCCTCATTATGCGGGGATGATTCTTCCACGTCTTTTGAAATTTCCAATGTAAGAGATCTCAAAAATCATTCCAAGATGACTTTGACTTCAAATTGTGCTTTACACAAGCTATGATGTTTCCTCCACTCATGGATATGATCAGATATGTGTATAGCAGGTGTTTGTTTGAAGTAGGTGAGAAGTTTCAAGTCTGAGACGTGTCGAATCGGGAGCTGGAAGAATGCGAGGAATGTTGTATCTGGAGAACTAAAGTTTCCATGTGACACAGAACGTTGGTCAATGTAGCATTTTTAAACAGGCCCAATAAGGGTGCGTTGAAACAGTCGTAACCAAATAGTATCATCTATAATATTATTTGATGAACACCATAGGTGAAAATTCATGACATGGTTTCCTAGGTCTTCCCCCTTCTTTCCTTCAAATTTTGGAATTTCAGAAAGGATTTTGGTGGTTATAGCTGGCCAGTTTTGGCCATGCGTAATTGGTTCATTCGTTAGCTTGCTTAAATATGGTAGGTTTAAAGAAGCGAAGAAAGATATTTGCAAGTTATTCGCCGTCACGAAACGATTTTGAATAGCTATATGCAAAGGTATCCTATGTGGGGAATTCTGAGGATAACTACCTTGGTGGGTGCTCCTTGGACTATCCAGAGGAGTGGTATGTGGGATCCCCAAAGGGGTAGCGATTGGTGACCCTTGCAGGGTTGTGAAAGGTGTATTTTTTCGGGGATGGGTCTTGAGAAAAGTTGCATCGATAAAGGAAGATCCCTTAATTGTGGTTGTATGACATCCTCTACACATAAATGGAAAGAGGCCTGGCACACATCCCAGTAATGGGGGGAGGTTTAAGAAACGTCTATATTGACACGGAGCCGTGGGGTGCCCTATGGTGCCAAGTAGTGTATAAGTTACTTTATATTTTTTTGAGGGAAGGAAATATATATCAATGCAATATAATCACATACAAAAAAAAAAAATGAAAATGGAAAGGTTATTTTCCTTTTAGATTTAAGTTATGTGATCGATCAAGAAAAAAATGGGTTTTGTTTGTTTATGTATGATAAAAAATCCCATGTAGACCTAATCATCCTTTCCACTCTCAAAGTGACTGGGCCTTGTGGAAATACCTTCTGATGGATCCTAGGGAAACGTCCCAAAAGAACTGGCGATGCCTTCTAGCAGTCGAAGAATCAACTAGGGTAATGGAAAAGAGGATCAAGTGTTGCCCGAACCATCACCTATAGGGAAAGGATGCCCTAGATTTTGACCATTAAAGTACCTTCATCCCATGTGAGCATTCTATTATTTAGCTTCATGGTAGTCAGTTACCAGTACCGAGCATTAGATGGATCAGGTATCCCCAAATAGTACCGCACGCACTAGACCTAATCTGAACCCCCCCTGAATCAGGTTTCTGTTATGCTTGGTTATTCTTTTATGTGGGATGATTGAAGGATTTTAAGCACCCTAGAATTAAACTTCTATGTTTCATAGATGTAACATGACTATTATGGGTTATGGGATGCCTACCCCCAATGGTCATAACCTGAGCTATTAATTCTTTTATGGCCCCTGTGGGGAGAGTTAGTTGGTTCAAGTTATGGTTGTTTTTAGTTGTCTGAATTTTCTTAGGGTGTGAGTTGGTAATCAAAAGTAAGCTAAGTACAAAAATCTCCATGAACCGGATGCCTTCTTATACGAAGCTTATAAATTCTTAGTGTGTGGCGAAGTAAAAATATAAAGTGTGATAAGATGTGGATATGTGATTATCCTTTACTATATACTTCTAATTACACTAAGTTTTAATTGTTCCCTACATGAAAAGAGAAATGATGTGTGGATAATGGGTCTCTTATGCTATTTACTATTACACTATGTGGAACTAAAGGGAGGTGGGAAACTGAAATGCTTTAATAAATAGTTCTTATGCAAACCCAAGTTTTACTATAGGCGCAAGGGAAGCAAATATTACTTGCTTTATGTACTAACACTTGGCCCTAATCCCAAATCTAATAAAAAGAAAAATAGTTTTGTTTAGTAACAATATTTTTGGATGACGGGCCACTTACTCCTTTACTAATTAAACTCTCTGATTAGCATAAAACCTTAACAAAAATAGATTCAAAACATATGTGGAATTTGGCCACTTACTCTTCTCCCTAATTAATCTATGTGTGTATTTTCAAATATAAATGAAAATAAAAATAATCTAATTTATCTTCTAATTAAGGTTAGCAAATCAATCAAGGAAACCGAACAGAGAATAAAAAATTCAAAGGTAAAGGAAATTCACTAAAGGCCGACAATCACCTGAGAAAAATAAAATACAAGGCTCTTTTTGGATTTATGGCGACCACGCGGGTTTAGCCAACACAGAAGTGTGCCTGCATCTATTAGAGAAAAAGTAGCGTGGGTGAGAAATAAAATGAAAACTCAGAATCTGGGGCTCAAAACAGGTCCCAGAGGTCTTGCAAAAATTCTAGAGAGGTATTGATCTCCTTGAAGAGTGGTTATGCAAAGAGCAGGTCCTGCAAAACAACTGTTAGAATAAATAAAATAAACTAGTGGAGTTTCCAATTATGTGTTAGTGTTTTTGTGGAAATGGAGTACCAAATAACACCTCCTTAATAGTTGTTTGTTCCCTGCAAAGGATCACAGAGATAGTTGGCCCTTGTTAGTGGACAGACTTAAACAAAAAAAATCATTTCAAATAGTGAAAAAAATGCATCTACAAAAATAAACTTAAACAAGAGAGACAAATACAAAATAATGCTTAATGAAGCAACAAGTCAACATAATAATGGAAAAAGACTCCCTTTATTGATTGTTGGTGGTAGAAGAATACAATAGAATACTAAAAACACTTGAAGAGTATCCTTTGATCTATGGTGCTCAAAATCCTCAACAAGGATGTCCCTTTCCTCGGTCTCTTTGCAAGCTTCTCTTCTATCTCAAAATAACTGTGAAGACTCTCCAATGGCGGACTCTTTTGTTATCACTAAGATGTTGGATTGCTAAGAAGCAATATGATCAACATGCTAGTTCTATCACTTCTACTTCAATAATGAATTGTGGTGTTGCTCTGATAGCAATTTGGCCAGCATAACAATGTCTCATGTTTTATTTCTCTCATGGCTTTTTATATAGAAAATTATGAACTGATCTTCCCTCTCTTGGTTCAAGAGTGAGAGTGACTCAAGAGTAGGACAAGATGATTCCATTGAGGGTTGCATATCTTTATGGTGACTCCAACTCGGATGTCCTTTATAGGAAATGTTATTCAATCGTCTCCCCAAGCGTGGGAAGTGGTCTCTAACTACTGGGTTCACACTTTCCTTTGACCGCGTGGCTTTCGAAGGAAAATTTGTGCGGTCGTGCATTTCACCTTCTCTTCTGGTGTGTGGTCCAAATTTTTCGTCAACAAGCTTAGTAGAAGTTTAATTTTTGGGGTTTCCATAATGTCTTCAGCTAGAAAATCTTTATTTGTACCTTTTACTAGACAACTTTAAGTGTCTTTTATAGTGTACAATTTTCTAGTATTAACAATAATATATTCCTATTTTTCCTTTGGGTAAAAATATCACCCCTCCCGGGACTTGCCGCCCTTTCCCTTTTTTCTTTTTTCTTTTTTAAACATGTTCTACATTTTTTTAAAATAAAAAGGTGTATTTTTTAATTTGTTTTCCCCTCTTAAAAAAATTTATTTAATTTTTTTTCTCAATTTAATTATTTTAATATAAATTATTTAAAAAGTAATAATCAATTAATTAAAAAACAAGAAATACAACCCTTGAATTTAGAGTTGATTTCATGTTGAATTTAGTGTTGATTTCAAGATTTTTATTTTTGAGGTTACCAATTGTCAAAGTTATAATTTCAATTAATTCAATATTTTAACTCCAAAAATAAAATAATTAAACAAAATTGAGAAACAAAATAAAAAATAAAAAATTGGAAAATTTAAAATTTAAAATGTTAAAAAAAATAGTCTCTCCTATAAAAAAAGGGTGCTTCCAATAGCACCACTTTTCAAAAAAGGGAAAAAAACCACCACTAGTTTTTACCTATAGTGACCTCTAAAAAAAACTAGAACTCATTAATATTCTCATTAAATTCGTAACTATGTTTAATTTGGAAGTTGGAGTAGCCATATATTATTTGTAAGGAAAAACCTCTGTGATGTGGGATAAATTAAAGTGGGGCAAGCATAAATATGAGAATAATATTTATTGGAAGCATTTCAAGAAATATTTTTACCTCTAATATATTTTAGAGCAATACTATGATAATAAATATAAATTCTTTGAACTCAAATTGGGAAGCATGACCATGGAGGAATATGAAAGAAATTTCTTGAAGTTTTTTAAGTTTGTAGGCTTCATCAAGGAGGAGAAAGTGTAAAGTTAGATTTTGATGAACCTGAGTATTGCAACAAGAATGTTGCAACTCCCAAGGCTACCAACTTTAATTATCAACCTTGAGTTCTCAGAAACTTAAGATGGATCGGCACTATATGTGTAGCAGACACCTTCCTCTTCCTATTTTGACTCCCTTTGATGCAGGTGAAAGAAGGCAATGAAACAACTTTAAATGATAAAATATCTAGGTAATTCGTCTATCCTAACTTGCATAAGGTAAACAGAAATAAGAAATCCTATTCTAATTTTGTTGGAAAGTAAATGACAAAAAGGAAATATATTATATTTGCAAGAAAGGAAAGTGCACATAATTTGATGACAACAAAGAAAATATAATATATCTTGTTGGAAAGGAAATGAAAGTAAAGGAAATATATTCTAGTTTGCAGGAAAGGAAAGCCCTAGATTACTCTTGCAGGAAAGAAATCTAGATTAGTTGTAGAAATCAACATTCAAGAAGCAAGCAATGTAGAAGCCAGATGGTGACCTAACCAACCTCAACTATGTTGAAATTTGCAACAAGAAATGGTGAAATTGGCATCCATAAAGGACAAAAATTGACCACATAACTAGTATGGGGTTCCAATCACACATGAGTGAGGAATTTAGTTACACACTAGCGCTAAATGTGGACGCCTAATTTATTTATCCCTTAAATATATTGGAAAATAAACTGTAATTTCATCTCATAACAACTTGTATCAGTTAACTAAGTCAGAAAGACTAAGTTAGCTCAATAATTTCGAGTTGAGTTTCTAAGATGAGGCATGTAGAGTGATCCTAATATTTTGGGGGTCCAGTTGCAGTTAATGCACTAGTGTGGTGTGAGTGTGATCAGTTAACTCAAACTAATTGAGTTAAAATCAGTTTAACTAGTTCTAACTGAGTGATGAATTAGTGAGAGGTCCAGTGAACTAAATTAGAATTAATTCACAAGTAGTGATAAATCAGATAACTGATGATTCGCTATTAATAGTTGCATGCATGTCATTTATGAGGAAGATCTAGTTGAGACAAAGGTTAAAGGGAACATAACTATCAATTGTATTATTAGCAAATTTCCTGGGCGCAATTATAAAGTCACAGGAAGGCCCATGATTGATTGCACAGTAAAGGAAGGTTGATTATCCTATTTAATAGGGATTAATTTCCTAAGGATTGCGTGAGCAAAGCTGGGCTAAGCAAGGGTTGAGAATTGTCTAAGTGTTGGTCAATTTTTCCTAAGAATTGCTAGTCAATTTTGAGCAAGATCAGAGTGAGACGGTTGGTAGAGTGCATAATTTTCTCGGTGTGAGAAAGCATTGTATTGTTTCATGATTCTTTGACTATGTACAATATATGATAGAGGGGTTTTGAGCAAGCTCTTTCCCCATATACATCTTGTGGTGTGTGATTGATAATTTCCTTTCTCTTACTCGCATGTGATTGAGCGATCATGTTTTATATTCCGAAAATATAGTAGAAGGATTCAATATCGTGTTTTAGTAGATTACATGATCGGATTGAATCCATTGGTATAGAGTTTATATATAATTTCTACATGGTATCATAGCGTCGAGAATCACAATAGAAGAGAATAAATTGAGTTTGTCTTGAGCAAGTTGAAATTTGCAAATTTATTCTTCAAGATCTAGCAACAGATCAAGATGTCCTTCAATGGCTTGAGACTCAAATTTTCACTCGAGGGAAATTAGAATTACATTACATGGAAGGATAGGATGGAGGCAGTGTTGGAGGACAACGGGTTGAAGGAATTCATAGATTTTTATATTCCCAAGCCCACAGCAACAGATGCCCAACTTCTTGATGCATGGTGGAAGAAGGTAGAAAAGGCGAGAAGAATATTGTTAGAGGGAGTTCGAGATCATATTGTCTCGAGTATCCATGGGAAGGAAACTCCATATGTTATGTGGAAGGCCTTGAAAAATCTGTTTCAGAACAGTAATGACCAAAGGAATCTGGTAGTAAAGGACAAGCTCAAAAATATCAATAAGGAGTAGGGTGAAACGGTACCAACATACTTGGCAAAGTTCACTCAATGTCGAGATGAGCTTGGAGGTGTTGGTGTAACAGTAGCCCAGGATGATTTGGTGAGCCTAACACTTCTAGGACTTCCCAAGAGCTGGAATAGCTACCAGGACTCTGTGAATGGGAGGGAGAAGTTACCAGACTGGGAGCGTTTATGGTCTGACTTGGTAATAGAAGAGATAAAGTGGAGCACCAAAGATGGGACCTCAAATGCAAAAAAAGAAGAAGATTGTGCATTAGTTAGAAAAGGAAAGAAATCCAAGGGAAATAGTTCCCAAGGCGAAGAGGGAAAGAGGGGCTTGTCCAAGATCAAGTGTTTTCACTCTCACGAGCATGGGCATTATGCCTCGAATTGTCCACAGAAGAAGGTAAGCAAGAAGGAGCATGCAGTTGTAGTGGGTGAAGAATTTGCTTCATAGGTCTAGCTTGATTTTACTCTCATTGACTGCATGGCCAACACTATGATGGGATGCATGTGGTATATAGACAGCAGTGCCTCATTCCATATGACGGGGAATAGAGATTGGAGGAGAAGGACCTCCAGCAGAACATAGAGTTTGGAGATCACGGGAGGTATAGCACGACCGGCATAGGTACAGTTACCTTTTAGAGGGATTCTGGCTCCCCTCTCAAACTAGAAGATGTTTTGTACGTTCCAGGCCTAAGGAATAATCTTGTCTTCGTAGCGTTATTGGAAGGTCGTGGTTATGATGTGATTTTTAGAAAAGGAAAGGTTTTCCTTAAACACATAGTGATGGGACAGGTGAAATAGATCGGTGTAAGATTCAAGAACCTGTATTCTCTCGAGGTTGAGGATGCATGAAAACATTTGAGGAGAAACACAGTGGTTAATGATTTGGTGGTTGAGAGGGAGTAATTATCTCTCAACATGCAGCCTTAGAAGTAGTCTTAGAAGGTTGTGGAGTAGCCACAATTGGAGAATAAGAGATGAGACCGAGTGGAAGAGTCCACTCAAGCAGAAACCTTCAGGAGGGTTAAATTTCAAGCCATAAAGGAAGAGGGAGTACATGCAATTATAACTCTAGGTGTGAGGTGGGGCGATGTAAAGATTTAATCCCAAGAAGAAATTTGGGCAGGTTCCATTGAGATGTTGTGTCTCATGGATTGAACCTGGCTACAAGGAGCCCACAGTACAGTAGTAGTAGGAAGGATCGGTTAGATTGATGCAGTAAGATGTCAGGAAGACAGAAATCAGAGTGACAGATGTCGAATACTGGAGAGAAGATCAGAGTTGGCAACAGTGCAAAGTGCATGGATGCAAATGTCAACAATAGCGCAGAGATTTCAGTAGACAGTGCAGTAATTAGTAGCAGTCAAAAGAATCATTCAGTTCTTCGAAGGCTATTCAATTTCAGGAGATTTGCATGTGGAAACAACATTAGAGAAGTGTTGCATGCAGATCATTCCAAAGGTACCAAATCTGGATATATTGATTCCTTTCTTGTTGAGAGGGAGTGTTGAAATTTGCAACAAGAAACAGTGAAATTGGCATCCAAAAAGGAAAAATATTGACCACATAATTGGTGTGGGATTTCAGTCACACATGAGTGAGGAATTTAGTTACACATTAGCGTTAAATTTGGGCATCTAATTTATTTATCACTTAAATAAATTGGAAATTAAATTGTAATTTCATCTCATAACAACTTGTATCATTTAACTAAGTCAAAAGATTGAGTTAGCTCAAGAAGTTCGAGTTGAGGGTCTAAGATGAGGCATGTAGAGTGATCCTAATATTTTGGGGGCCCAATTGCAGCTAATGCACTAGTGTGGTGTGAGTGTAATGAGTTAACTCAAATTAATTGAGCTAAAATCAGTTTAATTAGTTCTAACCGAGTGATGAATTAGTGAGAGGTCTATTGAATTAAATTAGATTTAATTCACAAGTAGTGATCAATAATATAACTAATGATTCGCTGTTAATAGATGCATGCATGTCAATTCTGAGGAAGACCTAGTTGAGACAGAGGTTAAAGGGAACATAGTTATCAATTGTATTATTAGAAAATTTCTCGGGCGCAATCATAAATTCACAGGAATGTCCATGATGGATTGCACAGTCAAGGAAGGTTGATTATCCTATTTAATAGGGATTAATTTCCTAGGGATTGTGTGAGAAAGGTTGGGCTAAGCAGGGGAAGAGAATTGGCTAAGTGTTGGTCAATTTTTCCTAAGAATTTCTAGTCAGTTTTGAGCAAGATCAGAGTGAGAATATAGGTAGAGTGCAGAATTTTCTCGGTGTGAGAAAGCATTGTATTGTTTCATGATTCTTTAACTATGTACAATATATGATAGAGGGGTTTTGAGCAGGCGCTTTCCCGAGATACATCTTTTGTTGTGTGATTAATAATTTCCTTTCTCTTACTTGCATGTGATTGAGCTATCGTATTGTATATTCTGCAAATATAGTAGAAGGATTGAGTATCTTGTTTTAGTACATTACATGGTTGGATTGAATCCATTGGTATAGATTTTCTATATAATTTATACAAACTCAACCAAAGTGGTCTCAAAGCATTCATAGGATATTCTAAAACATATATATACTTCTATCATGAATTTTGAGTGAATTTGGGCAAGGGAAGAGCTCAAAAATATATTGTTACAGGAAATTGTGTTACTACAAAATTGCTACAGGAAACTTCCAACAAATGTGTTTCTCAAGTTAACATGCTAAATTCCCAATATAATAAAATGAAAATGTTAGGGATAAATTTTTTATTAATTTCAATGTTTTTAGGCTTCAATCTAAGTGGAATCAACTCGAAAGAGCTTCATTAGCATGTGCCAATATTTAGTAGAAATTTACTACTAAAAACCAGAAATTTCATAGCAGTGAACTAGTAAGTTTATCTAAGTACCCAAATGTATAATATAATCAATTGAAAATTATATGTGGTAAATTTTGTTAATGTGGAATCAACTGAAAAGAATCACATTAACATGTGCTAAAATTTAGCTAAAAATTATTATTAAAACCAGAAATTTCATAATTGTGAACTAGTAAACAAATCCAAGTAGCTCAATGATGAATATGACTTTGCAGAGTTGTTCTAAGGATGCATCATACTTGTAATTGTATAAATTATCTAAAAACCCACTTACCTCAATCATCTAACCAAAATATCCTACAACAAATGACACATGAATACTAAGTGCAAAAATAGGAAATTCACGTGAACAAGAAATGCAAAGAAGATAAAGAAATTGTATAGTAGGGCTATGAGGATCCTAGGATGGTAAATCCTAAGGATACTCAAAGTCATATGAATGAAACCAAATCTTGGAAGCTTAAAATTAAACCAAACTTCATTACTATAATAAATTCAAGTACATACCTGCAAAAATGAAAGTAGAATTGCTAAATAACAAGTTTTCTTCACAAAAAGACTAAAAATATATATGTCCCTAGAGGCTAATCCAAATTGGTACTTATACAAATTTATGGGGAAGCAGCCTCCTTGAAAGGAGACATATTTTCCCTCCAAAATCCCTCAAAAAGTGGATGATGTTCCCAACAGTAGGAATCTTCATTAAATAATGAGTTTTGGCTTCTTCTATAGTAGGGAACACATCCCTAGATTTTATCAATGAGTGGAGTTCCAGAATTTGTTTCATAATTTCATAATATCCTATTTATCTATAGTCCATCTTGTAGCATCTCTCATTCTACAAATCTTCAGAATTTACTCAATATTCTGCAAAATAAATAATATTAGACATATAATAAGAAATTATCTCTAAACTTTCCTAAGACTTTATTAAAGCTAAGAAAATATTATTAATTTCATAAGGAGAGATTTAATATATCCTTTATGTGCCTAGGAAAAGTTAGATGTGCCTTCTTTTTCACATAATTAGGAGGCCCATCAGATGTTCTTATATAAATTGTCATATTTATACAAAGACAATATTAAATTTGATAAATTGAGGACTTTGGTTGAAACCGCTAGAAAATCTAAGTATTTGTATGAGAAAAACAAAGGTAAAAATTATTTTCACAAATCCTAGAGGGATAAGAAAAATAAAAATCCACATTAAAGGAACAAGGATTTCAAGCCACTTTTCAAAATAAATAGTCCTGAAAGATATCAAAAAAATCAGCATGCTCAAGATGAATCTGAAATGGAAGATTCGTTGGGGAAAAAAGGGAAACAACCACTCAAATTTTAAGGATGTAAAGATACCATATATATATATATATATATATATATATCTCACAAAGATGACAACCCAGGACTTCATATTGTACCAAGGATTCTAAAAATGCTGAATACATGGGAAAACTATTCCAAGGATATATGCATCCCCGGAGGATTGATAGACATAGCATCTATTCCATATGATTGAGGTGGAAGGTAAAATTATAAATCAATTTGTTGCTAATTTATTAATTAGGAGCAAGTCGTAGTTATATTGATCCTAAAGTAGTGGATAGATTTACTTAATGAACTCTGGGAAAAAAATCATCTAATGAAAAGATAGCTTAAAAGAACATGGTTGGTTCAGCTAGCCACTGGAACCAAAGAATTAATGAGATAGAATGTGTCCCATAAATTTGAATGGAGTGGACAAAATTACATATTTGAATATCATTCCATTGGAATTTTATGATATCCTAATTAAAATGGTTTGGTTGGATAAGAATCATGAAATCCTAGAATGCAATAACAAGACATTTACACGTCGTGATGAAGGAGAAAAGAAAAACATTGTATAAGGAATTCCAAGACCCATTTCTATAAGGAAGATTCCAACCTTACAGTTGGAGAGATGTTCAAGAAATGTGTGTCAAATATATGTAGCTCATATAGAGGAGCTAGAGAAGACCAAAGATCCAGGTCTTGAATATTTATTTAATGTTGCAGGAGAGTTTGAAGATGTATTTCGAGATATATTAGGTTTTCCACCATAGAGGGATATATATTTATACATTGATTTGATGTCAATAGTTACTCTAGTATCAAAGACTCCTAAAAAAATGAGTACAACAATATTAAAATTATTACAAACATAGCTAGAAGAGTTGAATAAGTGGTACATACATCCAAATGTTTCGCCTTGAGAAGCACCAATCCCTTCTGTAAAAAAATTAATAGAAAATTAAGGCTATGTATTGACTTTAGATAGCTAAAGAAAGCCACAGTGAAAAACAAATGTACTCTACCAAAAATTGATGACCTATTTGATCAGCTAGGAGGAGCAAATAAATTTCCAAATATATAGTTGAGATCAGGATATCCCCATGTGAGAATCAAGGAAGAAGACACAAGTAAGAAAATTTTTGGAACAAGGAATGGGCATTGTGCATTTGTAATGGTGTCTTTTGAACCAACAAATTCACCTTTTGTCTTTATGTGCTTTAAAATTACTGGTATATTCAAAAATGATTTAGAAAAGTTTGTTATTCTATTCTTGGATGACATACTTATTTATTCCAAGTCAAATGAATAGCATGAGTATCATTTGACATTGGTGCTACAAGTATTAAAGGAGCATCAACTATATTCCAAGCTAAGTGTTCTTTTTACCAAGAGAAAAATCACTACTTGGGACACATCACTTCAAAGGAAGGAATAACAGTGCATCCAAAGAATATTTAAGTCATTAATGGATGGCTAGCACCAAAGAATATTTCAATAGTAAAATCTTGTGTGGAATTGACTAGATATGATAGGAAATTTATAATATGTTTTTCAAAGGTTCTTCATCCCATAAATTATTTACAAAAGAAGGGAACTAAATTTATATAGACATTGAATTGTGAAGATTTTTTTCAATTATTGAAGGATTTACTTACAAGTGCACAAATCTTGAGGAGTGTAAATCCAAATCAATATTTTGTGGTACATACAAATGCATGCAAGGAAAGACTTAGACAATTACTTACTCAAAATGGACATGTCGTTAGTTATGAGTCAAGGAAATCGAAAAGGCTTGAGAAAAAATTATGCCACATATGATTTGGAGCTTATTTCCATAGTACGCACATTGAGAATGTAGAGACAATATTTAATGGAAAATAAATTTGAAATGAATACCAACCATAGTGGTTAATTGAAATATTTAATCCGCAAGGGTTAGCTCAATTGGTATATTTCTTGTTGTTAAAGCACCTTGATAATGGGAGGTCATGGGGTCAATTCTTCTCGACGCTCATGGGGTTAGGCTCTGCTAATGAGCCAGCAGGAAGTGATCCCATTGGGTGGATCTTCCCAAATAAATTAAATGGACATAGCAGCCACCGAACTCTGATGTTCATGAACCACACTTGAATATGTGTGTGTGTGTGTGATTATGAAATATTTATTCAAGCAAGAAATTTAAAATTCTAGACAAATAAGATGGTTGGAGTTTTTGAATGAATATGATTTTGATATCAAGCACATCAAAGGGAAGGAGAACAAAATTGTGGATGCACTCAATGAGAACATGCATATTAGACAAGCTACAATATATATGGGTATGAAATATTTATTCAAGCAACAAATTTTAAATTCCAGACAAACAAGATGGTTGGAATTTTTGAGTGAATATGATTTTGAAATCAAGCACATCAAAGGGAAGGAGAACAAAATTATGGATGCACTCAGTGAGAACATACATATTATACATGCTACAACTATTAGTGTGCATACTTAATATTTAAAAATTAGAATTTTAGAGGCTACTGCCACAAATCAATACTGCCTACAGGTAAAAGAGACTTCATAGCAAGATGAAGTGCCATAGAAATTTACATAATACAAGCTACAAAAAGATAGTATACTTCTACATAAAAATAAAGTATATGTTCTTAGCTCTAAAGAAATAAGGAAATTCATTATGAAATAAATGCATAATGTTCTATACACATAACACTATGGCTATTAGAAAACAATTGCAACCATGAGAAACCAATATTTTTTGCCAGGAATTAAAAAATATGTAATTGAGTAAATTTCCAAATGCATGGAATGTCAAAAGAGTAAAATCTAAGCATAGATTCCCAATTGAGTTGTTACAGTCATTGTCAATACTAGAGTGGAAATGAGAAGTTGCAACCAACAATTTTATAACCAAACTACCTAAGAGCACAAGGCAACATGATTCAATAATGGTGGTATTGGATAAATTGACAAAAGTTGCTCATTTTATTCCAATAAACCCCATTCATAAGGCAGCTAACATTTTATAAATCTACATGAAATAAATTGCTAGATTGTATAGAGTACCAAATGCCATTGTTTCCAATAAAGATCAAAAGTTTACTTCAAACTGTTGAAGGAGATTATTTAAAGGATTTTGTACAAATCTAAATTTTAGCACAATATTTCATCCACAAACAAATGGGTAGACAGAGATATTCGACAAATAATTGAAGACAAATTGATAATGCATGTGATGGATAAACCATCCAAGTGAGAATATTATATGCACTTGGTTGATTTTTCCTATAATAATGGATATCAATCTCTCTCACAAATGAACTCATTTGAACCTTTATATGTCATAAAATGCAATACTCCAATGAGTTGGGACAACCTCGCAAATAGAGTAGTACTTGGGCAAAGGTTGCTCAAGATGGTAGAGTAAATGGTTAAAATTAAGAAAAAATTGAAAGCAACTCAAAACAAGATAATTATGTAGATAAGAGCAGGATAGCTAGAACATTTAAAGTGTACAAGCATGTGTTTTAAAAGTGAATCCAAAAAAAGGTTCATTAAAATTGGTAAATTAGTAAATTGTACCAAGTTGGAAATCTAGTTATGTGATTCAATTAAGATATTGGACATAATGGGACCGATTGCATACATACTTTCATTGTTTGGTTCCATTAAAATGTACAGTGTGTTTCATATGTCTTTGTTGAAAAAGTATATACATTATCTTAGCCATGGCATTGATTGGACTTTGGTTGAGGTGGACCCAAAAGGAGACTTACAGGTACAACCAGTGTGTATACTAGATAGGAAGATCAGGATGCTCTAAAACAAAGTCATAGGGCAAGTAAAGGTCCAACGGACATGCTACAACCCTAAAGAAGTAACATGGGAGCTTGAATACACTATGTAGAATGCACACCCACATTTATTTTGAAATTTTGATGTATATATATACACCATTATGGTATTGAGTACTGAAGGCAATGTTGAAATAAGGAGCATAATGTAATACCATGGGTTTTGATCCCTAGTTTAATAATAAATATTTGTACATATTGAAAGGATGAAGAGCCTACCTATGTAAAGGTTTTGAACATTATATTACACCAACTACAGAGAAACAAGGACAAGAGTGATAAGGGGATGTGATGGACAAGAGTGATAAGGGGATGTGATGCTATCAAGAGGGTAGCTAGAAAGGCTAGACCATTTTATTTATATTTCATTTACCTATATTTTATTTAATTGAAAACAATGTGGGTATGTAAACCTCTTGGGGAAGCCATCTGGCACTATGAGTGCATGCATATTTAACCTTACTTTTTTGGTCGTTTTGGGGTTCCTCACGCATTATTTTTCATTCATTATTGGTGATTTTGTTTATTGAAGTGAACAATTGTTAGTGGTTGTGTTAATGCATTCTATATTCCACCCTTAGTGCATAAATGCATTGGCATTTCTAGTGAATTTTTCCATGGTTGTTATTCTCTGGAGCTTCTAGCATTGAGATTACCTAACCAATATCACTGGAGACCTGGATGGAAATAAAATAGCATTGAGGACTACATTGTAGACAAAATAATTAATTTCATTGGGTTGTGCAAGCTAAAGGGGAAAGACACTTAGGAGTCGAGATTTTCATGGGACTGTTGAGTAATTGTGATAGCTAACAATATTTATTGTGTATCTGTGTGAACATAGAAAATTGTGAGATAATTGTCTGTGAGTGATAGATTTGGCCTAGGAACCCATCCTTGTGGAATTATAGCCTCAACCCAAAGGTGGTTTGTTCTAGATAGTGAATGTGCAACAAATCCTACAGTTGGGTGGAACATCTAATTTTTACATTCAGTTGATGGCTATTTCTTTAAAAGATAAGTGTTTTTTATGTTCTCTATGTATTAATATTACATTGTGTTATTTAATAGCTATCTATATTTTAATGTTGTGTATGTTTATGATTACTTGAATTGCATATATTTAATTTTTCTTGGTCATATGCATGTTTTTGTGTCTACCATGCATCATTTTTGAATTTTTGGATTTTAAAACAATATTATCGGAGGTTGAATCTCACCAAGAAAATATTTTTTCTAGGGTAACAGTCATGGGGGTATGCATGTAATATATATAGCTTAGGGGATACTTTTGAAAACTATATAGAATAGGAATTAAATCCTACATTTTATCCAATCCTTACCAATGGATCACTTACAAAACATTTGACCTCATCTAAAGGTCATGACAGGGATGGCTTATATATCATCCTAGTAAAATCCCTAGGAAGAGCTCTGGTGAAGGTATGATATTTTAATTAAATGAAAGGTTTAAAGGTAGCTTCCAATACTCAAGCTCTCAATCATGTTGAGTTTTTGGATGATAATTGCTAGCAAGAGAAGCCAACAATAGAGAAGAAAAAACATTTTAAAAGAAGCATTGGGCCTAGAAATTACTTGAGAGAAATAAATTTACTCCATAAATTTTAACCATGGACTCAAAAGAACATTGGAGGATATTTTTACTTTCAAATATATAAATTTCCAAAAACGTATTTAGACTTAATCATTTAAACCCATAAAAAAGGCAATACATTGGGTTTCCCTTACAAATAAGCTCATATGCAAGAATATAGTTATTTCTCATCGATGGGAGGATCATTAATTTATTTTTTTGGCCCTGTTAACCACTCTGTGTCAACGACCCCAGAGAAGTACGCCCCCAATTTTGCAAATGGGATTTATCATGTTCGAGGTGTTCATGCCATTCAGATTTCATCATCAGAAAATAGTTTTATAAATGATATAAACCCATTCTACATGTTTATAGTGTAAATGATCTTAGTAAGGCCATCATGTATGTAAAAACCTAGGTAAACCTAATATTTTGGTAACGATTTCTATCCTAGGAGGTTTTTTGTCTCACTGATTATTTGTGTTTCTCGACACAAATGATCGGCAGAGTTTTTCCCCTCCAGCCTCACCCCAAAGGTAAGGTGGATTTTGTCGTCAAAATACTAAGTGAGTCCTAGTGTTTTTTACCGAGTCTTTATAAAGTAATCTGGGAATTATATTAGCTAATTGGCTTGATAATTTTATTATAGATTGCTAGGTCTATTAAGTCATATTTCGAGTCACAGAATTGGGTAGAATATTGAGGTTCTATTGTGAACGGGTGTTCCCCTCATGGTTTAATGTATTAATATTATGTAAAGAGGGTTGGAAAATAATTAATCCCCTCATAAGTCAATTAATTAAATTTTTTGGCCAAATTAAATTAAAAATCCTACACGAGAAATTTAATTAATTTTATGTCCTAATTCAAATTCAATTCTTCAAAGGAAAAATTCATGGGTCCCTTAAAAATAAATTTTTAAATGTCCCACGTTAAGGAGATATTGAAAATTTTGAAAAATTTTGGACCCTTGGGCCATGGTAGTTAAGTCAAAGTCAATTTTTTGAGGTAATTAACTCAAAAATATTATTTTTGAGGTAATTAACTCAAAAATATTATTTTTGAGTTAATTAAAAGGGAATTAATTCAAAAATTCGAAATTTCTCAAAAAATTATAATTTCGACGGATAAGATTAAAAGATAATCAAATCATTTTCGACGGTCGAGATTAATTTGACAAGGATCAAGCGAACTAGACATTGGAGATTTTACCTATAAATTAGAGGTCAGTGTCAGTCTGATTTGGATCTGACCTCTTGATCATGTACTTGCTTTTGAAGCTCTCATGTACTACTATTCTGGAATAATACAAACGAAGTCTTTGGGGTTTATTTGATGGTCGTGCTCCTCTTCATCATTTTATGGTAAACTTGTTCTTTATATTCTGCTAATAATTATTTCAACGAAATTGTTGATTAATGGCTCTTGTAGAGTAACATATTGCAAAGGTATCTTGCTTAGGTTACTAGATTTAGGGTAAGAATATTAATTGGATTGAGTTAGCAAGTATCTCTGACTCTTGAAAATTTTATTTTTATCTTATTTCTCTACTGATTTCACAGTTTAACTTTATGTGTGCAGAAATATTTCGGATTTAGAATTGGGTGCTTGGGGAAGTCCTCGACTGGAGTAGCTGACTCCCAAGGAAATAAGATCTGAAGAGCCCTCTGGATATAATTCCCCGGGCTTATCTTAAATTCTATTTTTGCGAGGTTTTTCTAGGGCTTGTGCCTAAAATAAAAACGTATCTTAATTTTTTAACGAAATTAAAGTTAGATATGGCTAGTAAGAGCCTTAAATCTTCAAATCTGGGAGCGAAGTCAGACTTACACTCCCTAGATATGACAGATCTGCAACTCTTGTGCATAGATTTGTAAATACATTGTAAAGAACTATATTTTTCATAGTGTAAATATTTAGAAAAAAAATTATTTTCTAATTTCTAACTCGGGATTTAAATTTTTTATTTTTGTAGCTGGGTATCTGGTTTTTCTTGTTTATGGTTTGTGCAGGTAATATTTGAGGGTTTTCAGAGAAATTTTTTAAATATGAGACACATCTAGGCCCTGGAGGGTAAGATCTAACCTCAAGATCATAATTTTGCAGGGATATCCAAATCAAATTTTATTTTCTGAGTTTATTGGGTGAAAAATAAATTGTTGGACAGAAGGAAAAATTTTGAAATTTTTATGCACCAGTTGTGCCTTCGTTTTCCACTTGTGGGCTGCCCTTCTTCCTGCAGTCTCCATTGCTGTTTCATTTTCTTTGTTGCTCTTGCTCTGTTGCGGTTTCACCTCTTCCCTCCTCATGCAATGTTCCTTGCATGTGTTTCTTGCTACCTTGTCGGAACCCCACCCTTCTTCCCTTACTCTGTAGGCTGCCATCATCTTCGTTGTTGATGTTCGTCCCTCAAACTCCACACTGCTGCTTTCCCGCAGCCTTCAAAACCTCTCAAGCTCCCTCACCTTTTGTTTTTCTCCAGCTACCTCTCAACTCCCTGCGTGAGCTTCTTCTTTGTCCTCCTCCTTCACGCTGCTTATAGCAGTGTTTTCTCTCAAGCCTCCCTGCGTAACTCCTCTCACACTGTCTGCTGCCTGGCAGCTTCACCTCCACTCCATCTAACGCACTCATCTCCACGTTTCTTTCCCTTCCACGTTAGCTCCTCCCTTCACGCAGCTCTCACCTCTGTAGCTCCGTCATTCTCCACGTTGCCATTCCCACGCTATCTGCATTCCATCTTCCTCACGTCGTCCGCTCACCCTTTCTTCTTTGTCGGTTTCCTTTACATGCATATACCTAAATCAAAAAACAAGTAAACGCATAACATATCAAACAAATAAAACATTAAATTTTAACTTTGAATTTTAATTTGTTGATAACATTCGATTTTGATTTTATTTCTTTTTTTTTTTTGGGCTTTGTTTGATTTAAAATTTTATTAACTTTTGACATTTTTAAATAACATTTCATTTTTATTTTATTTTTGATAAAGGTTTTTATTAGCATTTCAAATTTTGATTTTTTTTATTTTATTAACTTTTAAAAACTATTCAAAAGTTTCAAAAATTTTAATCTTAACTTTAAAAAATTAAAAAAAAAAACAAAGATTTATTTTTCATTTAACTTTTAGCTTTAGTCTATAGTTAAATTTTTTATTCCTTTTTTTATATAAATTTTGGGACATTGGAGTTTTGATCTATTTAAATCCTTTAAGCTTGC
Organism: Pinus albicaulis; assembly: GCA_034641835.2. Lineage (NCBI taxonomy): Eukaryota > Viridiplantae > Streptophyta > Pinopsida > Pinales > Pinaceae > Pinus > Pinus albicaulis. The sequence goes on from CM076579.1 coordinate 1,289,586,107, forward strand.
GAAGATATTTAATTGTGGAGGAACTCCTATAGTTGACATGATTTAATTTTTAATATCCTAAGTTTGACTATAGAGAAAATTTAAATTTTTGGATTTGCATTATTTTAAAATATCGTTTAATCCATAAATTTCTTGACGAAGTGCTAGTTAATTTTACATGCTTCAGTTGGGTTTGATGATTATTGGCATGAGATTTTTAAATGTGTTATTGATTAAAATCGCCTAATGTATAACTAACTCTTTTTTCATTTACTTGAATTATTGAATCGTTATTGAATATTTAAGTTTTGGGAAATTCTTCAAGTGTGGTCGATCTCTTTATTGAATACTCTATTATGGATCTGCGACAAATGGTATAGCATTTAATTGAGTAATATTTTGGCATCTTCATAATTGGCACTCTCACTTAAGTACTTAGTTTTTAGATCATATTATTTATAATCTAAGTGCTTTAGGCTTTTAACATCACCTCTCATCTTCGAAGCTTGTTTCATCTCGCTCCTTCTTCAAATCGTTTTCCTTGCATTCTGCATTCTAAGTTAACATTACATAGCAGCAGTTTCTCATCAAGTACTTGACCCTAAATTGTTAGCAAGATAGTTGAACCCATAAGGCACTAGTATCAATCATTCAAATTCAATTGAAACCTTTAATCTTTCTAGAACTTCTACAAGTATTTGGTCATTTAACTGTCTCCTGAATTCGTTGGTTCCCAAATATTTCTCCTTCATTCCATTTCCATAGGGTCTACCCCCCTTAGTCTGTTATAAGGAGACAACTTAAATAGAGAGATTGGGGATCAGGGTGACAGCTCCCGATCTGAGTCGTTGTCGCAGTGCCTAGACATTTTGTGCGAAAACATTTTTTGGCGTCGTTGTCGAAGATAGAGTTTTTTTGTCCTTGGTCTCAACGAAATTTTCTAATCTTCTAATATTTTTTCTCCATTCATTAACCTGTCACACGGAATCACATTTTATGGCATCATTTCATCTCTTCATCATTTCATCATCGTATCTTTCATCATATCACTAATCCTTTCATCTTCTCTTGCACCTGGACATTTCGGTTGGTTTCTTGTTTGGGTGGTGACTCCACTTATTCATCTATTTACTCCCACACAAGAATCCCTCCCTGATATCCATCTTCTTCTCTCGACTAATTTTTCGGTTTTAGAATTAGATTCATGTTCAAGTGGTGACTCCAATTCTTTCACTACTTGCAATAATTCCTACTAAGAAGCTCGCTTCTTGTGGACCTCTTGAATATTCTTGAACAAGGATCTATCTCTCTAACATCCACTTAGCCTTTAAGCAAGTCATCATGTATGATACCCTTCACAACATGCCGGAAGAGGCCATTCCCAAATTGCCTTTGTTCTCAGGTGGTAATTCAGTCATTGATCGAAAGCATCTCTTGACGGTTACTCATATAATAAATATCTATTTTCGTCCTTCACAATATAATCATGAAGATGTCAAGATACGTCTCTTTGGCTATTCCTTAAAAGGTGATGTTATCGATTGTTTTGAAATTGTCATGAGGAGCATTTTTATTGTTTACAACACATTATCAATGCTTTTAAAAATAAATATATAAAACAAGGTGGTTCGCCTTTTGCTCCCAGTACTATGCAAAATAATGAAAGTGATATTATAGAGAACTCAACTATCAATAGGATATTTCAAGACAATTCTCAAGATGAATCCACTTGTACCACGACAACACAAATCCATGATAGTGGTGAAGCATAAACAAGTTGTCAAATCAGTGTTGACAATGATAAGCATCTTGTTAACGAATTGATTCAGATGGTTAAGGATATACAACTAAATCAAGCTCGGGTAATCAGTAATATGGAGGCCAACCAGGCTCAATTCATTAATAATATGGAACTTAATCAAGAAAAATTAACAGTAGATCACGCTAGGGAAATTGGTTCTATGCAGAGAAAGTTATTAGCCTTAAAGGAAAATATAACAATCAAGGAATTAAATCACTCCAATTAAATGACTTCCATGGAGAGAGACATGATGAAGAAATGGACATCGTGAAATTTGATCACAACAATCAGTTAGCCACCATTGAAGCAAATCATAAGAAAGAGATAAACTATATGCAAAATTTCTTCATGGGCATGAAAGCGAAAAATGATAAAATTATAAGTGACATGGAAGTTGATCAAATATCTCTTCAGAATAGATTATTGGCCATAGAGAAAAAACAAACACCATGTGTTAAAAATATGGGAGAAATGGACACCATCAAAAACAGATTAAAGGTATTGGAAGTTAATCATTCTAATCAAATGTCCATTATTTAGAAACATGTGATTTCAATGGAAGAAAATTTCACTCGAGAAATTGAAAAGGACCTAGAACAGATACAGAATGAAGAGAGGCATGTCACACATATCTTGAATACTTCGTCTGAAAGTTCACAAGCTCAATGTTCCACATAATCAACAATACAATTTGTCATGAAGAAAATCCCGAAGAGAAAAAGAAAAATAATAAGGAAATGTTTTGATACATCTAATGGCCGCAAGAAGCTCGATTTTCGGATAATACAAAGTCCTACCGTGTGCAAGATTTCACATGGTACATCCGAAAAACAGCCCACGGACTTGCGAGCAGGAAGATGCTCAGTATGCACTATATTGAACACAACTAATGCCACAGGGCATCCTTTGTATTGTATCTCTAACCTTACACTTTTTCCTTTCAAAATTTCATTTTATAGTTAGAGAAGATTTACTTTTCATGTTAGTAGAATAATAAATGATAGAAGAGCTTATATTTTTCATGTGCTTAATGTTGTATGATGATATTCAGATGGACGCTACTTATGTAATTTTGTGTGTTTCTTGGATGCATATTCTGGATTCTCACATTCCTTCAATGAAGCAATGTATCCCAAAGTAGAGACAAATGTTGACCACTCTGTATCAACGACCCCATAGCAGTACACCCCCATTTTCGCAAATGGGATTTATCATGTTCGAGGTGTTCATGCCATTCAGATTTCATCATCATTCGACAGTTTTATAAATCATGTAAACCCATTCCGCATGTATATAATGTAAATGATCTTAGTAAGACCATCATGTTTGTAACAACCTAAGTAAGACTAGTATTTTGGTGACGATTTCTATCCTAGAAGGTTTTTGTCTCACTGATTCATTTGTGTTTCTCGACACAAATGATCGGCAGAGTTTTTCCCCTCCAGCCTCACCCCAAAGCTAGGGTGGATTTTGCCATCAAGATACTAAGTGAGTCCTAGTGGTTTTTATTGAGTCTTTGTAAAGTAATCTGGGAATGATCTTAGCTAATTGACTAGATCGTTTTATTACAGATTGCTGGGTCTACCAGATCATATTTTGAGTCGCAGAAATGGGTAGACTATTGACGGTATGTTGCAAACAGGGGTTCCCCTCATGGTTTAATGTATTAATCTTATGTAAAGAGGGTTGGAAAATAATTAATCCCCTCATAATTCAATTAATTAAATTTTATGCTCAAATTAAATTAAAACTCCTAAGCCATAAATTTAATTAATTTTATGTCCTAGGTCAAATTAAATTCTTCAAAGGCAAAATTCGTGGGTCCCTAAAAAATAAAGTTTTAAAGGTCCCAGGCCAAGGGAATATTTAAAATTTTGAGAAATTTTGGACCCTTGGGCCTTGGTAGTTAAGTCAAAGTCAATTTTTAGAGGTAATTAACTCAAAAATATTTTTTTTGAAGTAATCAACTCAAAAATATTATTTTTGAGTTAATTAAAAGGTAATTAATTGAAAATTTTGAAATTCCTCAAAAAATTATAATTTCGACAGATGAGATTAAAAGATAATCAAATCTTTTTCGACGGTCGAGATTACTTTGACGAGGATCAAGCGAACTAGTTGTTGGAGATTTTACCTATAAATTAGAGGTTAGTGTCAGTTTGATTTGGATTCGATCTCTTGATCGTATACATGCTCTTGAAGCTCTCCTGTACTACTTTTCTGGAATAATAAAACAAAGTCTTTGGGGTTTTATTTTATGGTCGTGTTCCTCTTCAGCATTTTATGGTAAACATGTTCTTTATATTCTACTAGTAATTATTTCAATGAATTGTTGATTAATGGCTCTTGTAGAGTAATCTATTGCACAGGTATCTTGCTTAGGTTATTGGATTTAGCGTAAGAATATTCATTGCATTGAGTAAGCAGGTATCTCTGACTCTTGAAAATTTTATTTTTTATCTTATTTCTCTACTAATTTAACAGCTTAACTTTAAGTGTGCATAAATCATTCAGATTTAGAATTGGGCGTTTGGGGAAGTCCTCGGTTGGACCAGCTGACTCCCAAGGAAATAAGATCTGAAGAGCCCTCTAGATGTAATTCCTCAGGCTTATCTTAAATTATGTTTTTGCAGGGTTTTTCTAGGGCTTGTGCCTAAAATAAAAACTTATCTTAATTTTTTTATCGAATTTAAAGTTAGATTTGGCTAGTAAGAGCCTTAGATCTTCAGATCTAGGAGCGAAATCAGACTTACACTCCTCAGATCTAACAGATCTGCAACTCTTGTGCATAGATATGTAAATACATTGTATAGATTTGTATTTTTCATGGTGTAAATATTTAGAAAAAAATTAGTTTCTGATTTCTAACTCGAGGTTTCAATTTTCGATTTTTGTTGCTAGGTATCTGGGTTTTCTTATTTCTCGTTTGTGCAGGTGATCTTTGAGGGTTTTCAGAGAAATGTTTTAGATCTGAGAGAGATCTAGGCCCTGGAGGGTAAGATCTGATCTCAAGATCATAATTTGGCAGGGATATCCAAATCAAGTTTTATTTTCTGATTTTATTAGGTGAAAAATAAATTGTTGGACAGAAGGAAAAATTTTGAAATTTTTATGCACCATTTGTGTCTGCGTTTTCCACTTGTGCCTTTCCTTTCTTCCCGCAGTCCCTATTGTTGTTGTGTTTTCTCTGTTTCCCTCACTCTGTTGCAGTTTCGCCTCTTCTCTCCTCACGCATTGTTCCTTGCCTGTGTTTCTTGCTACCTTGTCGGCAGCCCACCCTTCTTCCCTTGCTGCGTAGGTTGCCATCATCTTCGTTGTTGCTATTCGTCCCTCACTCTCCACGTTGCTGCTTTCTCGCATCCTTCTAACCCTCTCAAGCTCCCTCACCTTTCGTTCTTCTCTAGCTACCTCTCAACTCTGTGTGTGAGCTTCTTCTCTGTCCTCCTCCTTCAAGTTGCTTATAGCAATGTTTCCTCTCAAGCCTCCCTGTGTAACTCCTCACACATTGTTTGTTTCCTATCAACTTCCCCTCTGTTCCATCTCACCCACTCATCTCCACGCTGCTTTCCCTTCCACGTTGGCTCCTCCCTTCATGCAGCCCTCACCTCCGCGGCTCCCTCATTCTCCACGCTGTCATTCCCTCGCTATCTGCATTCCATCTTCCTCACGCTATCTGCTCACCTTTTCTTCTATGTCGGCTACCTTTACCTACATATATATAAATCAAAAAATAAGTAAATGTATAACATATCAAACAAATGAAACATTAACTTTTAACTTTGATTTTTAATTTGTTCATAATATTTGATTTTGATTTTATTTATTTTCTTTTTTTCCCTTTGTTTGATTTAAAATTTTATTAACTTTTGACATTTTTAAATAACATTTCATTTTTATTTTATTTAAAAAATAAAAAAAATAAAAATTAAAGGTTTTTATTAACATTTCAATTTTTGATTTTTTTATTTTATTAACTTTTTAAAAACTATTCACAAGTTTCAAAAAATTTAATCTTAACTTTAAAAAATTAAAAAAATCAAATATTTATTTTTCATTTAACTTTTAGCTTTAGTCTATAGTTAAATTTTTGTATATAAATTTTGGAAAATGAAAATTTTGGGACATTTGAGTTTTGATATATTTAAGTCCTTTAAGCTTCCAAAGATATTTAATTGTGGAGGAACTCCTATAGTTGACATGATTTAATTTTTAATATACTAAGTTTGACAATAGAGAAAATTTAAATTTTTGGATTTGCATTATTTTAAAATATCGTTTAATGCATGAATTTCTTGACGAAGTGCTAGTTCATTTTACATGCTTCAGTTGGGTTTGATGATTATTGGCACGAGATTTTTAAATGTGTAGGAATTTATAGGGTAAATTCCTTAGATCAAGAACCAAAGGTCACCGCTCACAAACATATCACAAATCAGTACATCAATATAATCACGTGGTTAAAACCCTCGTAGAAAATTCCACGGCCACTTCAGGCAATTTATTAATATAAAATAAAAGTTACATATGTTTCTCTCATAAACGGTTACCAGACAAATGACCCTCCATGCTCTTTAAATAGAGATCAAGGACCAATCGGGTGTTAAGCCACGGATCAAGTATTGTTAATACCAAGGAGAGAGATAATTGCCGGATCACTACAAATCGTGACTGTCAGATTATAAGTTACAAATATACATGGGAAAGAAACACACTTTACCTAACTCTACACTAGACTAAGTTATTCTTAACTATTTCCTATGTGTCGAAATATCCTAACATCCACCCTTGAGAAAAACTTGGGATAGGATTGAAGGATTTACAAAGGTGACAAAAAAGGGAGCCTATTTCCTATGTGTCGAAATATCCTAACATCCCCCCTTAAGAATAGATTGGGATAGGATTGAAGGATTTACAAAGGTGACACAATCGGAGAAGGAAGGAGGCATTAGAGCATATCCCCCCTTAATGACAACTTTCCTGAACTCCAAGCATGGATTGAAGTTTGGTAAACTTCGCTTATGTGAGAGCCTTTGTAAAGATATGGGCTACTTGATCATTGGTTGGACAGTACTGTACTTCAAGAACACGATCATGAATGAGATTTTTGATGAAGTGTATGTTGAGTTCAATGTGTTTCATACGCTGATGTTGAACTGGATCTTTACATAGCTGAATGGCACTCTGATTATCACACCAAAGTGTAGTTGGATGCTGCTGATGGAGACCAAATTCAGACAGGATCTGACGAAGCCACACGGCTTCCTTGCTGGCTTCAACTGCACCACGATATTCTACTTTTGTTGAGGAAAGAGAGATGGCACTTTGTTTCTTACAAGACCAAGTAATAGGTCCTGAACCAAGAGTGAATACATATCCTGCAGTAGACTTTTGATCATCAGGGTCACCAGCCAAATCAGAATCAGTGAAACCAATCAACAATGGAGATGCTCTGCTGTGATGTGGATACGGCTGACTGTACCTTGAATATGTCAAAGTATTCTTTTGGAATTCTTGCCGGTGACTTTCATGTGGTTGGTGGATAAACTGAGCAACAAGACCAACGGCAAAGGAAAAGGTCAGGACATGTATGGGTTAGATACATAAGTTTACCAACAAGTTGACGGTATAAGGTAGCATCAACTTCAGGGAAAGTACAAGTGACTGAAAGCTTGACTCCAGACTGAAAGGGAGAAGGGGTTGTCTTAAAGTCTTCCATGTGAAAGCGGCGTAGAAGATCACATGAATACTTGACGACAAAGGGTAATGCCTTCCTTGGATTGCAAGACTTGAAGACCAGGGAAATAATGCAAGTGTCCTAAGTCTGTCATTTCAAACTTCTTTTTGAGGCTAGACTTCACATGGTTTATATGGTTTGGATCACTACCAGTAAGGATAAGATCATCAACATAAAGAACAAGGATGGTGAAGGACTTACCCACTTTCTTGGTGTAGATAGTGTTGTCAAAGTGACACCTAGAAAAGCCATTATCTAATAGAAATCTATCCATTTTGGCATACCAAGCCTAAGGAGCTTGTTTGAGACCATAGAGAGACTTCCTAAGGCGAAAAACAAGGCTAGAGTCATTTTGGATAAAGCCAGGGGGTTGTTCCATGTATATTTCTTAATGTAAATCTTCAAGTAAGAAGGCAGATTTAACATCCATCTGATGGACTTCCCCTTTAAAGGAGGCAGCAAGGGAAAGAAAAAGGTGGATAAAATTCATTTTGGCAACAGGGGAGAAGGTTTTAGTATATTCAATGCCTTCAACTTGTGAAAATCCTTTAGCGACAAGACGAGCTTTATGTCTATCCACTTTTCCATCTGTTCCAAACTTTGTTTTGTAAACCCATCTACATCTCACAAGTTTTCTTCCTTTTGGGAGAGGAACAAGATCCCAAGTATCATTCGCTAATAAGGAATGATATTCTTCATTCATAGCTTCATCCCAAATCTGGATGACTGGAGGCTTCTTCAAAGGTTTCTGGATCATGATTTTCTAGAACTTGAGCCAATAAGGAAGAAGATATTTCGAACTGAGAACGTGTACGTCGTCGATTGGCAAGGTCACCTACAAGAGAACCTGCTGCATCTCGAGTTGAGCGCACCCATCTTGGAAGTTGTGGAGTGTAAGGAATAATTTCAAGAGGTGGAGGAGGATTTTCATCCTTGCTGTCATCATCTGAACTAGAAGGAATGCTATTAAGAATAGAAGAGAGAGAGAGAGGTGGCACATATGCCGAATCAGGCTCGTAGGCCAAAGGTGGCACACCCGTCGAACTAGGCTCGCATGCCAATATATTTTCATCAAATTTTACATCTCGTCTAATGATTATATTTTTGGATTTTGGTTGAAGAATTCTATATCCTTTCATATCTTCATAATATCAAAAAAAAAATGCATTTTTCACTCTTAGGTTCTAAGGCTTTATGTTTCACATCTGGAATATGGGCCCAAGCATCACTTCCAAAAACACAAAAGTGACTTACATATGGTTTTATTGAGCTCCAAGCTTCTTCTGGAGTTATATTCTTTAAAACCTTAGCAGGAGTGCGATTTACTATGTAATTTGCACAGTTAATTGCTTCTGCCCAAAAATTGAGACTAAGTCCTTTAGATTGAAGCATACAATTAGCCATTTATTTTAAGGTGTGGTTCTTCCTTTCAGCTACACCATTTTTTTTTGGAGTATATGGAACAGTATGCTGCAATTGAATGCCATGCTCAGTGCAGAAGTTGATAAATTTGTTGTTAACGTATTCTCCGCCATTGTCTGATCTTAACTCTAGAATTTGATGTCCAGATTGTTTCTCAAAAAAGGCCTTAAAGGCCAAGAACATGTTAAAAACTCCACTCTTTATTTTTAAGAAGTATACCCAAGTGCGTCTGGAAAAATAATCAATGAAGGTTAAGAAGTACTTGCAACTAGAGAAAGAAACAACAGGAAGTGGTCCACATAAATCACTGTGCACAAGCTGCAAAGGGGCTGAAGCATGCCAAGAGGCACGTTTGTCAAAACTATATCGATGATGTTTTTCGAGTACACATCTGGAGCAAACACCATCTTAGCAAGATACCATAGGAAGACATGTCATCATATTTTCTTTACATAGAGTTTGAAGAGAGCGATAATTTAAGTGACCAAATCGCTCATGCCAAAGTTTGCTTATTTCATCATTGTGAGCAACAAAAACGGAGGGAAGACATGATGACCCAAAGTTTTCAAACTTATACAACCTTGTGGAATCATCAGCAATTCCAGTAGCTAAAATATGTCTAGGATATTTGAGGTCCTTGATTACAACATCATGAGGTGAGAATTCTACTATTTTCCCTTCACCTGAATGAGTTATCTGATAAATAGATAGAAGGTTACATGACAAGGTAGGAACACATAGTACATCATTAAACTGACCATCATCTAGATGAATGGTTCCAGATCCTACAACATTAAGAGATCTATCATCACCAACATAACTATGTTTGGTGTTACAATCATTTAAAGAAGAAAACATGGCTTTCTTTTTGGCCATGTGGTAAGAAGCTCCAGAATCAATGAGCCACTCATGAGAAGGACAAGAAGAAGATACATTTAATGCATAACCAGATCTTGATGCTTGAAAACCACAAGCATAAAGTGCCATGCCAGAAGATGATGGTGAAGAGTGCTCCAAATTGATGTTGTGCTTCTTCATTGTTGCTTCTAAGGCTTCCATTTTCTTAAAACATTTGGACTCTATATTGCCATCACGATTACAAAAGTTGCAATGTCTTTCTGTTTTCTTCCCTTTGTTTTTATTTGCCTTATCATTTGAGTGAGTTGCTTTTTCAGTTTGCAGCTGAAATTTCTTACGACCCTTGTTTGATTTAGGACCATACTTTTTAGGATACTAATTCTTGGGATTCTTTTGATATGGTTGTTGTTGGGCTGCTAAGGCTTTCTTAGAAGCGTTTCCAAAAGTGATAAGACCAAGGTGTAAGAGTTTTTCTTGTTCTCTTATCAAAGAATCGCAAAAGGCATCAAAAGAGGGGTTCTTGTAGGCTTTTCCTGAAGAAATGATGGTTTCTCTAGTGGAATGGAAGGTGGAAACAAATACAGAGTATGCAAGGCCAAGCTTAGCAAGAATGGAATAGATGAGGCTACCATCGTCCTTTTCGATCTTACAACCTTCTAAAAGAATTCTAAGGGTCTTGAATTTGGACAAAAAATCTTCAATGGAGGAGCAATTATTGGGGTCCAAAGTAAGCAACTCATTTTCAAGTTGGTGGGCCCTGATTTGACTTTGAATGCCAAAAACAGTTTTTAGCTTTTCCAGGGCTTCATTAGGGTTGTCAATGTCAAGGATATGAAATCGAAGATCTTGAGCAATGGACATTCTTATCAACCCTCGTGCTTGATCTTGTTTATTTTCCCATTTAGAAATTTTATCATCATCGGAAGGTTTAGTTTCTTGTCATGTGGCTATTCTATAAAGCCCTTTACTTCTAAGTATATCTACCATGTGAGGTAGCCATTGGAAATAATTGGTGTTGTTAAGAATAACCGGGCATGCACTTTCCATTATTTTTTTAAATGAAGCTAAAAAGAGCTGAAACTAACTGATGCAATGGAAAGATCTCGAAAAAATAGGCTGATTCAAAGAAAATGGCTTGAAAAACGGCTTCTGGATAAAGAAGTTATGCCTTTGTGGAAAAAACAAGTTGTAGATGCCAAATAGTTACGGGAACGGTTTTGAAATTTGGTGATGAAGTTCAACTTTTTTTTTTAAAATCCCACCCCTTTAACAAAAACTTTTTACAAAAGAAGCTTGAGAAAGAGACTTAAACCCGAGACCTCTATTCTCATAAACTAACTTCTCACCAAGTGAGATAGTAAAAGGATTTTGTTATTGTTTGAAAGAAGGAAGGGTTTTTTTTTTTTTTACTCTTCGATGTGTGTGCCTTTTCCTGCACAAAAAAAACCAAGCAAAAAATATATATATATATGCAAGCCTTACAGCAAAACGTTGGATTTTCGATTAGCCTTACCGGCAACTATCAATTTTTTCACTATTTCTGATTTCCCGAGATCACACAAAGACGTGGGGAAATAGCATACATAGCAAAAAAAAAAATATCCCTTCTTCTTGTTTCTGATTTTTCGAGGTCGCACACAACGCAAAGCAAAGAGCATACACAAAGAAAATGGTATAGATCCAACAAATAAATAAAACCTAAAAAACCGAAATAAACAGAGGGAACCGAAATAAGCAGAACTATTAACAAATATAACTGCAAAACAAGTGCTTTATACCTCCAGATCTAAACTAACATAACTTGGGCAAACGGAAAACTTTTTGCATGAAACGAGAGGTGTTCCTCACTGTAACAGATGCTCCAGACACAACAGAGTAGTTATCCAAGCCCGAAAATGTTCAGAAATAGTATATCTACAAAATGATAGTCGCATGCAGTCAAACCGGCTTCGGATTTTGATCAAAAATGGATGTCGCCCTCAAAATAGCTCTAATACCATGTAGGAATTTATAGGGTAAGTTCCTTAGATCAAGAACCAAAGGTCACCACTCACAAATAGATCAAAAATCAGTACACCAGTATAATCACATGGTTAAAACCCTCGAAGAGGGAAACAGTCCACGACCTAAGCCAACACAGCCACTTCAGGCAATTTATTAATATAAAAAGAAAAGTTACATATGTTTCTCTCATAAACGGTTACCAGAAAAATGACCTTCCATGCTCTTTAAATAGAGATCATGGACCAATCGGGTGTTAATCCATGGATCAAGTGTCGTTAATACCGAGGAGAGAGATAATCGTCGGATCACTACAAATCATGACTGTCGCATTATAAGTTACAAATGTACATGGTAAAGAAACACACTTTACCTAACTCTACACTAGACTAAGTTATTCTTAACTATTTCCTATGTGTCGAAATATCCTAACAAAATGTGTGTTATTGATTAAAATCACCTAATGTTTAATTAAATCTTATTTCATTTACTTGAATTATTGAATCGTTATTGAATATTTAAGTTTTGGGAAATTCTTCAAGTAAGTGTGATCGATATCTTTATTGAATACTCTATTATGGATCTGCGACAAATGGTATATCTTTTAATTGAGTTATATTTTGGCATATTCATAATTAGTACACTCGCTTAAGTACTTAGTGGTTAGATCATATTATTTATAATATAAGTGCTTTAGGCTTTTAGCATCACCTCTCATCTTCGAAGCTTGCTTCATTTCGCTCCTCTTTCAAATAATTTTCCTTGCATTCTGCATTCTAAGTTAACATTGCATAGTAGCAGTTTCTCATCAATTACTTGGTCCTAAATTGTTAGCAAGATAGTTGACTCCATAAGGCTTTGGTATCAATCATTCAAATTCAATCGAATCCTTTAATCTTGCTAAATATTCTACAAGTATTTGATCGTTTAACTGTGTCTCCCAAACTAATGGTTCCCAACTAGTTCTCCTTCATTCCATTTCCATAGGGTTTACGCCCCTTAGTCTGCTATAAGGAGACAACTTAAATAGAGAGATTGGGGATCAGGGTGATAGCCCCCGATTTGAGTCGTTGTCGCGGTGCCTAGAAATTTTGTGCGACAAAATTTTTTGGCGCCATTTCCAAGGATAGAGTTTTTATGTCCTTGGTCTCAATGACATTTTCTAATCTTCTAATCTTTTTTCACCATTCATTAACCCGTCACACAACATAACATTTTCTAGCGTCATTTCATCTCTTCATCGTTTCATCATCGTATATTTCTTCATATCACTAATCCTTTCATATTCTCTTGCACTTAGACATTCGGTTGGTTTCTTGTTTGTGTGGCGACTCCACTTATTGATCTATTTAATCCCAGACAAGGATCACTCCCTGATATCCATCTGCTTCTCTCAACTAATTTTTTGGATTTAGAATTAGATTCATGTTCAAGTGGCGACTCCAATTCTTTCATTACTTACAATAATTCTTGCTAAGAAGCTCGCTTCTTGTGGGCCTCTTGACTATTCTTGAACAGGGATATTTTTCTCTAACATCCACTTAGCCTTTAAGCAAGTCATCATGGATGATACCCTTCACGACATGCCGGAAGAGGCCATTCCTAAATTGCCTTTGTTCTCAGGTGGTAATTCAACAATTGCTCAAAAGCATCTCTTGACGGTTACTCATATAATAAATATATATTGTCTTCCTTCACAATATAATCATGGAGATGTCAAGATACGTCTCTTTGGCTATTCCTTAAAAAGTGATGCTATCGATTGGTTTCAAAAATTGTCCTGAGGAGTATTTTTATTGTTTACAAAATATGATCAATGCTTTTAAAGAAAAGTATATAAAACGAGGTGGCTCACCTTGTGCTCCCAGTACTATGAAAAATAATGAAAGTAATCTTGTAGAGAACTCAACTATCAACAGGAGATTTCCAGACAATTCTCAGGATGAATCCACTTGTACCACGACAACACAAATCCATGATAGTGGTGAAGCAGAAACAAGTTGTCAAACCAGTGTTGACAATGATAAGCATCTTGTTAAAAAATCGATTCAGACAGATAAGTATATAACACTAAATCAATCTTAGGTAATCAATAATATGGAGGCCAACCAAGCTCAATTCATTAATAATATGGAACTTAATCAAGAAAAATTAACAGCAGATCACGCCAGGGAAATTGGTTCTATGCAAAGCAAGTTATTAGCCTTAGAGGAAACGATAAAAATCATGGAATTCACTCACTCCAATCAAATGACTGTCATGGAAGACAAACATGATGAAGAAATGGCCATCATGGAATTTGATCACAACAATCAGTTAGCCACCATTGAAGAAAATCATAAGAAAGAGATAAACTATATGCAAAATTACTTCATGGGCATGAAAGCGAAGAATGATACAATTATAAGTGACATGGAAGTTGATCAAATATCTCTTCAGAATAGATTATTGACCATAGAGAAAAAACAAGCACCGTGTGTTACAAATATGGGAGAAATGGATACTATCGAAAGCAGATTAAAGGTAATGGAAGTTAATCATTCTAATTAGATTTCCATTATTCAGAAACATATGATTGCGATGGAAGAAAATCTCACTCGAGAAATTGAAAAGTATCTAGAACAAATGCAGAATGAAAAGAGGCATTTCACACATATCTTGAATACTTCGTCTGAAAGTTCACAAGCACAATGTTCCACATCATTAACAATACAGTTTTCCACGAAGAAAAGCCTCAAGCGAAAAAGAAAAAGAATAATGAAACGTTTCGATACATCTGATGGCCGCGAGAAGCTCCATTTTCGAATAAGACAAAGTCCTACCGTATGTAATATTGCACATGGAACATCCGAAAAATAGCCCACATACTTGCCTGAAAGCAGGCAGATGCTCAATATGCACTATATTGAACACATCTAATGCCACAAGGAATCATTTGTACTGTATCTCTAACCTTACAATTTTTCCTTTCAGCATTTCATTTTGTAGTTACAGTAGATTTATTTTTCATGTTAGTATAATAATAAATGATAGAAGAGATTATATTTTTCATGTGCTTAATGTTATATGATGATATTCAGATGGAAGTTACTTACGTAATTTTGTGTGTTGCTTGGATTCAGATTCTAGATTCTCACACTCCTTCAATGAAGCAACGTGTCCCCAAGTAGAGCCATATGTTGACCACTCTGTTTCAACGACCCCATTGCAGTACACCCCCATTTTTGCAAATGGGATTTATCATGTTCGAGGTGTTCAAGCCATTCATATTTCATCATATGTCGACAGTTTTATAAATTATGTAAACCCATTATGCATGTTTATAATGTAAATTATATTAGTAATACCATCATGTATGTAACAACCTAGGTAAGCCTAGTATTTTGGTGATGATTTCTATCCTAGGAGGTTTTTCGTCTCACTAATTCATTTGTGTTTCTCGACACAAATGATCAACAATGTTTTTCCCCTCCAGCCTCACCCTAAAGCTAGGGTGGATTTTGTCGTCAAGATACTAATTGAGACCTAGTGTTTTTTATCGAGTCTTTATAAAGTAATCTAGGAATTATCTTAGCTAATTTGATTAATCATTTTATTACAAATTGTTAAGTCTACTAGATCATATTTTGAGTCGCAGAATTGGGTAGATTATTGAGGGTCTGTTGCGAACGAGTATTCCCCTCATGGTTTAATGTATTAATCTTATGTAAAGAGGGTTAGAAAATAATTAATCCCCTCATAAGTCAATAAATTAAATTTTTTGGCCAAATTAAATTTTTTGGCCAAATTAAATTAAAAATCCTAAGCCATAAATATAATTAATATTATGTCCTAGGTCAAATTAAATTCTTCAAAGGCAAAATTCGTGGGTCCCTAAAAAATAAATTTTTAAAGGTCCCAGGCCAAGGGAATATTGAAGATTTTGAGAAATTTTGGACCCTTCGGCATTGGTAGTTAAGTCAAAGTCAATTTTTTGAGGTAATTAACTCAAAATTATTATTTTTGAGTTAATTAAAAGGGAATTGACTGAAAAAAGTGAAATTGCTCAAAAAAATATAATTTCGACGGACGAGATTAAAAGATAATCAAATCCTTTTCGACGATCAAGATTACTTTTACCTATCAATTAGAGGTCAATATCAGTCTTATTTGGATCCGATCTCTTGATTGTGTACTTGCTCTTGAAACTCTCCTATACTACTTTTCTGGAATAATACAAACAAAGTCTTTGGGGTTTTATTTGATTGTCATATTCCTCTTCAGCGTTTTATGGTAAACTTGTTCTTTATATTCTGTTGGTAATTATTTCAATGAATTGTTGATTAATGTCTCTTGTAGAGCAATCTATTGCATAGTTATCTTCCTTAAGTTATTGATTTAAGGTAAGAATATTAATTGAATTGAGTTATCAGGTATCTCTGACTCTTGAAAATTTTATTTTTTATCTTATTTATCTACTGATTTAACTGTTTAACTCTAAGTGTGCAGAAATATTTCGGATTTAAAATTGGGTGTTCGGGGAAGTCCTTGGCTGGACTAGCTGACTCCCAAGGAAATAAGATCTGAAGAGCCCTCCAGATCTAATTCCCCGGGCTTATCTTAATTCTATTTTTGCAGGGTTTTTCTAGGGCTTGTGCCTAAAATAAAAACTTATCTTAATTTTTTATCGTATTTAAAGTTAGATCTGGTTAGTAAGAGCCTTAGATCTTCATATCTGAGAGCGAAGTCAGACTCACACTCCTCAAATTTGATAGATCTGCAAGTATTGTGCATAGATATGTAAAGACATTGTATAGATATGTATTTTTCATATTGTAAATATTTAGAAAAAATTTTAGTTTCTTATTTCTAACTCGGGGTTTCAATTTTCGATTTTTATTGTTGGTTATATGGGTTTTCTTGTTTCTGGTTTGTGTAGGTGATATTTGAGGGTTTTCGGAGAAATGTTTTAGATATTAGATAGATCTAGGCCCTGGACGGTAAAATTTGATCTCAAGATCAGAATTTTGCAGGGATATCCAAATCAAATTTTATTTTCTGAGTATATTGGGTGAAAAAACAATTACTCGACAGAAGGAAATATTTTGAATTTTTTATGCACCAGTTGTGCCTTCGTTTTCCACTTTTGGGTTGCCCTTCTTCCTGCAGTCTCCATTGTTGTTGAGTTTTCTATGTTTCTCTCGCTCTGCTGTGGTTTCACCTCTTCCCTCCTCATGCATTGTTCCTTGTCTGCATTTCTTGCTACCTTATCGGCAGCCCACCATTCTTCTCTTGTTGCGTAGGCTGCCATCATCTCTGTTGTTGATGTCTGTCCCTCACTCTCCACACTGCTGCTTTCCCGCAGCCTTCGAACCCCCTCAAGCTTCCTCACCTTTCTTTTTTCTCCAGCTACCTCTCAGCTCCCTTTGTGAGCTTCTTCTCCGCCCTCCTCTTTCACGTTGCTTATAGCAGCGTTTCATCTCGAGCCTCCCTGTGTAACTTCTCTCACGTTGTCCGCTACCTGTCAGCTTCCCCTCTGCTCCATCTCACGCACTCATCTCCACGCTACTTTCCCTTCCACGTTGGCTCCTCCCTTCACGCATACCTCACCTTCTTGGCTCCCTCATTCTCCACACTGCCATTCCCTCGCTATCTGCACTTCATATTCCTCATGTTGTCTGCACACCCTTTCTTCTTTGTCGGCTACCTTTACCTGCATATACCTAAATCAAAAAAACAAGTAAACGCATAGCGTATCAAACAAATGAAACATTAACTTTTAACTTTGATTTTTAATTTTTTCATAACATTCGATTTTGATTTTATTTCTTTTTTTTCCCTTTGTTTGATTTAAAATTTTATTAACATTTGACAGTTTTAAATAAGATTTCATTTTTATTTTATTTTTTTTAGTTTTATTAACTTTTAAAAACTATTCAAAAGTTTCAAAAAAATTAATATTAACTTCAAAAAATTAAAAAAATCAAATATTTATTTTTCATTTAACTTTTAGCTTTAGTCTATAGTTAAATTTTTAATTCCTTTTTGTATATAAATTTTGGAAAATCAAAATTTTGGGACATTGGAGTTTTGATCTATTTAAATCCTTTAAGCTTGCAAGGATATTTAATTGTGGAACTCCTATAGTTGACATGATTTACTTTTAATATCCTAAGTTTGACTATAGAGAAAATTTAAATTTTTGGATTTGCATTATTTTAAAATATTGTTTAATCCATAAATTTCTTGACAAAGTGCTAGTTAATTCTACATGCTTCAGTTGGGTTTGATGATTATTGGCATGATATTTTTAAATGTGTGTTATTGATTAAAATTGCCTAATGTTTAATTAACTCTTATTTCATTTACTTGAATTATTGAATCGTTATTGAATATTTAAGTTTTGGGAAATTCTTCAAGTAAGTGTGATCGATATCTTTATTGAATACTCTATTATGGATCTGCGACAAATGGTATATCTTTTAATTAAGTAATCTTTTGGAATCTTCATAATTGGCACTCTCGCTTAAGTACTTAGTGGTTAGATCAGATTATTTATAATCTAAGTGCTTTAGGCTTTCAACATTACCTCTCATCTTTGAAGCTTGCTTCATCTCGCTCCTCCTTCAAATCGTTTTCCTTGTATTCTGCATTCTAAGTTAACATTGCATAGTAGCAGTTTCTCATCAAGTTCTTGGTCCTAAATTGTTAGCAATTTAGTTGATTCCATAAGGCATTGGTATCAATCATTCAAATTCAATTGAATCCTTTAATATTGCTAGATCTTCTACAAGTATTTGTTCGTTTAACTATGTCTCCCGAACTGGTTGGTTACCAACTAGTTCTCCTTCATTTCATTTACATAGGGTCTACCCCCCTTAGTTTGATATAAGGAGACAACTTAAACAGAGAGATTAGGGATCAGGGTGACAGCCCGGAATCTAAGCCATTGTTGCAGTGCATAGACATTCTGTGCAACAGTTGGCCCGACATAAGCCATTTACTTCAAAAAAAAATTGTCCAATGTTGCATATCATTTTCCTTTACTGAAGCTATGAGGGGAAGTTCAATTCCATAAAAATCATGCAATGGTGACCTGAGCCTCATTTGCATCCACTAGGGGTCAATCTCTACTTTAATACAAGTCTAGTCACATTGCTACTTTCCCATCGCTCTTAAAAAATATCAAGTATTCTAAAAAAAATCTATGGAGAAAATAACAAAATGATAAGATATGGCATATGTTATCATGGAAAATGTTTGTGCAACTAGTGTGGATTGAAAATGTTGGCATTAGAAAATTCAAAATTATAGATAGAGCCTTGAACATATAACTATGCTAGAGACTCCTTAAGGCACCAAAAACCCTTTAGAATAAAAATCCAAGGATCAAATATATGGAACAATATGCTTGAAAGTATAGAGATCAATAGATTTATGTTTTCAAGCATCTATGAAAACAGTGCTACAAAATTTCTCAAATTTTGCATCAAATGGACACCCTCAACTAAAAAACATCCAAATTTTGAACTCAACTTAAATAAGTAAATAAATAAGGGATTAAAATAAGCATAACTAGCAAGGATTTCTGCTATAAGGAAACATAAAATACCTAAAATCCATCTCATGGAAGAAACTAGATGATTGTGAAGATGAGGGAAGTAGTATTA
The DNA here is from genome assembly GCA_034641835.2 of Pinus albicaulis. Classification (NCBI taxonomy): domain Eukaryota; kingdom Viridiplantae; phylum Streptophyta; class Pinopsida; order Pinales; family Pinaceae; genus Pinus; species Pinus albicaulis. The sequence goes on from CM076579.1 coordinate 1,289,605,551, forward strand.
TCCAAAGAGAAACTCTTAGAGGAAAATTTCAACAAAGATATGGAGGGACAAGCTCTATCAAAACTCCAAAGGGAAATGAATCTATTATGTGAAACATGGCTACTCCTGAAGCATCATGGAAATTTCCTATCTAGAATTTGGTGTCAAGTCCCCACAACCATGATCTAAGGTAGCTGCATTTTCTTGCCTAACAATTAGAGAAAAAAAATTAATCCAAAGTGCCTTAAAAGAAAAGAGGATAATTGGACCATCGAGTTGCAGTGCATGCTTCAAAAGATTAAAAAAAAAAGACTCTAGTTGATCATCCTCAAATATTATTAACAATGGAAAAGCATGGAACATTTACACTCTTTTTGGAAAAAATAACATTTATTCATTCTAAAGTGGAAATATCGTCCTTTAGGTTTTATGGGTAGCAAGAACTAGAAGGGTATTTGAAGATTAATCATCGTGAAAGGATAGTTGATATTATTAAATTATGAGCCCTTTTACTCGTCAAATTCATTGTTAAATATTAGGCAAGTTCAAAAATTGTTTGCAACTCTAGAATTGTTATTGCCAAGTATAGAATAAATGTGATTGTGATGGCACTTCTAAAAGAATTCTAGGGTTAGGAAGAGAAAGGAAATATTTGAGGCCTATAAGTGTGTATTGTATTAATTAATTACCAATATTTTGTACCAAAACAAATAAACAAGTTGAATCAGTAGCTTATAACACAATCATTGAATTGACGTGAAATATGACCCCAAAACAAGAACTCTAGCTTTAAAATGCCATATTTTTTTGGTCTAAAACACCAAAATAAACCATGCAATTGAAAGTGATGCTATTGGTAGCAGTATCTTTTTCCAGAGTTAAAATCATCACCTGCAATCATGGCTTTAACAACCTTATAGTGTTGACAACAAAAACCTTAAATTCAACCCTAAAATCAAAAAAATGGAACCAACAAAGCGCCCCTTTTTTCCTTTTTAAGGTCTAAATTACAACTTTTTGAAACGATGACCTTAACAACCTATACCATTGCAACAAAAAACTTTAAATCAACCTCATAATTGAAAGTGGCACTTGCATTAACACCCTGCCCTTTTTTCCATGAACAAAACTACTTTTTTGAGACCCATGGCCTTGACAATCAATATCATTACAAGAAAAATATTTAAATCAACTTCTAAATCGAAAAGATGTGCTACCAGTGTCACACCTTCCCCACCAAATGTAAAATTGTGACATTTTTTAATCATGTTATTATAATACATATGCAATGATAAAAAAAGATCAAAAGCATATAAAGGGGAAACTAGGGATAATGGACCATATGAAGTAGTTTCTCTTTTTAAATTATGAGCCCTTTTACTAATCAAATCCATTGTTAAATATTAAAGTCCAAAATTTATCTGCAACTCTAGAATTGTTCTTGCCAAGTACAAAATAAACATAATTTTGATGGCTCTTCTAAAAGTACATAAATTATCCGCAACTCTAGAATTTTTCTTTCCAAGTATAAAATAAATATCATTTCGATGGCACTTCTAAAAGAAATCTAAAGTTGGAAACAGCAAGGGAATATTTGGAGACAATAAAAGGTGCATTGTAGTACTTAATTACAAATATTTTGTACCAAAACAAATAAGAAATTTGACTTAGTAGCTTTGATAACAAAATCACTAACTTGATGTCAAATATGAACCCAAAACAAGAACTCTAGCTTTAAAATGCCATATTTTTTTTGTCAAAAACACTTAAATCAACCGCTCAATCGAAAAGTGGTGTGATTGGTAGCATTGCCTTTTTTTTATTCTCAGAGTTAAAATTATCACCATTGATAACCATGGCTTTAACAACCTTGTAATATTTCCAAAAAAAAACATTAAATTCAACCATAGAATCGAAAAGTGACACAAATAGCAGCGCTTTTTTTTCTTTTCATAGTTTAAATTACAACTTTTTGAGAGAATGATCTTAAAAACCTATACCATTGCAAAAAAAACTAAAATCAACCCCATAATTGAAAGCAATGATTGGATTAACATCCCACCCTTTTTTCCAAGGTCAAAACTGCAACTTCTTTAAATCAACCCCATTATTGAAAGTGGTGCTCACATTAATGTTGAGAAATCTAGGGAAGTGCTTCATTGGGGTTTTATTAACAAATTTCTCATAACTTGAAAAGTTCTCATGATGCTTATTACAATAGTTCTTTATTTTTAGGTTTTTTTCATCATCAACATTAATGTCAAATAAGACGATCACAATGCAAACAATAAATACACCAAAGATAGGCTCCAAGCCAGGGAAAATCCCTCAACAAGGGAAAACCTAGGGAACTCTCTTCTTATAAAATCAATTCAAGGAGACTTCCAATACCATATCCCATAGACAACCCACCAAGATAAAGCCAACCACCCAAGCCAAAAATATGCTCCTAAAACAAGGTATGTTTCTCTTCCTGTACGAATCCTCACATTATCCTTCCACAAAAACTCGCAACAAGAGATAGAAAAATTCGTCCAAAACAAACTGAGAGAAATTTTGTCTTTAACTCTTCTTCGTAATTTTTTTATTTCCTCAGATATACACAAGAGAAATCAATCATGAGTGTGTAGAATGGAGTGTTGAAAATGCAACAAGAAAGTCTCAATTTTGATTTTGTCTTAATTAAAATTGAGAAAATTAGAAATTCCACATAAGCAGACAACTTGGAGGAGTTAACTGTAGCATCATGGCTCTTGTCACTAAGTTAAGAACATTGAATTCGAGTTAATGAGTTCAAATTCAGTTTACTTGATGTGATTCCTAAAAACTAGGAGTCTAGCTCAGTTAATTCAAGTTAGGGGCATGAAGTTCAATTGTGTGCAGTGGGTTCCTAAATTTTAAGACCCTAGGTTGAGTTAATTTCGGTTGTAAGCAATTTAATTTAGTTAAATTGAGTTATGGCCAGTTAAACTAGTTACAACTGTTGGAGAAACTAGTGGAAGGTCAAGTTGTGCAATGTAACTTCAATGACACTCGGTGATCATCTAGATAACTAATTAATCGACCTAAATTAGCTCATGCATGCATAGAATTTGAGTTACCCACTTGAGATGGATATTCCAAGGTAGTGTAGTATTAGTTGTAGCATATTCCAATGTGTACAGATGGTGCATGCTGTCAGAGGAAGGACCTAAAGGAATTGTGCAATCCAGATGAGAGAATTTCCTATTTAATGGGGGCTAATTTCCCGAATGAACAATGCAAGGAATTAAGAGCTTGGAGGGCTTGATAATTGGCTATGTGTTGGCCAATTTCAGTCAATCAGATAGAGGGATAGACTATACACTTGCAGGTTGTGCTTGGACTTGAGCAAGAATTGTATTTCATCTCTATTCTTTGATTAATGTAATACATATAGGAAGGGGTTTTGAGCAGTGTTTTTCCCCTAGATAAATATTTGTGTATGTGTGTTGAATCATGATGCATGTTTTTTATGTGTTCTCGATCGTGAATTTTCTTCCACATATGAGTAGAGTAAATTTGAGTCTTGTGTTTTAGTAAATTACATGAGCAGTTTTGAATCTACACATTAATTTCTACATGGTACCATAGTTATATTCACAGTAGAAAAGAGATTTTGAAGTTTTCTTTGTAGGATCAATTCTTCAGAGCTAGAAGGATGGATTTATATGGACTAAGACTCAAGTATTCCCTTGAGGGAAGCTATAATTATGTCCCTTGGAAGGACCGCATGGCGGCAGTGTTGGAATATAATGGGTTGAAGGAATTTGTTGGGAGTGACATTCTGAAACCAGCAGCAGCAGAAACTCGGAATCTAGCGAAATGGAAGAAGTGTGTAGTCAGGGCGATGAGAATCATATTGGATGGAGTATGAGACCATATTGTCTCAAATATCCATGGGAAAGAGACTGCAAGCAATGTGGTAAGCATTGACATATCTATTCCAAAATAGTAGTAACCAAAGGAAGTTGGCACTCAAGGACAAGCTTCGAAGTATCAAGATGTAGAAGAATGACTCAATTCAGCAATATCTGAGCAGGTGCATACAATGCCATGATGAACTTGCAGGAGTCGGTGTCACAGTACCAGATGATGATTTGGTGAGCCTAGCCCTTCTAGGCCTTCCCAAGAGCTAGCACAGCTACCAAGATTCGGTAAATGGGATGGAGAAACTACCAAATTGGGAACGCATATGGTTTGATTTGGTATCGGACGAAATAAGGCGGAATACCAGAGATGGGACCTCATCCAAAGAAGAGGAATAGGACTTTGAATTAGTCGGCAAAGTAAGGAAGGCCAAGGGGAAGAAGTCCGGCTAATTCTAGAGAAGAGGGAAAGAAGAAAGACTTGTCCAAAATCAAGTGCTTTCATTGTCATATATTCGAGCACTATGCCACGAAGTGTCCAAACAGGAAGGTAAGCAAGACAGAGTCTGCAGTAGCAGCAGCAAGTGAAGCTTTGGATTCAGAGTTTGAGCTTGATTTTACTCTCATCACATGCATGGTGAGCACAGTGATGGGGAGCATGTAGTACTTGGACAGTGATGCCTCATTCCACGTGACGGGGAATAGAGATATTTTCATTGGCTTGGAGGATAAATATCTCCAGATGAACATTGAGTTTGGAGATGACAGAAGGTATAACATGACCGATAATGGTACAGTCACCTTTCCGATGGATTCGAGCTCCCCTCTTAGGCTCAAGGACGTGATGTTTGTTCCGGGTCTAAAGAATGATCTTGTCTCCGTTGCAGTTTTGGAAGAGCATGGTTACTATGTGATCTTCAACAAAGGAAAGGCATTCCTGAGACACATAGCCACAGGACAAGTGAAGCAGATCGGTGCTCGAGTCAAGAAATTGTATGCACTTGAGGTAGAAGATGCATGCAAAGCCTTGAGGAGCAAGGCATAGACTATAGATATGGTAATTGAGAAGGATCATGTTAGACCTCTCAACATATTTCCTCAGAAGAATCCCCAGGAAGTTGTGGAGATGATCAAGAGTTCATAAATTTTTCTCAAAATTCAAAGTTACAGGATTGGGTTGAAACCAGGATGGTTGCGTATATCTCGTCTTCCTTATTCTGGAGCCGCAAACGGTTCGAAAAACCGATGTCGTATGAGGAAGATATCACGTTCTAATCGAAATGCCAAACAGGTAAATTTTCGACAGTTTGACCAAGTTTGACTGGGATGCACAGTGAGCAAGGTGGAGGTATAGTCAGCGAAAAGAAATATTCCTCAAAATATTCCTTTCCACTGGGCCAATCAATGTATGACAAGTGTCACAATGTTATTTGGTATGGGGTATGGAGGAGCCATTGAAAGGACACCACGTGGCCAGCCCTAAGGCCACCACGTGGCCCTGAAACGGCATATCAAAATTTTGTTGAGGGTCCACAGGGCTCGACCTCGAGACCTCCCGCCGGGCACACACAGACTTTACCATCTGAGCTACACGATGTCACTTAACCTCTAAGGCGACGGCTTATATTTAAGTTTTACCACAGATCACATTGGGGGTTGGGAACCGCCGACGGTCCCAACCTTCCAACGGTTCCCCAAGATGTATCACATGGCAACATTTAAACGACCATCCTCCGCACGGTTAACATTAACTCGCCCACATTAACCGGAGTTCCAACCTTTACAACCACAGTTTATTGCCTTGGGTTCTGCCCAACGGTTATGTAACTGCAGTTTGTGGGGTGCGCATGTAGCCACCCCCAACCGCAAACATTTATTATGCAGTCGGATTCGGCGGAAATGTTAGCGGGTGCACATAAAATGGCGGGATTTCCATTTTTAACTTCAGTTAAGTGGAGTTCTCCACTTTTAGTGGAGCTTTCCTAGGTGAAACTAGGCAAAAGTGTAGGAGGCCCAATTTTCGCCCATCCTGAGTGAATGAAGAGTCATTTTTGACTAATTGGAGCATTCTGGAGCTATTGGTGTAGAGAAAAAATCGATTATAGCACTATAACTACATGTAATAGCAAATTTTAATGAAATATGGACATGCCATTGGGAGTTGGAGCAGCAGATGTAGCCCAGGAGGGGTGAACTGCTTCATCATGTCTGTTGTGTAAATTTCATGTGGTGACTTATTTCTCTATTTTACATTGTTGTTCAGTGATATTTAAGTTTTTTTTTATGCTTCTAATTCACTAAAAATCATCTACGATTCAAGGTCAAAATCCTTAATCCTTTTGCAAATTATTGAGACAAGTATGCACATGTTTTTAAACTGAAAAGACACTTAGCACAGCAAAACTAATACAGTTATTTCAGATCAGATTGGTATCAGAGCTAGATTTTATTCTCTAGTGTTGTTTAATGCAAATAATTGTTTAACTGTTTGCAAGTTTTAGATGCTTACAAGGCTCAAGCTCAAAAGAGGAGAAGGCAAATTTGTGGAAGCAGAAGGGTCTCAAAATGAGACAAAGCAAAGGTGAACAAGATTGCCACAATCTCCACCACCTAGTTCACCTCCTAAAGAAGCAGAAGCTCCATTAAGCATGCCTCAAGAGGAAGGAGAAATCCATGAAGAAGTTGATCCCAAGGAGGAAGAAAGAGTGTTCAGGAAAGCATTTCTTGACATGACTGAAATGGTTAGAATCCTTTATCAAGAAAGGAATGAGAGACTGGAAGGAGAAGGATCTAAACTCCAAAAGGAAGGACAAGGATCTTCAGGAGGTCAACATGATGATATAAGTCAAAGAAGGGAAATGGAGGAAATGGAGGCAATGGAGAGCCATCATCCTCACCCCCATCATCATCATCCTCTACTTCTACTTAGTACATCAGCCACACAAGTCCAAGAGCACTGGTAAAAGTCATTTTTTAAAACTTGAAGTTAAGTTAGAATTGCCAATGTTTAATGGTGAAGTAAATGCATAATAGCTAGATAGTTGGATTACGCAATTGGAGGACTATTTGAGAACACAGAACCTTCAAGATGATGATACCAAAATTCAATTAGCTTCTTTGAGAATGGAAGGTGTGGCACTTGTTTAGTGGGAAGCCAAGACAAAGGAGGAAATCAAGAAACATGGTAAGATTTCATTACTGCTATTAAACAACAGTTTTTTCCATTATCTCATATGAAGAAAGCCATCATGAACTGGAAGAACTTTAGGGAATTAAAGGGACAAAATGTGCAAGAATACACCCAAGAATTTAAGAGAAGAGCTCTCTTATTAGGGGTGGATTTGCAAAGCCAATATACTTTGCTCAAGTACATAGGAGGCTTACATAGCTACCTAAAACATACTATTCTCATGTTTAACCCCACCAGTCTAGATGAATTTTGTGTTCAGGCCACACATCTAGATTCTCAAGGGAAGAACATTTCTGAAGAGGATAGGAAGAAACCTTTTAAGGGTAAAGCCAAGGAAAAGACCTCAAAAGGTAAAAATAAAAAGAATGCATTTGTTAAGAAGAGGGAGAAAAAGTGGTTTATAAACATTGTTCAAAAGAAGGCCATGATGAAACTCATTGTTGGAAATTACATCCTGAATTGAGGCCAAAGAAACCCAATAACAAAGGGAAACAGAAAATTTTTGCTACAGATCAACATGATTTAGGATCTGATTCAGGTGATGAATCTAAAATTACAGCCATGGGATTGAAGAACATGAAGGGAAAAGAAATTGAAAATAAACCCAGTACCAGTACATCAAATTGTCACATAAACACTCCAAATGAAGAAGAAAGAATAGAATTGTTTCATGTGAGGGTCATATCCAAGCATACCAAGATTGACACATTGTTTGACAGTGGGTCACAAGAAAACTTAATCTCTGAAGATTTGGTCAAGAAACTTAACCTTGATACCATACCACATCCAAAACCATATCCATTGGGTTGGATTTGTAAGGATGCAAATCTACAGGTTTCAAAGAAATGTATATTGAGTTTGCAATCACTGCAAGCCTTGTTGACACAGTTGAATTAGATGTGGTTCCGCTTGACATAACTGGTATTGTATTAGGGAGTCCTTATTTGTATGATAGGAAAGCGATCTTCTATTTCCATGAGAACAAGTATCATTTATTCAAATATGGCAAGCAGTTCATTGTTAGAGCACATCGCAAGAAAACAAACATTGCTATGGTAAATGTTGGACAGGTAAAGAGGCTGGTAAATTCAAGTAAGAAATTTGTTCTTATTATGATTAAGCCTAAAGCTGATATTAATCATGAATATTTTGAAGGATGTGATCCTAATTTGAAATCAGATTTATATGAGGTGGTTAATGGACATCATGAGATGTTTCAGGAGCCAACAGGATTTTCCTCCAAAAATGCAAATTCAACATGAGATTCAATTGCAGCAAGATTGTCCTATTCCAGACATCGGTATGTATCGCATGTCGATAATGGAGAACGATGAAATAAAGACGCAAATCAAATATATGTTGGATAACGGAATCATAAGGCCAAGCACCTCGCCATGTGGTTCACCCATAGTCTTGATACCAAATAAATATGGGACTTGGCGCATGTGTGTAGATTTTTGAGCTTTGAAAAATATTACAGTAAAAAATCGTTACCCACTCCCAAGAATAGATTATTTTCTTGATCAACTGAAAGAAGCAAATTTTTTCACTAAGTTAGATTTATGAAGTGGATATCATCAAGTAATAATTGCAAAAAGTGATATATGGAAAACTGCATTCAAAACCAAACAAGGACTCTTTGAGTGGCTAGTTATGCCTTTTGGTTTATGTAATGCCCCGGCAACTTTCATGCGAGTTATGGATAATGTTTTGCGACCATTCCTTGATGACTTTGTTATTGTGTACTTATATGACATTTTAATTTTCAGCAAAACAAGAGAAGATCATGTCTTGCATGTGAATAGAGTGCTTGATATTTTGAAGAAAGAGAAATTGTTTCTTAAGATGTAAAAGTGTGAGTTTGGAAAGACTTCTTTGGTCTATTTGGGAAATATTGTAAGAGAAGAATTGAGAATTGATCCTTCTAAAGTGGAGGCCATTGTGAATTGGCCCACACCCAAAACGGTTACCGAGGTAAGAAGTTTCTTAGGTGCAGCTCAATATTGGAGGAAGTTTATTGCTAAATTTTCTTCCATCGCAGCTCCTATGCATGTAGTGACAAGTGTGAAGAAAGGCTTCCAATGGGGAGGCAAACAACAGCAAGATTTCGAAGCTTTAAAAGACAAGATCAGTTCAGCTCCAGTCCTTGCATTACCAAATTTAAGACAGCCATTTGAGATTCAAACTGATGCTAATGATTTTGTCATGGGCGCAGTTCTTTTACAACATGGTAAGCCTATCGCTTTTCATTTTGAAACTTTTAATGGTGTTGTGACTAATTATCCTACATATGAAAAAGAACTATATGCATTGGTACAAAGTGTCAAGAAGTGAAAACACTACTTGACGGGTAAAGAGACTATTGTACACACTGATCACCAACCATTACAGTACTTGCAGTCACAAACAAAATAGCAGCAATCAAGACATTTCAGGTGGATGGGATTTCTTCAACAATTTCACTTTGTTATAAGGTACAAGAAAGGTATTTTCAATAAAGTTGCAAATATGCTTTCAAGGCCAATCATTAGTGCTTCTAGTTTACTCAAAAATGATTATGTTGTACATAAGGGTTACAAAGAACAATATGCACATGACATTGATTTTCAAGATGTGTATGCTAGTTTGAGTGAAGGGAATCAAGTTGAAGAAAAAGATTATCACATGCATAACAATTTGTTGTTTCATTTGGGCAAGCTATGTATTCCACAAGGAGGGAGGCTAAGTGTCATGAGAGAAGCTCATTCTTCTCGTATTGCTAGACACTTTGGGGTAAGCAAAATAGTGACGCATCTACAGAGGTATTGTTATTGACCTCACATGATAGATAGTGTGTCACGTTTTATAAGAGGTTGTTCTATGTGTGCAACAAGTAAGCATAGTAATAGGAAGCTTGGATTGTACATGCCACTACCAGTACCACCAAGTCCATGGGAGAGTGTCTCCATGGACTTTGTTGGAGGTCTACCTATGTCAAGAAAGCAACATGATTCTCTTTATGTAGTTGTGGATAGATTCAGTGAAATGTGTATCCTTATACCATGTAAGAAAACCATTACTGCTAAACAAACTGCTGAACTTTATTTTCAAAATGTTTGGGTTCATTTTGAATTGCCAACTTCTATTGTTAGTGACAGGGATTCCAAGTCCATTGAGAATTTTTGGTCAAATCTATGGAGAACGATGGACACAAAGTTGAAAAAGAGTATCGCTTTTCATCCACAAACAAATGGAAAAACTAAGGTGGTGAATAGAACCGTTGTGCATCTATTGAGAGGATATTGCAGCAAACATGCTAAGTTGTGAGATTAACAACTGCATTACAATTAGCATGCTTACAACCGGACAAAGCACTCTTCAACACAAACATCACCTTTTGAAGTATTCTTTGGGTATTTTCCAAAATCGCCATTAGACTTCATCTTTGCGAAGGATGTTGCAATTTATGGCCATAGTGACATTAATAAGGCTCAAAAGTTCATTGAGAAAATTCAGATTATACATCAACAAGTTCAAGAACAACTTGAGAAATGTCAAAGCAAATACAAAGAGAGGCATGACAAACACCGGTTAATCACAATTTTCAAGAGGGAGATGAGGTATGGTTTCACATTAGAAAAGAAACGATGCAAGGGAAAGGTAAAAATCTCAAACCCATTCGCTATGGTCCTTTCAAGATCATAAAACAAGTTGGTAATAATGCATTCCAACTTGACTTGCCTTCTTACAAGCAAATGTATTCAGTTGTTAATGTTGAAAACTTACGCTTGTATGAGCCACCTTTGATCGATGATCAAAGAAGTGATGTTTAACTACCTTCTATTGAAGATTTATCGCCAGAATTTATGGATAAGCTCAAAGAAGATACAATTCTTGACAAGAGGACAAGAGCATCAAAGAGGGGAAGTGTTGACTACCTTCGAGTTGGGCTCAAAGGCACTAAACCAAGAAAGGAAAAATAGATGGAGGTTGGAAAGGTGAGAGAGTTGTACCCTCATCTATTGAACATGTAATCAAGTCTTTTGGGGTCAAAAATATTCCCAATGGGGAGGAATGGTTAGGAGTTCATAAATTTTGCTCAAAATTTAAAGTTACGGGATTGAGTTGAAACTGGGATGGCTGCGTAGATCTCGTCTTCCTGATTCCGGCGTCGCAAACGGTTCGAAAAATCGATGTCGTATGAGGAATATATCGCATTTTGATCAAAATGCCAAATAGGTAATTTTTCGACAGTTTGACCAGGTTTGACTGGGATGCACAGTCAGCAAGGTGGAGGTACAGTCAACAAAAAAGAATATTGCTCAGAATATTCCTTTCCACTGGGCCAAACAATGGATGACAAGTGTCACAATGTTATTTGGTACGGGGTATGCAGGAGCCAATGAAAAAGATGCCACGTGGCCAGCCCTAAGGCCACCACATGGCCCTGAAACGACATGTCAACATTTTGTTGAGGGTCCGCAAGGCTCGACCCTGAGACCTCGCGTCGAGCACACACAGACTTTACCATCCGAGCTACACGATGTCACTTAACCTCTAAGGCGACGGCTTAAATTTAAGTTTTACCACAAATCACATTGGGGGTTGGGAACCGTCGGTGGTCCCAACCCGCCAGCGGTTCCCCGAGATGTATCACATGGAAACATTTAAACAACCATCCTTTGTGCGGTTAACGTTAACCCGCCCTCATTAACCGGAGTTCAGCCTTTACAACCACAGTTTATTGCCTTGGGTTCCACCCAAAGATTATGTAACTGCGGTTTGGGGGTGCGAATGTGGCCACCCCCAACCACAAACATTTATTATGCAGTCGGATTCGGAAGGAAGGTTAGCGGGCGCACCTAAAATGGTGGGATTGCCTTTTTTAACTCCAGTTAAGTGGATTTATTCACTTTTAGTGGGGCTTTCCTAGGTGAAACTGGGCAAAAGTGTAGGAGGCCCAATTTGCTCCCATTCTAAGTGAATGAAGAGTCATTTTTTTATTAATTGGAGCATTCTGGAGCCATTGGTGTAGAGAAAACAGCCATTAGAGCACTGTAACTACACGTAATAGAAAATTTTTTAGCATAATGAAATATGGGCATGCCATTGGGAGCTAGACCAGCAGATGTAGCCCAGCAAGGGTGAACTGCTTCATCATAACTGTTGTGTAAATTTCATGTGGTGACTTATTTCTCTATTTTACATTGTTGTTCAGTGTTATTTAAGCTTTTTTTATGCTTCTAATTCACTAAAAATCATCTACAAATCATGGTCAAAATCCTTAATCCTTATGCAAACTATTGAGACAAGTATGCACATGTTTTTAAACTGAAAAGACACTTAGCACAGCAAAACTAATACAGTCATTTCAGATCAAGAGAAGACACAAATGGAGAAGCAAAGAGGAGGCAAAGTGGAGACATCCATTCAAGCGGAGACCTCTAGCAAGAGAAGATTTCAAGCCAAGTGGGCAAAGAGAGCACATGGAGTTATATACCTCCAAGAGCGAGGTGGAGCGATGTGGATCCTTAGTCCAAAATTTGCATGAATTTGGGCAGGGTCCATTGAGGCATTCTCCTCATGGATCATTACCTTGCTACAGGGGCCAAAAGTATTCAGTAGCAAGAGGATCAGTGTCAGTCAGATACTGAGGGGTGAAGAGCAGTGTTGACAGCATAGCAGGATGCTTAGTATCAGAGTCAACAGCAGCACAGTTTCTCGAGTAGACAATTGGAGACACATTTGATTCAATGTTTGTTTTGGATGCTTCTCAGTTGTATATTTTTCAGTAGTAACAACAACAGCGAGAAGTGTTGCATGCAGTAAATTCCACAAGTGAAAGATAGGGTGGTTGATAATCCCTATCTTGCCAAGAGGGAGTGTTAAAAATGCAGCACGAAAGTCTCAATTTTGATTTTTCCTTAATTAAAATTGAGGAAATTCAAAATTCCACATCAACAGACAACTTGGAGGAGTTAAATGAGGTGTCATGGCTCTTGTCACTCAGCTAAGAACACTGAATTTGAGTTAATGAATTCAAATTCAGTTTACTTAAGTTGATTCCTAAAAAATAGGAGTCTAAATCGGTGAATTTGAGTTAGGGGCATGAAGTTCAGTTGTGTGCAGTGAGTTCCTAAATTTTAAGAGCCTAGGTTGAGTTAATTTCAATTGTAGAAATTTAGTTCAATGAAATTGAGCTATGGTCAGTTAAACTAGTTCCAACTGTTGGAGAAACTAGTGGAAGGTCAAGTTGTGCAATGTAACTTCAATCACACTCAGTGATCATCCAACTAACTATCAATCTGCCTAAATTAGCTCATGCATGCAGAGAATTTGAGTTACCCATTTGAGATGGAGATTCCAAGGCAGTGTACTATCATTCGTAGCATATTCCAATGTGTACAAATGTTGCATGCAGTCATAGAAATGACCTAAAGGAATTGTGCAATCCATATGAAGGATTTTCCTATTTATTTGGGGCTAATTTCCCAGAGGAACATTGCATGGAATTAGGAGCTTGGAGGGCTTGAGAATTGGCTAAGTGTTGCCCAGGTTCAGTCAATCAGGCAGAGGGATAGACTATACACTTGCAGGTTGTGCTCAAGCTTTAGCAAGCATTGTATTTCATCTATATTCTTTTATTAATGCAATACAGATAGGAAAGGGTTTTGAGAAGTTGCTTTCCCCCAGATAAATATTTGTGTATGTTAATTGAATCATGATGCATGTTTTTTATATGTGTTCTCGATCGTGAATTTGCTTCCGCGGATGAGTAGAGTATATTTGAGTCTTATGTTTTAGTAATATATATGAGCAGTTTTGAATCTACACATTAATTTCTACATGGAGATTGAATCCTCCTCTGTATATATATTTTTCAAGTGGATGCAAGGGCCTCATATTAAGCTGACTTCATGGGTTGGATGACCTGATCATTGATGGTTCCTAGATTTTTCCTTTACAAAAAATATTTTTCTTTTTCTTGTTACATGAGCCCTCAAAGGGTCTTTACATCATGACTTTGACTTTACTCACTATAAAAATCCCTAAAGCACACAATGGGTTCTTTGACCTAATGACTATTGATACAAGCAAGAAACCCATGCTTTAATAAGTCAATTTCTTTTACATAAGAATTATTTTTCTTTCTTTTGATGAGTATAATAATAATTACATCAAATCAAGATCCAAATACAATTATGAAGACTAACACTAGTTACATTTTCAACACTCCCTCTTAATTAAGGAGGTATTCGTAATTGACCAACTGGTACAAGGACAGTACTCACTTTGAAAATTTCTCATAAGAAGAGTTGGATTAGTAATCCAACTCATAAGCTATTTTTTAAGCGAATCTCGTAGCATCATCATAACAACCAGCATCATTATATAGCAAGGCCTTGACTAACAACTCTATTTCTCCACTAGATTAGAGCCTAATGTTGGGGAGACAATGATTTATAGACACCATCATCATTGTCTCTCAAGTTACATACCCCATCTGGATGTTCACAAGGTATGTCCTTTTAGGACCATTCCCCTCTTAGAATTACACATCCTCAAGGAATCTACTCTTTGACTACTCTTGTTTTTGGATGCCCTACCTCATCTTCAGAGTATCAGTTCCCGAGACTACTTTTATTCCCAATAATTATCAGTCTTATATGCTTACCCAATCCTTCATTCTTTCTTCATAATGTGAAGACAAGAATGATGTGTCTATCTCTCCCTCTTAGCTAGGGAGGTGTTGATGCATCGAAAAACGGTGCAACAACATCGGGGAAAACCATTCGGTCGGGGACTTTAAAAAATGTCCATTATCTGTTTGAGATAGTGGCTCCGACTGGATTTATGGGACCAATTTCCCAATGAAATATAATTGAGTGGATGGGTGGTATTTTCACTGACTATGACTTGGTCAATGGGAGTGACAACAAGTTTAAATAAAATATATATACCTCTCTCTATCCCGGGATGAATTATTTTTTTGTTATATGCTATTTAAAAACATGATCTTTAATTGAATGCAAATGAAGATTTAACAAACACTTAGAGAAATGAAAAACAATTTAAGATAATTGATTTGATTAAATAGTTAATCAAATCAATTGATCAAGTATATATCGCATCTATTATTGCATGTATTATATATATATAAAAAATGGCAATCAAACATGTTCAAAAGTGAATTAATGCTAGATTGTGTTAAAAAGATACATATAACAAAACATCACAAGGAAAATCAACTCTTTCTCATTTGAAATAGAATATCAACACTAAGATAAAAGTACCATATATATGCTAACTCTGCTCATTTGAAAAACAGTCTCTGGTCTAGCCTTTTCTATTAAGAAAAACTTAAGAGTACAAAAGTGCAACTTCTGTAAAGTCTTCTTTTCAAAATTTCAGGACCAGTTTTTAAAGACATGAAAAGGTTAATATAATAAAATAAAAAGTACAAAAATAAAAATACACAAAGAGCTAAGGAGGTTTAAACAACTCTCCTTTGATTAAGTGAAATAAAAACAGAAACAGATTTTGGTGGAATGACTCGCTTCAAGATTGCATTGTTGTCTCTTTTGTCATTCGTTCTTTCAGTTGAAGGAAGTCGATCATAGGCTGAGCCTCAGAAGTTTGGCCTAGACTAACACGTAGTTGTCCTCTGTAGACTACATATGATAGTGGAGGCATCATGTAAGAGAAAGTGTTAGTTAGACAGCGCAATATTAACCATTGGCTATGTGGCTTGACCAAGTGCTTCCAATATTTTTCCCAATCTAGCTTATCCAATTTTTTTATGCTTTCTTCCTTCATCTTGGACATTTCCTGCCACTGCCTTATCATATCTTTTACAACAGGTAGAGAAACAGGAGGGCATTTATCAATCATATTAGCAGCAATGATATTTTGGCTCACTGTTTCAACAATGTTGTTAGCAACATCTCTGGCTCTGCAAATTTCCCTTTCAGTCTGTTTTATCTGTATGTCCCAATCAGTGAATAAGATTTCTTTTTTAGAATTTTCAATCCTGGGAAGATTGGCCTTTCAGCCTTCAACAGTATCTTTCCAGGTGACATATTGGAATACTTTGTCATCAATATCATCAAAGATGATCCTTTGGTCAGTTACTCGATTCATCAGTGAATCGCTCTTTTCACATAGTTCAATAATGCTAGACAGTTTTTCGACAAAATAGCAACTTCTTGTTGGGGTAACAGAGTATTTAGTTCCAAATATTCCTTCTTAAATTCATCCACTTTAGGATTACAATTTTTCAACAGTGAATTGCAGTTGGTGTATCTAAGTATCGTTAGCACCAATCTGACAACTTCAAATTGGTGTTGCAACTTTAGTTGATCCAAGCTCTGTTGAAGTTGTGACACTTGTGCTTGTAATTGTTGATTAACGCTTTGCTTCTCTGCTAGCAATTCATGTTCCAATTGAAGGATCTTTTCATCCTTCTTTTTGACTAACTGTTGAACTTCAATGGCTTTGTCAATGGTGGCAAATGCATATGCTCCTACAAACTGAGTTAATCGTGTTAGATCCTAAGATGGATCTACTTGTGAGTCCTTCCAAACTACTTCCATAGAGACATCCCTAGGAACAGGAATCTGTAATTGTTTTGATCTTATCCTTTTTCTCTGCCTGCTCATGACAGCTTTATGCCTTGGGATGTAAAATATATACAAAGGAGGTATTTCCTCGATTTTCAACACAATTTCTGATGTTGGGTAGGCCAGGATAAATTCTACTTTCTCTATGTTAATCGATTTGTCAGCTGACCCAGCAATAAACGAGTCCTGACTTTTACCATGAGGTGTTTCCATTTTTTGTTGATGATCAATGATCACCACTTCTTGGCCTCCTTTACGATGTTGACCAAAATATTTCTAGACTTCATCTAAGTCACTTGGAAATAGTGGATCTTTGGTTTGAATTCCAATAGACTTATCTTCTTTTGTTCCACTAGGGACTTCGGTGTCCTTAGGGGGTTGTTCTTTTCCCTTTTTTTTTTTTTTGTTGTTCATTCTATTGTTGTTCCTTCTGTGAGATAGGGTGGGATACCTCCAGTGTATTTAGAGGAATCCCTTCCAACCTACTATTTTTGTATTGCTTGAACTTTAAAAGTTGTTGAGGATTAAAGTGTGATGTTGTTGATTTCTCCACTGTTGAACAACTATCAACTGACTCAAACAAGTCATCAAAATCATCATTTTCAGGTGCAAATGGCCTGATTTTCACTTGAGTTGTGAAATTGAATGCAACTTGGTTCGGGTCATATTTCCTGTTAGAAATTGTAAATAGTTTCAAACATTGGATTTGATTGATTTCTAACCCGACATGGTTGAAATTGTCTAATGCATAGACACCATAGTAAATAGGAAAGGAGGGCCATGAAGCTCTCTTTGCTTCTTTCAAAACCTTGGTCAATCCATGACCCACTAATGAATAGGCAATTTCTCTTGTGAGAAGTTTCTCTGGAACATATAATGGCAGGATATGTGGTCGGGCTAAGCTCCCAAAATTTCTGACATAAGTGATCAACTCTTCCCCAAACCATTTTCCAATGGATATGAAGTCTGCGTGAGCTTCTTTGGATAATCTAGGGGTCTTTTCATCAAACACATCTTGAAACAGTGGGAGCATAACTCCATGGCAGATTTTGTAGAAATCAATTTCATATTTTGATTCCCATAGAATACTATGATAAATATGAATGGATGTGGGGTCTTGGATAGTCCATTTCCAACCCATGGTCGGAAAATCTGATGTAAAACACACTACATCCATAATGTAGGGGGAAGGATTTTAGATGAAAAGGAACGATTCTTTCTATATTCAAGAATCTGGTTAGCAATATTATTTGACAAAATGGTTCCCCGGTCCATGATACAAGAGTGTCTAATAGCATCCATAAGGGGAACACATTCAATGGAGAATTTAGTGGTATTGGATTGGCCAAAAAGTTTAGACGTCATAGCAGAAATATAACAGTAGGGGCCAGCAAGCGAAGCAGTGGAATACATACCCTTATCATCATGTTTATGCTTGTTAAGGTTTCTCTTCCATTGCTTTATGGGGTCCGACTATAGCTTATTCTACTTTGCGAATTGTGCTAGGAAATATTTATCATACACCTTCTCAGGGTCTGGAATGTGGTACATTTTCTTCAAATCTTCGACTTTGAACGTCCCTATCAGTGTACCTCTACTTGTTAGGAAATTTCTATCTCTGGTGATGAGGTTGTCAATAATCCATTTCACCATATTTGTATATGGTAAAATCTCAGGGCTTGTAGAAATTCGATGCAGAAAAGAGTTGGCAACGACGACTATAGTGGCTCCTGAGGTATCAGAAGCGTCTGCAGTCGTTGTTCTCTCAACCTTGCGGGGTTTCTCATCTTCAAATAACCTATACATTGCTTCCCAAGAAGCAGAACCACTCTCTGATGTGCGTGTAGTATTTGTGAATAAGGGTGGCATCTATGTTACTTCACTAGCAGAAGGCGCGAGATTAGGGGGAGCCATGGGTTTTTTGGAATTCTTTGCGACCTTAGACATTTCTGAGGAACTCTATTTGTTTGGACTTGCCTTCGAAATAATAAGAACAGCAAGTAAAAAGGGGCAATCTTGTCACAATAGAAGAGTAGTGTAACAATAATGGAAATAAAGGCAAATAAAACTTGGCACGCGGATAATCTAAAAATTTAATTCTTTTGCGGTCAAATCATATTTGGAGGCTTGAGCTGTTAAAACCGTTAAGTTATGGCATTAATGGAAAGCGTGGGTTCACGTGCCCGAATAGACATTTAGGGGTTTAAATAAGATTTTTTCGCATCGCAAATCCATTTGTATGTAAACTTATTAAAACGCAAAATACCTACATCTTGTCGATTGCGATCAATTATGTTTCGCGATATAACTCTTTTTAAGTCAAAAGATTAAAGTTTTCTAAAGGCTTCAGACACTAGTGGGGACAAAGGAAAATGCAAAATTTGCAATGCAATATCGCAATCGCAATTTTGGTGAAATTGGATGGTGGAAGGAAGTGGTCATTAGCAAAAGTTGGATGCGATGAGATGTATCGCATCGGAGAAATAAAAATGAGGGTGGATTGAATGTTGGCAGGATAGAAATGCGATTTCAAATTTGCGATTAGTGACGTGGCAATGGCGGGTCCCACTATTTGCTTTTTCATAAAATATTGTTTAGTTGGAAGCCTTTTCCTTTATTAAAGCCTTTTATTGATATCGCATCGCAAATCATTTGGAGTGGCTTTAGAGGTCATATGTTGTCTTCGCGATTTTGCAATTGCGATCTGCAAGCATGTTTCGTTTGAATTTTCCGCCTACGTGCCCTTTAGATAAAAAGGTGTCACTTAGCCCTTTTAACTCTAATTTCTATTTCAATTAATCATCTAAGAGTCTTATTTGTTCTAGTCTAAAAAGTTTAAAAGGGTCCCCATTATTTTTCTAAGACAACTATTCTAAAATAATGGGGGTTGTTGAATAGCACAACATGAGGATCTGCTTGTTCCTTTGACCATGAAAGGAATATATCCAAGCTCCCTTTTAAGTAGGAACTTGCTTCTAATATCAAATGTTTATTATTTCGTGGAGATCATGGTGATAGCAGTTGCTTGGAGGCATCCTTTTATCATCAACTTCTATCCACATCATGGACCCGTCTTCTTTCACAACTTCTCATAGGGACAAGCCAGCACTTCCCATATCATCAATCTTTACCTGCAAGAAATGATCATCAAACCATCTTGCAACATGCTACCTTTCCTATCATCGCGGTGTACTTATATGTCATTTATTCCTTTGGACCATATGCCAAAGTCATTCATTCAATTTATCACAATCATATAGTTTCTATTTGTCACATATCTTCCTGCAATGTATCTTCTCAGGTAGCATAATCATAACGAACCCTCAAATTCATCGGATCATAAAAGTTTATCCATGTGTCATGTCTTGTTTTCATAAATGTCCTTCATCATACATTCAATCATCAGGAAGAGTCATCCTCACATCTTGTCAGGAATTTTGTAGGTCCCTCTGTAGTCAGCGGTGTTTCATATCATATCAGATGTTGATGTCTTTAACCGGAAGAGCCCAAACAAATTCAAAGCATGCTAATGCAACCAAACTTATTTATGTATCCTGCTCTTCCTACATACTGAAAGCATAAGTTATCTAAATCAAAGAAGAATTTCAAGAACATTCATATATCTTACTTTACTTGGTCATCTAGCTTTCTTCAAACTACTCCCCATCTAAGATGGGACTTCATCATGCTGCAATTGTATCAGCAAACATTTAGGAAGCTTGCTCCAAATATGAGAGAGTAGAAAATGTTTGTAATATCATCATGGTCCTTCTAATAGGAGAAGAAATCTTCCCATGAATTCATCTAATGGAGGATCTTTCAGTGACCTTCACCAATCAGTTGTTGCATGAACTTATATTATAGTTGTATAGTGAATTCTTTAGCATGTTGTGCCAAATCTCTCTTTTCATCAATCAGCTCATAATGATTATCTTCTCAATTAGGCATCCATATTTTCACGATAATTCACATGAATCTTATTATATGCATCAGAGTGCCCAAGGATCCAACTTGATTACCAAGTTATCATTCTCAGGGTCCTTCCATTTCCCTCCTATCATGTGCACCAAACCACAGGATTTTCTTTCCTAAGTCATCTTCCTTTGCTTTCTTCATGATACTCCTGCAATACTTATTGACAAATACAACCAAGCAAATATATGTAATAATAAAAGCATGATGTCCATCAATCATTCTAGAGTTTCCATGGAATCTAAGAGGATGGACTCCTAGGGTTTTCAAATACAAATCTTAGCTTACGAAATCGTCACATCCATCCATACTAGGGCATATCATATACCCTAAACTACACACAAACCCTAGAAGTCAGGGAAAAAGATTTATATGAGGGAACAAGTAATGTTAGGGTTAGGGTTTCCATATGACTGGGGTTTATCCATGAACCATCTAGGGTTTACAATCCTAGATATCGATATCAATATTAACAAGTGATCACAAACCCTAGAACCATGTAATCAACTAACATTAAAATATCTCATGTTAGACCCTCAACAAATGAATATACTATACCTACCTCACAATTATGTACCTCCGTCCTTCATGATCATAGAGGTTGCTACAATGCTTGCTCCAGGATGCCATAACCTTCAAAAGCAAAGACTTCCCATGATGTCAAAGTCATGAGTTGCTTACACAAGAACTGTTGTCTTTATCATTGAACCAAGATGTTGTATGCTTCTTCCAAATGAGTTGAACAGTTTTGTTGCTTCAGGAACAAGATACAATATGTTGCAGGCCTTCAAGATAGATCTTACTATATATAGTATTTCAAGGAGACTATTCCTTTTCAAAACTCAAAGATCTTCTTTCACAATATAATTCAAGGACTTGATGCCTTTCTTAAGATCACAATTACCTCCACTGCTAGATGCATGTAGCTTCTCCTCTAAAGATGATAAATTTACCTTTATAAGAGAGAATGCAAGACTTGCTTTGTGATAATGTCCCTTTGAATAGGGCTTCCAAAGCTACTAATGTATACTAGATCAATATGCTCATAATGACTTTCAAAAATGTTGCACAAGATTAGACTTACTTTGGAATGTGGGAGAAGAGATTTCCAAAGACAATATGTGTGTGTGTGTGTGTGTGTGTGCACTTGTTAATCACTATAACAGCTTTACTTTTCACATTGTCCAGACTTCGAATACTATATAGACATGCTCAAAATGATGTAAAAGAGTTGATGACAATCTTCAAAAGTCGACCTTCTAACTCACTGTCCAATCTCAACTTATGTATGTATACAAGTCTCAGGATAGTCTTATCTTTACCACAGCTTCTCGTCCTCCACACTAATGTACAGGACTAGACTTCGGCTTTACTGCTTACCTTTTAAACACGGATTATATGAATATGACTACCACGGGATCATGGCTTTTACTTCAAGTATCTCAGCCTTTATGTCACTATATAGTATAGGTATAGGATTTGTGAATTTACTCCAAGGATGGGGACTACTCTCGATTCCTTTTGTAGATAAATGACAAGTCTTCCAGAATAAGCTTAAACAATTCGGTTTATAGTCCTTTCTATGCGTAGGATTGTAAGAGGAATTTCAACGCTTTTTCAAGATAGTTGTGGCTATAATTTGAATTTTCCAAATGCACTTATGCTTAGAACTTTCGACTCCTCTCCCAGGGTGTCTACAACCTTATGACAACCCTCTCAACTGATTGTCAAGGCTTCTACTAACTCTTAATTGATGCTCTAAGATAAGATTGATTGTCCTTAAATATGATTGCACTTCAGGTGATTTAGATCATTGAGATAACACAATTTGAACCTTTAATTTCAACCCTTGTAGGCTAGCTTTAGGCCTTCACTCCTTACTTCAGAATATTTTGCATTGTCAAGGTTATTAAATAAGCCTCTCGAACCTTTGAGATAAATCTTTTAGGTTCCTCGAGAATTTTCGTATCTTTTGCACAAGTCTGCGGCCTAGTCACTGAGACTAGGGCTTTATACAAGTGCCCAGAGTTTGGAATTTCTTCCTTCCAGGAGTTTGGCCTTAGATGATTAGCCATCTTTTCTTGTCTAAAAAACTTGTGTGGTCTTCTTCCTACCCTCATGCAAACGAACCTTGCTTTGATACCATGTTGAGAAATCTAGGGCAGGGATTCATTAAGGTTTTATTAACAATTTCTCATTAACTTGACAAGTTCTTGTGATGCTTATTACATTAGTTCTTTATTTTTAAGTTTTGTTCCTCATCAAGATAAATGCCAAACAAGAAGATCACAATACAAACAATAAAGACACCAAAGATAGGCTCCAAGCCAGGGCAAAAACCCCTCAAAAGGGAAAAACCAAGAGAACTCTCTTCTTATAGAATCAATTCAAAGAGACTTCCAAAACCATAGACCATAGAGAACTCACCAAGATCAGGCCAGCCACCCAAGACTAAAAACTGCTCCGCCAACAAGGTCTATTGCACTTCCTATACAAATTCTAACATTATGCTTCCACAAAAACTCGCAACAAAAGATAGAAAAATTCGTCCAAAACAAACTGAGAGAAATTTTGCCTTATGCTCTTCTTCATACTTCCCTCATTGCCTCAAATATCCACAAGAACAATCAATGATAAGTGCGTAGAATGGAGGTCAAATCCTCCTCTATATATATATTTTTCGAGTGGGCACAAGGGCTTCGTCTTAGTCCAACTTCATGGGCTGGCCAACCTGATCATTGATGGTTTCTAGATTTTTCCTTTCCAAAAAAAAAAAATCATTTTCTTAATACATGAGCCCTCAAAGGGTCTTTACATCATGCCTTTGACTTGAATCAATATAAAAATCCCTAGAGCACACAATGGGTGCTTTGACCTATTGACTATTGACCCAAGCATGAAACCCATGCTTTAATAAGTCAGTTTCTTTTACATGAAAAATATTTTTCTTTCTTTTGACAAGTACAATAATATTACATCAAGTCATGATCCAAATACAATTATGAAGACCGGCACTAGTTACATTTCCAACAATTAAACACCACCCTTTTATCCAAGGTCAAGATCACTACCAATGTCCAGCTCACTACAAGCAAATTCACACATGAGTGCAAGTTTATTCAGTGAACAAAGATGTTGGATAAACCACAGCTGCCCAGATTTGAACAAATGGGGATCCTAACAACTTTTCTCCTTTCACAATAATGAAATGTGAAATTTCTCTCAAAAGCTCTTCTAGATCAATAAAAGCAGATCTTCGAACTGTTAATGACATGTTAAGCAAATAAGGAGAAAGCAAATTAAATTACATGCCATTACCATAAAGAATACTGGAAACCTTACTATTTGCCTTTTTCTCTTTTCTGCCCGTTAAACAACTTTCCCAATGACCATAATGTTTGCCAATTTCAAACCTCTTTTATAATTATAGATGGTTTTGATAGGTATTTTAGTCCTGCTGCTAGTTCCCTTTTTTATAGCTATTGTACTTTCTGCATTTCTTGCATGTTTAAGAAATGCACCACATACCCATGCTTTCTGTTGAGTGCAATTTTCAATTCCTAGTCCACCGAAACAGATGAACTTTTCACACTAGAATATGAATCTTATCCAACTTTCTAGTCTAAAGATTCTTACAAAATGTGTCCTTGAACCCTAGTTTTCCCTTTTGTTTTATGCTTGCATCTCCACAATTCTTCCACCAAGGAAAATCGATTAAAAATTCATAAACCACCCCAACACAGCTCAAATTTTCATCAAATCCTCCACCTCTTCTTACATTTCTCCCATGGCCGACACCTATTCATGAGATGGACCTTTTACCCTAGAATGTCGATCTTGTCCAACTTCCTAGTCTAAAGTTTCTTACAATATGTGTGCTTAATTTGCAGGAGCCTCCTTTTCCCTTTTGTTTTTCCGATTTCCTTTCCACATCCTTGCACAAAGGAAAATTGATGAAAAATTCATCTACAGCCCCACCACATCTACAATTTTTATCACATCCTCCACCTCTGCTTACATTGCTACCATTTACCAACACATATTCCTCCAAGGGTAGCAAATGAGAAAAAAATGCAAGATCATCTTGAAATTTAAAACTCTCTTAAATCTGGAAATTGAAAGCAAAAATCAAAAATATGGACATTTCTAACAGAAAAACAAAATTTACAGTGGAAAATACCCCTAAAAAATATCCCTGGAATAATAGAAATCTCCAATATCACCCTTGCGAGAATGATAAATCTTTGTTAAAAAGTTGTTTGCTCACCATCCAAAAAATCATACAGCAGCAAACTGCACTGATAAACCCTTAAGATAAAAAGGCTCCCCATATATAATCACCGAAGTAAAAAAATATAGCACCGTCTTTCTTGTATTGTGGTATAGGCCAAGTAAAATGGTATGTGTGTGTGTTGTGGTTTAGGGTGTCATTTTTTAATCATTGGCTCTATTATGTGCTTTAATTTTCAAATTGCTGTTTTTGCTCATGATTGGACATAACTCCCATATGACAAGAATTACCTCTCATAATCAACAATGATTCCCAGATGGTTTTGGCCTAATGTTACCATTTTCAGTGATCCGAGGCAAGTTCAATCGGAGACCAAAATCCCCTCTAATCTGAATTATTGATTTTGGTTGTCAATAATACAAATCAATGATTCAGCTATTTCATGGCAATGTGGAACTAAGATTGTCATGAAGGGAAGCAATTTAGGTTTCTTAACTCAAAATTTTGCAAATTGATGACACTATTGAACTAATGATATCCCGAACAATTCAAGGCATGAATATTGGCATTGAATGCAGACACACAGACGAATTGAGTTATCTTTAGGGGCATAAGAAAGACTTCCAAACCATTTTATTGGTAAACTATGATCAAAAACATTCAACATTAAATAATTGCTCCATGTTAAAAAGGGATAAGGATACCAATCCCAAAAATTCACTTCACTACAACAGTAATTGACAAACTAAGCAACCCCAAGTGTTGCAAGGCATAGCAAAATTTTATAGAACATAATTACCCTTTGGTGCTCAGATTATTTGCAATATTTTGGCAACACTTTTAGCACCAACTTCAAATTAAGAAGGGCCTGAGTGATTTACAAATGAAATTGATAGAACCATCAGTGTACCAACTTTTGTTAGAAAAAAGGCGTCGCCAGTTCCCGCACTTCCTTCACCACTTCACTGTAGTCCTCTTTCAATTTTTTATCTTCCTCCTCACTAAGGCTACCTTTAGTAGGACTTGTAAGCACTAAAACACAACATGTTGGCCTCTTCGTGGCTCCTGCACCCGCAAGATCCTATAGAAAAAATATGCCAAAATTATTACAATATGGAAAATAAAATGAGCAGACAAAATAGGTACCGTAGATGCTCATACCACATACCTCTTTTGATGGAACATATATATATGGAATGTCAGCTTCTTCACACAAAATAGGTACATGTGTGATTACATCAATTGGTGAGATGTTCCCAGCAATAACACAAAATCTGCAAGGATAAAACATTAGAAGTTGCAAGACCCTCGACACAACTTTCTGGTCTAAATAAAATATCACCAAAAAGGAAGAAAAATAATAAGCAAACGATGAAATTTAACAACAAATTCACATTTTTAACTTCTAAATCATTCCTCGAGAAGTCAATCAATAAAATTCGTATTACAATAGATTATCAAAGGGAATTCCCATTATAGGAACAGATATTTAATTTTGGTTCTCTCCTCACTAAGGATAGATAAAAGAGAAAATGCCTCTGGGGTATGAACTGCTTAGAGTTAGGAGATGCCATGCAGTAGGTTCTAAAATATCATATATTGTATTGTATTCTTTATAATTCTTTCTGATGAACTGCTTAGAGTTCACAGATGCCATGCAGTAGGTTCTAAAATATCATATATGGTATTGTATTCTTTCTAATTCTTTCTTACTGTATTTATGTAAATGGACAAATTTTATGGCTTTGAGTGAATAAAGGAAAAGACAAATTTAGAAAGCTGCTCTCTACTTCACTCCGCTTCAGCCTCTAATATATATAATGCCAAAAATATTCCATGGTGATCTTTCTTTGCATTTAGAAAAGGATATTTCATAATTTTTCTGAACAGGAAAAGGACTATTGGATGGATATTAATGCTCATGCAGGTGGATTACAAGAAAGGGTAAGGATCCCATCTAGATGGAAGAACATAATATAGATAAGATAGAGTTGATCTAGGGTTTCAGCTAACATAGGAGGCATCATAGAGATGGGTAAGCATTTACCATCATCAGCAGCTGTTTTAATCTTTTGATTTGCAATGGTACATCACAATTCTTTGGAACAAGAAGATGCACTTCCAGAATTAAAAAGACCTGTGTAATGGACTGTTCATTAGAACAATAGAGAACAATTTATCAGAGGAAGGGCTTCAAGATTGGAATGAAACTTCCAGAATCCCCTCACATGCCCCATCTTAACATATCATATATTGTGTAGTTGTAATTTTTTATCTTATTGTATTGACAACGATACACAAATTTTATAAATATCATATATGTGTTGAATTCTTTTTAATATTTTCTTATTGTATTGATGTCAATAGACAATTTTTATGTCTTGAAGTGAATAAAGGGGAAGATAGAATTTGCATAGTTGTTCTCTACATTGCCCCTCTTTGGTCTCCTAATATATACAAAGCCAAACTCTAGGAAATGATAGCATTTGCACAAAATCTCTACGAGAAAGACAATTGGAAAAGAATCCAACAAAACATTTTCTGTGAGGAATTATAGTTAATTCAAAAAAAGGTGTAGAGGTAGGTAAAAAGCATCTTACCAATAGAGAGGCACACAATCCTCATTGATTGATAGCTGAAACGATCAGATGGGGAGGCATGCCTTTTTTTTGAGCTTCTCAAGAATTTAATCAATCAAGCAATATGGCACAGGCTCCATCTCAAATGGGAGGTTAGCAAGAGAATGCATATTTACAAAGGAGGCAACATATACATTGCAATAAATTACAAAACCTCCATGGTGAGTGGCCTTTTTGGCCAAGCTATTCAGCACCATTCTAGAGAAAAAAAGATGAGTGGGCAGAAGAAAACAAGGTCAGGGCTCTTCCAGCAGGTTTTCAGCCTAAGCACGCAACCATTGACCATATTGCGACCCTTGAAATCACTCTAAGAAAACTCAAGGGAAATGTAATGTTCATTATATATGTCAAAAATTCAAGCCTCGATGACTAAGTCCTTATGATCTCAAATACGCAAGTAATTGTTGAATTTAATTAATGTTAAAATTAAATTCAAATCATAGCATCAATCACACGATAGCTGGAAATTAAATAGCAGAAGCATAAAATGAATTTCATGCATACACAGGTAATTACTTCTTCAAACTCAGTTTTTCATTCCTTTGAAAAAGTGAGAAGGATACCTCCACAGGCAGCAGCTACATAGTGACCGAAATGACACTAAATTGAGCTTGTACAAGCTGCTTGATAAGGTACAGCAGCCTGCTGGAAAAACCAGAAATGGCAGAACATTGTTGTTCAGTCCGCTGGTCATTCTGTACGACCTGATGATATGACTGTTCAGACCTGTCCTGTGCACTTGTAAAGAACTGTATAGCGCCTATATGGATTGCTGACAGCTGCCCGGATTTCCTCTCACTCAATAGCTCAGTTAGTGTGTATGAACTTCTCTAACTTGACCTATCTTTATACTTTTATCTGAGACCAAAACAGGCTAACCTTTCATTTTCCATTCCTCAGCCTATTTTCTCTTATTTTATTTTTTTCCTTTCATTTTATTCTCTTTTTTTCTTAATCAACTTTTACAATGCATTGTTTTCCATTGTTTGTCTAACATTCATAAATTGCCAAATTGGCTTGTAGGGACTAAGTCTTACAACAATTCGAGATTTTGGATCCATTAAGGATCACCGCTCCCCATTGAGAAGCTTCTTTGACCTCCAAAATCTCAAAGGAAACCCAATCTGGATCGATTGACCTTCCATCTGCTTATTTGGAACATGGATCGTACTCTGGCTCTTGGCTACAGCTCTAAATTTGGCTCTGGCTCTAGCTACAGACTTTGGTTCTTACTATGGCTATGGCTCTAGTAGTTGGTTCACCTGTTCCCAAAAGGTAGATGTCTGCTCACTGACTCTTAGCTTTAAACAACCTACAGATTTGAACTCTACAATTAGCACTCATTCCCATCTCTCTCTCAAACTTAGAGAGGTCCAACTTGGTCATGAATGAAGCCAAGTCAAATGATGGCCTATGTTCCATGTGACCGCAACACAATATGCCATCACATAAAAATTACACAAGGGGAGTGCATTGTGTTCTTCCACTAGGATTGATTGCTTCCTGTCATGGAAACAACTCTTTGGTGCCTACACCTATTTACAAGCACATTATGGAGTTCTCAAGGACCTTCATGCCCCAGTCTTTGGCACAACTTCAAGAAGGAAAACTTATTTTGGAGATTGTAGGTAGCAATTGGAATGGTGCATCCTTAGTGTTAGCATCAACCAGCTATCCTCTTTGATGGTGATACAAACTTGTGTTGCTATCACTTTCCGGATAGCTTCTTCTCCTTAGTTTGAGATACAGCGAAGTCTTTATCTCTATTAGGCCTCACTTTCCACACTCTTCTCTTGGATGTGCATTTTATAGGGTGAAGCTCTAAATGAAGTCACCAACAGTTTGGTTCCCAATGTCCACTCAATTTGCAATGGTACAAAACATTATTGTTGCTTCTACAAGGGGTTGCCCGACATACTCCTCCCCATGTGCCTCTGAGTTCACTATTGGACTGGGGAAGACTTCTTGCTATTCCTCCTCTAAAACTAATCTAGGTTATGGCATGTAGCTTGCTTCTCCCAACAAGATGCCTCACAATGGCCTTTCTTTCCATAGAAAGAGCAAGACTTTGAGTACCAACAACTAGTAACATTATGGCCTTTCCATTTGCAGCAATGGAAAACGAGGGATGTCTTTGTTGGGCAGAACAACTGTTCTCTTTAATTCAGAGTTGTTGGAGAATGTAGTAGGGAGGCCATTTAAACCAATTCTGCTCAACCTTAATAATTGACTGTGAACATTAGTTATCTTCTTATGTTTCTTAATTAGATCTTTTCATCAAACAATTATCAAGAGCAAAAAAAATAAAGACAATAGACACAAGAAGTAGGCTCCAAGCCAAGGCAAAACCCCTCCAAGGGGAAAACCCAAAAAAAACCTCTTCTCTTCTTATAGAATCTGATCAAATGAGAAAACCAACACCCAAAGACCAAAGTCAAGACATCATCCAAGCACCAAGTCAGCCCTCCAAGAAATCCTTCCTCAAGTTAGTCAAATCATTTAAGGTCAACAAGAGTCAAACCTTGAACAACTTCAATTACAGTATTTGATCCTCTACTTCAGATCTACAACGGCCCGAAACCTTAGCCTTATTGCATGTGTCAATCTTTCAAGAGTCCTTCCTCAAGCAAATCAAGTTCTTCAAGATCAATGAAAGTCAAACTTGGTCAAATTAGAGTTTCGGCCCTTTATAACAGACTTGCAATTCGGACCTGTAATTTCAGCCATCTAGCAACTGCAGAAACCCTAATCCTTCGCATGTGTGAGAGAAAATAGTCACAAACTTCAGATTTTCGGATTCTTCATGAAATGCTTCCTTCTCTTAGATCTTTGCTCTTCTTTCTCTTTTCTTCTTGCTTGAGATCGAACTACAAAAGTGTGTGTCCATTAGGTCGATGTCCTTTCTATATATCTGTTTCTCTTGTGGTCAAATTAGGCCTCTTTAGGTCGACTTCTCATAATAGGTAGGATCGACTTGAGCTTGGAGGCTTATTTGACTTTCTAGACTCAATTCATATCTTTTACATGTTACAACTTGCCCAATAAGATCTTATACAAATGACAAGCACCCTCTTGACCAAGAAAAATATTCTTTTGACTTGACAAACCCTAGGAGCATGAAATGCATGCTTGACCTAATTGACCAATAAAATGAAGCATGAAACCCATGCTTAAAATAATATTTGTCTTCCTTCTTTTTCTTGTAACATAAGATATACATAATGACATGAGTACAATGACAATTATGAAGACCGAAACTAGTTACAATTTCCAACAAGAGCAACATATCTGACTCTCACATTAATTGTCAATTCGGGTAGGCTTTTTTATTTCAACACTATCACGCAAAGTATATGCAAGGACATATGATGACTAGTGCTAATGAATCCCAACCTCAATCGTTGTAATAACACTCTGAACAATCCAACAATCTAGCTATTACACTCTCACACCTTGCTCACACTTTCAGAAAAATAAACACACAATGCAAAATAAAACACTTTGTCATACAATCACTCTTATTCAAAAAGAAACAACACTCCTGGAAACCATTCACTCAAGCAAATGTTGAAACACACATTCAAATAAAATAAGCATACCATCAAACTATAACAGGAATTAAATAACTATCGCACTAACAGAGGGACTTGTCCAGGACCTATGTTGTGTAACAATACAGAGGTTAGAATTATGCAATCATTAAAGCATGAACAAGGTTAACAGTAACAACAACAACAATCATACATGAATCATAACTAAGAGGAAATAAATCAAATTGCTACAGTACCTTCCTGACCAATGATCCCTGCTAAGAAGGAGGGCCCTTCCTTCCTAGCAAGGCTAGTACACTACACAACACACAAGCTAGTCAACAAAAACATATGGCGCCACGAATGATTGAGATTTGCATTAATGAGACATACAGGATTACAATTGTTGGAGCTCCTCTGTATTTCTTATGTATGTCTATATCTATCTATATATCTGCTCGCAAGCAAATAACACACCTTTTCATAATTACAAATTACAAAGATAAAGATCATCATGAGAAGATCGTGATTCTCATGTGATCTAAATCGAGAATACATATTTTAACAGTTTGATAACAATTTCCATGGTTGGGACAATGTTGTAACAGCTTTTCCAAATTATAATGATTTATCTGTGAAAATTCTACTGCAGTGTATTGGTTTATTTCTCCTACTTGATTTAATTAAAACAAGTTATTTTCATAAATTAGATTCAGAAAATACTGAAAATAAACACAACTACAGCCTACACATGCAGATAATTTACTAAATAATACGCTCATGCAACAAAGTGACACGTGGATTTTTGGACATAAGTCCCCGAAAAAACCCAAAGCGGGAAAATCGGTGCCGCAGATATGAGGGTTTGTTACTGAGTAGTTCTGAGTACAGTAAATCTGGGTTCCAAATCTGGAAAACCCGACAGAGAATAAAAGAAATCAAATCTGCAGCTAACCTGAAGTTCTAGTATCAAATATTTGATTGATCCACACCCTCAAATGGGATTTACAGAACTCAGCCCAGATCTAGCCCTAGAAACCCTCAGTGCTGCCCCTGAAGCCCCAGCGTCAGCCTTGCTAGCCTCAGAATGCCACTGCATTGCCCAGAGAGGGATTGCGTAACCCCTGGAAGTGTGGCGCAAGCCTTACGCTAGCCTAGAAGCCCTTCTGCGTAAATTTGAAACCCTCTAGAGCCTCTGCACTGGCTTGCGTAGCTGCTTCTCTGCTTCCTTGCGTTGTCCTTGTTGCTGCTCCTTTGCCTCTCACTGACTCTTAGCCCTGGAATCAGATCATTCCCTTGGCCAATACTACCCCTAGCAAACCCACCCTAGAATTCCAGATCTATTCCTCAGCTCTACAAATGTGTCTCCTGCAACTGACCCTCAAGCCTTTCTCTTATACTTTTCGTTGAACCCTTCAACGGCTGAGATTAAATCATTCATCAACGGATGAGATTTAAAAGACTGCTTGATCCATGTGACTTAAGAAAATTCCAGCACATGTGTTAATTAATTCACTTTAATTATTTTATTTTTCTAAGTTTAGACTTAGGAAATCTATTAAAATAATTAATTATTTGAATAACTTGAACACCAACTGAAATTTCTCAAATCCCTTTCTGGGTTTTGGAGATCAAGTGTGTCCTAGCCCCTCCACAAAATCTCAGGGCTAGAGCACACCCAATGCTACACCAACTATACAAAATCTCAACACTCCCTCTTAGCACGGAGTGTGCTCTAGGAAGGTGTACTCTAGTAATGCATCCACACCATGCACTACAAGATCTTGAAGCTGGATTCTATGTTGTTGATGCTTGGCCTGCTGCCCTCCATCCACTGCACTGCTGCTCTCTGTACTGCTGCCATCCATCCACTGCACTGCTGCCCATGACACTGCCACTGCCACTGACACTGCCACATCTGTACTGCAGCTCCCTCTCAAATTGTTGCATCATGCTGCCCATAGCACTACCACTGCTAACTGTTGCACTGCAACTCAGTTGCTAAGAAATAAGCAACTGAAGAACTCTGCCCAATTGTTTGACAAATAAGTCAAGTTGCCCTCCACCATTGAAGCTCCCTAGATGTTGATTTACACTGGAGACATTGTCATGCTGCAACACTGCACTGCGTGAGCACAGCTTCTCTGCAATATTGAAGTCCTATCAGCCCCTATGCGTTGTTGCCACCACATTGTTGTTGCCTCTGCATTACGTTGCTCCCTCTTAAGCTCTTCAGCTCACTCTTCCACTTCAATGTGGCCTTCTGCAACCATCTCCCGACTCATCCCGCTACCATTTTAAGGCTCCCATAGCTCGTATGTGATCCAAGAGTAGGGCTGACTCAAGGATCACGCCACTGTCTATAGATGCTCTACAGATCCATGTCACCCCACCTCTTCTCTCGAGGCACATGAGCACTCATGGCTGCATCATCATCAAAGCCATCTTCCTTTGTTGTTGCAACCTTGGAATCAGAAGAGCCTTTGTCTTTCTTCTTAGGACAACTGCTGGCAAAATGTCCAAGATCACCATAGTTAAAGCATCTGACCTTGGAAAGATCCTTCTTCTTCTTCCCTTGTTGTTTCTTTTCCCTTGATGCAAGGGCTGCATCCTCCTCTTATTCCTTGACTTTGGCCTTTCCGCTTCCTCCACTGATATATTATGCCGCTTGGTGACCCTCCTGATCTCCTCTTGGCAGAGGATAGCCCACATGTCAACCTAAGATGGTAACGCTCCCTTCCCAGAATGCTCTTGACAAACGTTTCCCAATCTTCCGAGACTACATTCAGAGCAGTCCTCACTAAGAGCCCCTCATCTGGAGTAGCACCAATGCCAACCAGCTGATCTCGGATGGCTTGAAGCCTGAAGAGGAATGGATCTATCTGTTCACCCTTCATCATTTGGAACAATCGCATCTGGTTCTCAAGAAGCATTCTTCTTTGCACGGAGCCTCCTTGGTACATCGTGTCCAAGGCTACCCACATGTCATTTGATGTAGTCTTCCCAACAATATGAGATATAACGTGGTCCTTGACTCCATCTATGATCAAACGCTTCGTCCGTGCTTGATTTTCTTCATACTTCTTGAGAAGACCTGCATCGGTTGGTACAGCAAGGACCTTCTCTGCATGCTCTTTAAGACCATACTCGTCCAAAATTGAGAGGATTATGGCCCTCCATATAACATAGTTGGACATGTCGTCCAATCTATCTTGATCCCTCAGTCCATATCGAGCCATCTTTGCTCAGATCTGATAGAAACAGTACTTCTCCCTCTGGATCTGGGTTTCTTGGTGACTAGAAACCCTCTAGTAGCTGCTTCCGCTGAAGACTGATTTCCCTCCTGGAAATCTTCCACCAAAACACAAACGGACAGTACTCTCTGATCCTCCTAATCGAATCTCAGATCTGCTGAGTAACTGTCTTCCTTTCGCCTTTGTTGCCTTAGCTAGGCACAATTCTGCACCTGCAGAATCTCTACCCCACCAGCACTGCTGAAAATTTGAAGCATTGCTTCTAGATCTTGGCAAAATTCTTCTGCAACTGGAGAAGGGACTGGACTGCGTCTTCCTGACTGGCCCAGCCCAGCCTCAGCACTGCTCAGAAGTGGACTGTGTAACCCTAGACTGGGTGACGCAGTCCTTACGCTACCCTGGGAAGGGTTTGCATAAGCCTGAAGGCCTTCTGCAATTACAGCGTTGTCCTCTTCAGGATCTGCATTCTCGTGTTGTCAAGATGCACTTTCCAGATTTGTTGCTTCTTCTACCACCCTGCAAAAAAATATTTCTTCAGCTGATTGTTGGAGATTCAGCTTGATCTGCTATCACTCTAATACCATGTGAAAATTCTACTACAGTGTATTGGTTTATTTGTCCTACTTGATTTAATTAATACAAGTTATTTTCAAAAATTAGATTCAAAAAATACATAAAATAAACACAACTACAGTCTATACATGCAGATCATTTATTGAATAATACGCTCATGCAACAAAGTGACACATGGATTTTTGGACATAAGTCCCCGGAAAACCAATGCAGCAAAATATGAGGGTTTATTATTAAGTAGTTCTGAGTATAGTAAATATGGGTTCCAAATCTAGAAAACCCGACAGAGAATAAAGAAACCAAATATGTAGCTAACCTGAAGTTCTAGTGACAAATATCTGACTGATCCACGCCCTCAAAAGGGATTTACAAAACTCAGCTCGGATTTGGCCCTAAAAACGGTCAACACTGCCCCTGAAGCCCCAGTGTCAACCCTACTAGCCTCAGAATGCCACTGCGCTGCCCAGAGAGGGACTACGTAACCCCTGGAAGGGTGACGCGGGCCTTACACTGCCCTGGAAGCCCTTTTGCATAAATTTGAAACCCTCTGGAGCCTCTGCACCGACCTGCATAGCAACTGCGCAACACCTACGTAACTGTTGCTCTGCTTCCCTGTGTTGTCCTTGTTGCTGCTCCTCTGCCTCTTACTGACTCTTGGCCCTGGAATCAGATCATTCCCTTGGCCAATACTACCCCTTGTTGTAGGAAATTCCTCCGGAAATTCTTAGCAAACCCGCCCTAGAATTCCAGATCTATTCCTCAGCTCTACAACTGTGTGTCTCCTCCAACTGACCCTCGA
The DNA here is from genome assembly GCA_034641835.2 of Pinus albicaulis. Taxonomy (NCBI): domain Eukaryota; kingdom Viridiplantae; phylum Streptophyta; class Pinopsida; order Pinales; family Pinaceae; genus Pinus; species Pinus albicaulis. Next base: position 1,289,641,204 of record CM076579.1, read on the forward strand.
GCATTTCTCTTATACTTTTCGTTGAACCCTTCAACGGCCGAGATTAAATCATTCATCAATGGCTGAGATTTAAAAGACTACTTGATCCATGTGACTTAAGACAATTTCAGCACATGTGTTAATTAATTCACTTTAATTATTTTATTTTCCTACATTTAGACTTAGGAAATCCATTAAAATAATTAATTATTTGAATAACTTAGAACACCAAGTGAAATTTCTCAAATCCCTTTTTTGGGTTTTGGAGATCAAGTGTGTCCTAGCCCCTCCACAAAATCTCAAGGCTAGAGCACACCCGATGCTACACCAACTATACAAAATCTCAACATTATCTATGGAAAATCCTAATTGCTCCAGCTGTGTTGTCCATGAATATCTCCTTTGGTGATTGAACTGACTTGGACCAAATGCTTTTCCAGATTGATCTTCATGACTGATTGAAGGAGATCAACGCTTCCAAAATAGCGTCTCACGTGTATCAACAACATTCAGCGAGTCCTCCTCCCATCCTTAGCGAAGCAAAACTGGAAAGTGTAATACTGTAACAGCATCTCAACAGACCACATACCCTGAAACAACCCATTTGTCAGTTTTATGATAAAAATATCTAAAGCAATAGTTCTCATGCCAAATTACAAGCAGTATTGAATCGTAAGGATGACATATAAAAGAGACATACTTATTCTAATAATGGTTGTTACAGTGATAAAGTATGGCCTTGAGAGTCAAAAAGGGTAAAGAAAAGATAGGAAAATGGTTGCAAGAGAATGCCAATTCCACGTCCCAACAATCTTGTTTGATGCGGGCCTCTCAATCTTCTTCTCCTTCTTGCCACATATGATTGGCTTGTTCCTCTAAGTGCTAAAACAAGTTATATCTTTGCACTTTCTTCATTGTTTCCCTTTTGCGATCTATAGCAAGTAGGTTGAGGTTGCCAACTTATCTATTGCTACTCTTTCTTTTGAACAAGCCAACTCTATCATGTCCTTTGCCTTCACAAAGTGGTCTTCATGGTCATGCACATTTCCCCTCTACAATCAAAACCTAGGCCTTCATGCTTGACCCTCTATGCAACTACAATGGGGATTAGGGTGCCTTATCTTCTCTTTCCTAGCCCTTGTCTTTCATACCCCATCTTCTTTCACAGTTTGGAACCAAATTCCAATGCTTTGGTATGCTTTTCAAAATCACCTAAGTGCTCCTAAAAATGTTGAGGAAAGGTGAGCTTAGCAAAGTTGTCTCAACTCTCAATCATAGTGTTGACTTTAGCAGTGGCAATGGAAGGTGATCTTGCTTCTTAGTGCTCTTAAATAGTTGCTTGGAGCTTTGCCAAGGCTACCTCCTTTGCCAACTCTTTTTGCAATTGAGTCTTGATTCGAGTGTGTCTCGACTCTCTCCTCCTACAAGTTATCAATCTAGATAACTTTATCTCCCAAGTGTACAAGTTGGACTCCACTCTTGTCCCAATCTACAATAACTAAAATCAGGGAGTCTTAGCATTCATATAATCTCTTCTTTAGCACTAGCAACAATTTTGCATAGGTCTCAAAATTCTTCTCCGTCTCTACCATCTCTCAGTGGAAGAATTGGACATGTTTCTTCAAGTGTCGGTTCCCTTCTTGAAGCTAAAAGCATTAATGGCCCTTAAGTATTCCAACCTCTCTTTGCTTCCTTTGCCCATGTTGAGGTTTGCAATATTCTAGAAATTGTGCCATAGTCAAGGATTTAGCTGCTCTAATATCTTGTGATTCCTTAAACAAAGGACTTGTAGCCCACTTGCTTCACCAACATGAATACTATGCGAAAGTTAACTTATGAACTCTATCTCTCTGTTCTTCTTATGGTTGTAAGGTGTATAATATGCCAACCAATGGCCCACTATTCTTTAGTGTTACATGTACACAACCACTAGCTAAAGACACAATGACAATAAGTTCTCTAACTCTAACTCTAACTCTATAGAGCCTGCTATACACTATGCCAATCAGTGCTTTGAGTTGAAGTTATGGGCTTCAAGGCTTTTGTTCATTCATATATAAAATGCTCTATTTCAAAAGCTAATGTTAATACAACAGGAAGTTATTATTGTTTTGGAACCCAATGCTATCAAAGTCCTCTGTTTTCATAAGGTTTCCAATAGTTCGTTGTTTTTAATGTTATGGAATACCAAGACTAATTCTCAACAATGGAGTATCCCACTGATTAATATGGTTTTGACCATATCTAGTTTTGTTTCTAGTGGTTCAATCTATAAGTTTTGAGATGCCAAGACAATCTTCTATATATGAATGGGTGCAAGCAAACTCTACAGGTGATGTCCACTAGTAACAAATCTGCAACGTGGCCAATGCCACTAGATCCCCTGTATGTATTTAAGCCTAGTGGGAACAATGCAATGGCTCAAACAAATTTTGAGTTGGGAAACAAGGCATGAAGGTAAGAATATTCATGTTCTCTAAATTGAGGTATTCACTAAATATCAATATTTGAAGTAAGTTATCTCACAAATCTAATACAACCTCTCCCAAAATAGCCCAACATGTATCTTGGATGGAAGGACGCTTAATGGCAACATCATGTCACCGAACAATGTTATATGCTAAGTCACCTGACACAAGGACACGGGATACGAAGGACACGAAAATAGGAAAATTTGATACGTGATATGGTGACCTCCCAAAACATGACACAGAGGACATACATATACAATATATATATATATATATATATATATATATATATAATACAACCTCTCCCAGGATAGCCCACATGTATCTTGGATGGAAGGACGCTTAATGGCAACATCATGTCACCTGACAATGTTATATGCTAAGTCACTTGACACAAGGACACGAGACACGGAGGACACAAAAATACAAGCATCCGATAAGTGATATGGTGACCTTCCAAAACATGACATAGAGGAAAAATAATATATATATATATATATATATATATATATATATATATATATATATATATATTTATTACACAAATTCTCTTTCAATTGAAAAACTAAAACATGCACATGATGATGATACAAATTCAATGATACATTATACATACAATCATGATTCATCAATGATACAACTATATCTAGACTCCAGTACTTACTACTACACCAATGACAATAAATTAACCATAAACTACAGTTTTCTCATTAAGTCATCAAAATCAAAATGTGAGCCTATTGTCTTGCTAAAAGGATGTTTCTCTCAACATTTGAAGTTGTTGTTGCAACCCCACTTCTAATAGATGGAATACTAAGAAACCATGATGAAATTGAAAGAGGGGGGACACTATCAATGGGGGCAATCCTTCCTTTCTTTTGCCCCTTTCCTGTTGCCCTTGATTGACCCATGATTGTTGCGAAGATAAAGAAAAATGGATTGTTGTAAGGTTGTGCATGTAAAAAAAAATGGATTAGAAGATTGTTGTAGCAAAACTAAAAACTAAAAAAAAAAATTGGAAGGGAAATCCACTTGTTTGCACCTTGAATCTCCTCTAAAACTCGTCGTCATCCTTCGATGGTCATCCACACACTCCTACAGCTCCAAAACAACACAAGTGAGGGAAATCAGCCCAAAACCAAAAGTGCGAGGTTGATTTTCAATGCAGATGTGTCACAAAATTGGGACACGATTTTGGCACATGCCCAACATGAGTCAAAAGCATGTCTCTCATTCGGACACGAGTCAAAGTAGTGTCGGACATGTGTCATCATGGTTTCGTGTTCGACATGAAGATCCGTGACATGGGAGGGGATGTGTCAGGTGACTTAGGTTATATGAATCAACACGGAATGATTGCCAACATCCATCGAGACCTTCAATGCTTCTCAATCACAACACTCCAACAACCAATGGAATTTACATATACATATGTATTTATGTATCACCCAACAATAATATAGCACAAGCATGTTTCTAATCCCCATGTGCAGCTACAAAAAATGGTGATGATTAAAGGTTTATTCCACTGAAGGAAATTTTGAGGGAGACAATGCAACACTTCAACAATTACAACCTACTCTCAAAATTATTTACCACAACAAGTCTATCAAATGAGAAGTTGGGAGTTCGATTCTCATATTGATTGAAGATTGGGTTATATAATCACTACCTAACATACAAATGAAGAGAGGGAAGTTACAATTATCAAGAATTCATGGTTTACTAAGAAAATATTTGAAGAAATATCCTAATATCTTGAACACCCAACAATCAAACAACCTCCAACAACAATGTATTGTTGCTACTTTGAAACTAGATGACAATTTCGCCTATGGGTAATAGTACACACCCAAGGAGGTAAGAGATCAACCCAAAGAGGAGTTAAATCAACCAAGTGCTAATTAGATCAACCAAGCTAATATGAAGCCAACCTAAGCACAAATTAAATAGACCAAAAAGTATCAAATCTATTGATTTTTCTAGTGAATAGTTTTTCACAATTGATAACTACTTCTAATGAAGTAATCAATTATTTTTTTCCACTTCAATCATCAAGCAGTTACACATGAAAAACTTCAACCATTCAATTCTTCAATTAGAGCACTAACTAGAGATCACAGTAAACAATGAACAATAGACAAGAGAAACCAAGAATTAGGCTCACAACCAGGGCAAAACCCACAAGAAGAAAACCCAACCAAAGTCTTTCCTTATGAGAGATATTATGTCCATCAATAGTACATCAAGAATATGCAAATAAAATCCAAATCCGGCCTCAAAATGTCAATCAAAAGAAGTCAACGGAGAGAGAGAAAAGTCAACTTATGGTCATTGAAATAAGTCTACACAGTGAGGTTGAATTTCAACCCTAAGGAGGCTAATCATACAGGCCGAAATTCAGTACTGAGGTGACCACAGAAGGTCAACGCACCAGTCAAGAAAACCTTGGTCAAGCCAACTATCAATGGATACGTTCAACATAGGTCAACGTATCAGTACAAGAGCGAAGTTACTGTCTCAAAGAATCAACAAACTTCTGGAGTACTTGGGCTTCCACAATGACCTGAATAGAGGTCAAACATATGCCAATATACCCAAGTCAAAACACAATCAACGCAGCTTCAAGGAGAGTCAACGCAAATGAATAAAAGTATTTTTGTGTTGGAAATGTTGTCATTGATGGCAAAGGAGGTAGCAGATGCAGAGACAGGAACAGTTACAAGGAGACAAAGATAGACAATGGAGGCAGCAAAGAGGAAATGAATATAAAGGAGAAAGGCAGAGGCAGAGGAAGCAAATACGGAGACAGAGCCGTTATCACAGCAGTAGAAGCAGAGGCAGAGTGACAGAAGCGACAGAGGCAGAGCCACAACTGTTATTGCAGAGAAACCGCTATTAGTCCAAGAATATGTGTATATATATATATATATATATATATAAATTCCGAGAATTTTTTTATATACAGTCGGGCGTTACACATAATATAATTTAATTTCTGGACTTTATATTCAAATGCTCTGTATTTAGTTGAAGAACTCGACTTCTGGTTGATATGGTGTTTTTAAATTGTACATACCTAGAGTGTAATGAGCTCTGCGAACCAGCGTGAATAGGGTCTGTGGGGATGAGCACTGTACACATAGCCACAAGGGTTATGAATGGTGGAACTCTGCGTCAGAGTATAACGGAACCATAGTCGAAAATATATATATATAATTGAATTCCTCAACCGGAGATTAAACCCGGAGTTAATAAACGAGAATAAACACGAAAGAGCGCAAACCAGATGTACAACCGTGGTCAATCACTGTAGCAAAACCGCGAGCGGGTTTACAAGGTTGGTTGCCCCTCTTCGCACCGCTTTAGGCGAGTAGGCGGTATTCCCCTGAACGCGGGCGATTCCATAGACTATCTGATACGTGGCAAGGCTACTGTTCCAATACCACCACTTAAAGTGCGCCATCGCGCGTTAAAAATCGACGTAGGATGCCGAGCGAAATGCACACGGGTCGTTGATCTGGAAGAGGGCCATCAGACGGTGATCATGCGTCGGACTTGCCCGGAGTTTAACCAAGGTGCGCGAACGATAGTCCAGATGTGACGCGCCATCGCGCGTTATCTTTCGTGCAAGTTGCCCGTGCGATATCCGTTGGATCGGGCAATGCAATGACAGCCGTCGGATGGGCGCGTGAGTTAACAAAGGTACGGTCTATGCATTCACGATTGTACTGTGGGCCCGGGGCAGAGATATATACAATGAATTTGGTTTATATTAATGATGTTTATAAAAGTTTGACGGGTTATTAACATACGGTGGAAGACTAAGGTTTCTAATTAATAAAAGATTGCCGATTATCTTTGGACTCCGTTGTAATGGTTACAATATTAAAGAAAGCGTAATATATGTGTGGATATATTATGTATAATGACTGTATATGTGAAGTGGCGAAACATGGAATTTGTGAATATTGTTTAATACGCGGAGGGTCAACTATTATGTTGCGTAGAATGGTTGTAAATGCAGAATTAGCGCATATGTACACATAAGAGATTGTCGAGGAGTATTGAATTGATATCGCAATTCTCTGAATTGAGATATTAAAATAACCCAGACTTGTTTATATAAATTGCCAGCGTGGAATTAAAGAGAAGTGTGAGATTGCCTGGATTGGGAAATGATTGGGCATAAAACTTGAATGCAATTATGGAAAATGAAAAAGAAGAGAAGAGCATGCAGAGATACACAGAGATTACAGGTTTGACAGGAATATGTACAGGAATGAGTTGGACAGGAGAATAAGCACAGAAAATAGGGAATATGCAAGTGACAGTGAACAAAGAGTATGCAGAACAGGTTCTTAACAGCAGCAAGAAAAGACAAATCCAGTAAAGCCAAAATCCAGAAAAGGAGCTGAGTGAAATTGAAATGTGTAATTAAAAATGTGAATGTAAATGTTGTAATTATTTTTTATTGTTTGTGATGCAAAGGCAAGTATCCTAAGGAAAAGACAAAATCCCACTGTAGCATGGAAATTTGTACATATTGTAGTAATTCTAAAATGAGTTGGAGAAAGGAATAAGAAGACAGAAGCCAAAGAGTCATGACTGTTCACTCCAAATTCCTTGTGAAATACAAACAGTCATGTGAGAATTTCTATATATAATATCAATTTGATAAGCTCAATGAGTTAGAGAGAGCGAATATAGAGAAGGCAGAGTATTGAAGTGTAAGACAGAGAAGATTAAGAAAAGAAGAGCAGAAAGAGAAGCTACAGAACAGAGCTGATATCTGAGGTAAATCAGCAAACATTCAGTGTGATAAATTGAGGAAGTTGGAGCTTCCCCTATCAAGTTGCAGCTTGATAGCTGTCAGTTGTAGCTGACTGAGGTTGGAGCCTCCTATAGGTTGGTGCCTGCAGAAAACTGAAAGGAGTTGGTGCTTCCTTGCAAGTTGTAGCTTGCAGAATTGAGGTAGGAGCCTCCTGTAGGTTGGTGCCTGCAGAAAAACAGTGGTGAGAGGGAGTTGGAGCTTGCCTTTGCATCACAACAATAATGAGATGTGGTTTTCTCCCTTTATGGGTTTCCACTTATATCTGGTGTCTCTGTGCATGATGTTTATGTGTTGATCTGATTTATATCATCTGCTTAATACCTGCTGCTCTCATATTAAGTCTGTTGTTATATTATATTAATACTTGCTGCTCACATTCTAAGATTACTCACATATTAAGTTGGACATGAAATGAAGGTGTAAATAAGGTTTAATAAAAAATTAAAAGATTATGAATGTGTTAAACTGATTCACCCCCCCCCCCTCTCAGTTTAATTAAGAGTTCAACATTTTGTCCTTTGCACGCGTGAAGTCTCTCTCTGAAAATTGCACATCGAATGTTGCTTGAGATGATGTGTCAAATGAGTGCCAACGATGCCCAATATATATGAGTGTGACATGGGCTAATTAGCCCTAAAGGGAATCGACTTGTTCAGTTAAAAAATATGATTTTTCTTCATGGTTTCCAATGAAAAATATCGACCATTGCTATTCAAATTTTCAACACTCCCTCTTAGCTAGGGAGGTAGTTTTTCATTCTCGCTCAAGATCAATCTTCCTGGCCAATTCATAGGTCTCGCAACCCATAGCATAAGGCTGAAATCACAATCCAAATCTCTCTCTTTTTGTCAATATAAATTTCATCATAAGGAAAGATACACAACATCCATTTCATCTCAAAGCATCCCCCTGACCACAAGGTCTCACAACACACAACCTAAGGGAGGAATCATCAAATCAAAACATCTTCCGAACCACAAGGTCTCACAGTGCACAGCCTATAGGAGAAATCAATAGCACATCTCCTAGACCACAAGGTCTCACAACAAACAGCCTACAAGAGGAATCAACAATACATCTCCTGGCCCATAAACTCTCACAGCACACAGCCTACAAAAGGAATCACCAATACAGTACATCTCCTGGACCACAAGTTCTCACAACACACAACTTACAGGAGATGACCCATAATATGATGTTATGTAATCAGTGCTCCCTCTCTCTTAGAGAGGGGTTCTCAACAACTCCAAGTTGTTCTCTAAAATGACCAAACTTCATCTGGGACAACGACTTTTGTCAACACATCAATAACCTGCTCATCAGTAGGAACATATTCAAGCCTCACAACTCCTCTCTGGAAAATATTTTGGATGCAATGATATTTGATTTCGATGTGCTTTGATCTATCATGGAACTTCAAGTTTTCAGAAAGCTTTACACAACTTTAATTATCACAATATGTGATAGTCAGCTCCAAACATTTGATCAAACAAATTAGAGAACAATTTCCGAAACCATATAGCCTCACAACAAGTTGAACTAGCAGCAATGTATTCAGTTTCAGTTGTACTAAGAGCAATAGAGGTTTGTTTTCTACTAGACCATGAAACCATAGCGAAGCCAGACTAAAACAATATCCAAAGGTGCTCTTTCTATCATCAAAGCTACCAACCTAATTAGCATCAGAGAAACCGTATAGTTTCCATTCCCCATTAGAAGCATACATCAAACCATACTTAATGGTACCTTGCAAGTATCTCAATATGTGTTTAGCTGCAACCTAATGTACACGACAGGGCTCAACCAAGAATTGGTTCAACGAATATCAAGCCTAGTGTTCACGAGATAATTTAGCGAGCCAATCAATTTGGGATACATAGTAGGATTAATCAAATCAGAGTCATTATCCCAAATATTCTTCAAATTCGTCACTATAGGAGTATCCATGGACTTGTAGTCCATCATGCAAAATCTTTGAAGAATCAAAACAATGTACTTCCCTTGGCCTACAAAGATCCCATTAGGCTTTTGCCAAATTTCCAATCCTAAATAATAATGCATGAGGCCAAGATCCTTTGTCTCGAATTCGGAAACAAACTACCTCTTACACTGAACAATCAAAACGTCAGCTCTTATCAAGAACAAGTCATCTACATACAATAGCAACATCAAGGGTGCGACTTCAACAACTTTGAAATATAGGTTTGGATCAGCATCGCTCTTCTTGAAGCCAAGACTCAACCAATAACCATCAATGTGGGAATGCCATGCACAAGGGGCTTGTTTCAAGCCATACAGGGCCTTCTTCAATTTACAAACATGTGTATTTCTATCATGGACCTCAAAACCTTAAGGTTGTTCAATATAGACTTCTTCAATGACCCCATTCAAAAACGTAGTTTTGACATCCATTTGATGTAATTTCCAACCTGTAATAGATGCAAGAGCAACAACAAATATAATAGATGCATACCTGGCAACGAGAGCAAAGGTGTCTTCGTAATCTTCTCCCTCTTTCTAGGAGAATCCACGAGCCACGAATCTAGCCTTGTATTTCTCAACACTTCCATCAACAGCATCTTGTAAATCCACTTTGAAGACACAACGAACTTCCCTTTAGGGCTTAGCATGATCTCCCAGACATCATTCTTCAATATGGATTGATATTCTTCAGTCATTACATCTTTCTGTACTTGTTCTTCAATAGCCTCTTCATAGGAGGATGGCTTGGACTCAATGATCTTGCACATCAAAGTTATATTATGTTGAAATTTGGTTACCGGAGGACAGGTGGTTCCCTAAGGCTTTGATCTTTGGCCTAGGGAAAAGTGTCCAAAAGAATTTAATTTTTCTCCTAAAGTGACTTTATAAAGTTATAAAGTCAAATCTAATTTAAAAGTGACTTTAAGTGATAAAGTTACTAGGTCTAATTTTAAAGTGATTTTAATAAAGTCAATGTGAAATTAGAAACTGAAAAGTGACTATGGAAATAAATGACTAAGAGGGTCTTTATTAAAGTGGGGTGAACTAAAAAATAGAAAGTGAGATTTAAATGAGTATTTAATCTCAGCCCTAGATCTAAAGCTATTTCAGCCATTGGATGTAGGGATTCCCCAAAAATCACTTAGGGTTAAGTTAAAGGAGGAAAAGGAGAGAAAAGGTCATTCATTCTTTCATGCGCAGATTGAGAGAAGGAGGAAGAGAGCAAAGGAGATTTCTGAGCAGTGAGGAGAAGGAGAACAAAACCTTGGCACACATACCGAGGCAGCACTTCAGCAAATCTGTACAGCAAGGAGAGGAACACAGCTCAAGGTAGTTTGGGCACAAGTTTCAAGGCAAAATCGTACAGCAGATTGGGCACGTATTCCAAGGAGGTCGTACAGCAGATTTTGGCATAGATTTCGAGGAGCAGTTTGTTGGTTTTTGAGGCACGATTTTCAAGATAGTCTGTATAGTGAGTTGTTGTCCCTGTGCACAAAAACCGAGGCAAAAAACCATACAACATTTATTATTGTTTCTCTGCACGCAGTTTGAGGAAATCGTATAGTAGCATTTATTGTTGTTTGCACTTTTTTCAAGGAGGTCGTACAACAGCATTTATTGTTGTAATTTTTGGGCACGAAATTCAAGGAGGTCCTACAGCATTTATTGTTGTTTCTATTTTGTTGTTTGCACATTTTCCGAGGCGATGGTTAAGCACGAAAAACGAGATAAGTTGTATTTGTTACTTGCTAAATTTTTCTCAGTATTTCTCTCTCACTGTAAAACATATTTATCGGAGATAAGAAGGGCTTTTGAACTGGCTTTCCCCAAGAGTTGTAGGGGGTTTTTCCAGGGTCATCTTGACCAAAAATCAGCGTGTCAAATTTCTGTGTGGGGCTGATTTATTTTTCTGAGTTTTATTTCTGCATTTCAGCACAGCACTATGAAATTTCCATAATTTGTGTTTCAGAAAATATTTATTTTTCAACTTGTTGAATGTATGGCTATGGGAATGGGCATCTAACTTTATGGGAGAAATCAGGAGCAACTGAAAACCGGCGTTGGGTTATCAAATTTCTACATGGTATCAGAGCTAGTTTGCTGAAAAGTGCAGTTTGGGACAGCAAGAAGAAAAATTACAGCACGCTGATTTTTCACACAGAAAACAGTATCTTTACTACAACAGTGTCATTTTCAGTTTATTAGGACAGCAAGCATGTCTTTGGGCTTGAGGGTGGAGGATAGGTTGGATGGGCATAGTAACTACAGCGTATGGAAGGAAAGAATGCAGAGCATCTTTGAGGAGGCAGAAGTCTGGGGTATAATGGTGCATACCTAACAACACCCTGTTAATGTGCCTGTTGACCCCGTTCAGCTGGCAGACTTTAATAAGAAGAATAACAAGGGTAAGAGACTGATTCTGGATGGTATCAAAGACCATTGCATTCCTCATGTGAGAGGAAAGAGATATGCTCATGAGATGTGGACAGCATTGACCAATCTCTACCAGAATACCAATGAGAACAGGAAAATGGTCCTAAGGGAGAAGCTGAAGACCATTAAGATGGGTAAGACTGATAGTGCAACTGGATATCTCACAAAGATTACTAATGTGAGAGATGCATTGGCAGCAGTTGGAGAGGTCATTCCACCCACTGAGTTGGTGCGGATTGCAATGAATGGCCTTCCCAGTTCATGGCTGAACCTTGCTGATGGGGTTTGTGCACGTGAGACCCTTCCCACTTGGGAGAGGTTCTGGGATGATTACATACAGATAGAAATCAGAAAGAACCAGCTTGGGGCAGCGAAACCAGTTGAGCAGGATGAGGATGTAGCACTGTTAGCACGAGGCAAGAAAGACAAGGGAAAGAAGCAAGCTTCCACAAGTGTTGGTGGGGGCAAAGGCAAAGGTAAAGGTAAATAGGGAAACACGCAGAAGGACTATTCCAAGGTGAAGTGTTGGAATTGTCAGAGGATGGGACACTATGCAATTGTGTGTCTGGAGAAGAAGAAGAAGGGGAAGAACCAGAACATGGCAACATCAGTGGAGATACAGGACTTTACGGATAGCTTTGACCGAGAGTTTGGGTTCATTGCTTGTGAGTCCACTAGTGCAGGATTACCTGCCACGGAGGTTGAGAGGGAGCGTGCATTTCCCTCCACTAGCGAAGCATCTTCAGGTATCTGGTATGTTGACAGTGGGGCTTCACGTCATATGACAGGAGTCTATGAGTACTTCTCAAAGCTTTCAGAGAGTGGCACTGAATAGAAGTAGTACTTGAAGATGATAGCGTTGTTAGAGCAGTCGGTGTGGGGACACATTGACATTTGATAGAGAACCCAAACCTCCCTTGAAAGTGTCAGATGTTCTATATGTGCCAGGGATGAGGAAGAACCTCATATCCGTCTCAGCATTGTAGGACATAGGGTATGAGATATTGTTCAGGAGAGGACATGTGCTTATATATCCCAGGGGCGCTCCAGCTGATTCAGCTAGAGTGATTGGTGCACGCCATGCAAAGATGTACAAGTTTGCATTTCAGCCCCTTTTGGCATTGAGCAGTAGTACCGACAGCAGAGCTAGCAGTTCAGAGCTGTGCGAGATTTGCCACCGCAGGATGAGCCACATGTACCATGGAGCCTTGAGGACATTGCGAGAGATCACTACAGGTGTGCCAGATTTCTGTACTGATCACATTGATACATGCAAAGGATGTGCTATGGGCAAGTTTGTGAAACCCCCTTTTCCCAGCAGTGACAGCAGAGCGACTGGGATACTTGATTTGATTCATTCCGATGTGAGCGGTCGGATGTCTCATGTTTCCTTAAGTGGATATGAGTATTATGTTTTATTCATTGATGATCACTCCAAGAAGACCTGGATTTATTTCTTGAAGACCAAGAGTGAGGTCTTCAAGCGGTTTCAGGAGTTCAGAGCTCTTGTGGAGACTCAGATAGATCGGAAGATCAAGTCCCTGAGGTCGGACAATGGAGGGGAGTACACCCTTGGTGAGTTTGTTGAGTATTGTGCATAGGCAGGCATTAGGAGGGAGTTCATTGTTCCTTACAACCCCCAACAAAATGAGGTTGCGAAGAGGAAGAACAGATCCATCGTTGGGGTTGCCAAAGCCTTGTTACATGATCAAGGGTTACCATTGTTTTTGTGGGCAGAGGCCTGCAACACTGTTGTATATTTGCAGAACAGGAGTCCACATCGTGCCTTGGGGCATGTGACTCCGGAGGAGGCTTTTTTTGGGAAGAAGCCTGATGTTGGTTACTTCTGTATCTTTGGGTGTATTGCATACTCCTACGTACCCAAGGAGAAGAGGACCAAGCTAGTGCCCACCGCAAAGAAGGGTATCTTTGTGGGCTACAGTGAGACCTCGAAAGCCTTTCGGATTTATATTCTCGCACAGAGGAGAGTTGTTGTCAGGCGGGATGTGAAGTTCGAGGAGGACAAGGCTTTCAGGAGGTCAAGGGAGTTAGAGTATCTGGAGCGGCCAAACCCTCAGGAGCAGCTGAGTCAGGCACAGGGATCCAGTGGGCAAGGATTAGGAGGATCCGGAGATACATCGATTACGATGTCAGGTCCGTCAATAAGCAGTGGCTCGCAAAGTCAGAGGGGTGGTGCTTCGAGCAGTATGCAGAGCAGTCCGCAGAGAAGTTCACTAGGGAGTCCACTGATGGACAATTCACACGGTACTTCAGCATCTACAGGTTCAGGTTCAGGCAGGAGGACAGCAGACAGACAGTCAGGAGTTCAGGCTCCTGATGACGAGGAGTTTCATTCTCCAATGGGCGAAGTGTGCTCAGGGAAGAGGAAGAGTGTCTTTAGGATACCTTGAGAGAGGCCACATCTGTTGTTGGGCCGAAGAGGCCGATCAGAGAGAGCAGACCACCTGAGAGGTTCTGTAGCTATATGGCAATGGTTGCCAACATCGTAGACTCTGAGCCTTCTAGCTATGAGGAGGCAGCTAGCCAGCAGGTCTGGAGATAGGCCATGCAGGAGGAGTATTCTTCTATCATGAAGAATGATGTTTGGGAGGTGGTGCCGAGGCCTGAGGGCAAATCTGTGGTTACTTCCAGATGGCTTTACAAGGTAAAGCATGCTGCAGATGGCAGCATTGAGAAATTCAAGGCAAGGTTTGTGGCTAGAGAGTTCTCCCAGGTAGAGGGAGTAGATTATGAGGAGACCTTCGCTCCCGTGGCTCAATATACTTCGATTCGCTCCATCATATCGATAGCAATAGAGATGGGTTAGAAGATCCACCAGATGGATGTGAAGACAGCATTTCTCAATGGCTTCATACAAGAGAAGGTGTACATTGAGCAGACACGGGGCTTTGAAGTGCATGGGAAAGAGTCCCATGTGTGCAGACTGAAGAAGGCCCTTTATGGCCTGAAGCAAGCTCCTAGAGCTTGGTACTCCAGGGTGTTGTTTTGGGTTGGGTTGGGATCACCGACTGGAAGAAGCTTCATTCTTCAAATTCCGAGTTGGTGGATCCCACATTGTATAGATAGTTGATTGGTTCCTTGATGTATTTGGTCAATACTAGACCAAATATATGTTTTGCAGTCAACACGATGAACCACTTCATGTGTGAGCCCAGGAGGGTGCACTAGGTTGCTGCAAAACACATTTTGCGGTACTTGTAGGGGACAATGGATTATGGTTTGGATTATAGGCAAGGAGATGGAGTGAGATTGGCAAGTTACACTGATTCTGATTGGGCAGGTTGTGCTTTTGATAGGAAGAGCACTTCAGGGTGCTGTTTTGGGTTGGGTTCGACAATGGTGTCGTGGTTCAGCCAAAAGCAGCAGTCAGTAGCATTGAGTTCAGCAGAAGTAGAGTACATGGCAGCCAATCTAGCTAGTTGTGAGGCCATCTGGCTTCGCAAGATGTTGATTGGCTTATTTGGTCAGCCGTTGAGACCTTCAGTGATATACTGTGATAATCAGAGTTGCATTAAACTCACAGAGAATCCAGTATTTCATGACAGGTCAAAGCATATCGGCATCAGATATCACTTCATCAGAGACTATGTTCAGAAGGGAGTTGTGAAGCTTGAGCATATTCCCACTGATGAGCAGGTTGCAGATATTCTTACCAAAGCCTTACCACGAGGCAAGCATGTCTACTTCAGAGACAAGATGGGTGTGGTGAGGAACACCTTCCTCGGTAAGAGGAAGTGTTGAAATTTGGTGACCGGACAACAGGTGGTTCCCTAAGGCTTTGATCTTTGGCCTAGGGAAAAGTGCTCAAAAGAATTTAATTTTTCCCCTAAAGTGACTTTATAAAGTTATAAAGTCAAATCTAGTTTAAAAGTGACTTTAAGTGATAAAGTTACTAAGTCTAATTTTAAAGTGACTTTAATAAAGTCAATGTGAAATTAGAAAGTGAAAAGTGACTTCGGAAATAAATGACTAAGAGGGTCTTTATTAAAGTGGGGTGAATTAAAAAATAGAAAGTGAGATTTAAATGAGCATTTAATCTCGACCCTAGATCTAAAGTTATTTCAGCCATTGGATTTAGGGATTCCCCAAAAGTCCCTTAGGGTTAGTTAAAGGAGGAAAAGGAGGGAAAAGGTTATTCATTCTTTCATGAGCAGATTGAGAGAAGGAGAAGAAGAGAGCAAAGGAGATTTCTAAGCAGTGAGGAGAAAGAGAACAAAACCTTGGCACACATACCGAGGCAACACTTCAGCAAATCCGTATAGCAAGGAGAGGCACACAGTTCAAGGCAATTTGGGCATGAGTTTCAAGGCAAAAACGTATAGCAACTTGGGCACGTATTCCAAGGAGGTCGTACAGCAGATTTTGGCACAGATTTCGAGGAGCAGTTTGCTAGTTTTTGAGGCATGGTTTTCAAGATAGTCCGTACAATGAGTTGATGTCCCTGTGCACGAAAACCGAGGCAAAAAACCATACAGCATTTATTGCTGCTTCTCTGCATGCAGTTTGAGGAAATCGTACAGCGGCATTTATTGTTGTTTGCACGCTTTTCAAGGAGGTCGTACAACAACATTTAATGTTGTAATTTCTGGGCACGAAATTCAAGGAGGCCGTACAACATTTATTGTTGTTTTTGTTTTGTTGTTTGCACATTTTCCGAGGCCGTGGTTAAGCACGGAAAACGAGATAAGTTGTATTTGTAGATGCAAGAGCAACAACAAATCTAATAGATGCATACCTGCAATGGGAGCAAAGGTGTCTTCATAGTCTTCTCCCTCTTTCTAGGAGAATCCACGAGCCACGAATCTAGCCTTGTATTTCTCAACACTTCCATCAGCAACATGCATTATCTTGTAAATCCACTTTGAAGACATAACAAACTTCCCTTCAGGCCTTGGCATGATCTCCCAGACATCATTCTTCAATATGGATTGATATTCTTCAATCATTACATCTTTCCATACTTGTTCTTCAACAGCCTCTTCATAGGAGGATGGCTCGGACTCAATGATCTTGCACATCAAAGTTATATTACCAGAATATTTCTTTGGCTTCTTGCTTTCCATGAATGTCCCACGAGCAACAATGTAGCCTTCAGCTTCCTTCAATGTCTTTTCTAGCCAAGTAGGTCTCTTTCTTGTCTCGGGTATAGGAGCTTTTGGAGATTCAACAAGTTCATGATCAATGGATTCTTCATGAGGGGCTTGTTTCATTGGTTCAGGTTCTTTAGACTTTGATTCCACATTCTTTGCAACCACCTATACTTCATCATCAGAGTCCAAATGTGAACCCTTGGACTTCCAAAATGCAACATCCTCATCAAAAATAACATCCTTGCAAGTCTCAATGTATCATTGCCCTAGAATATAAACCCTAAAGGCCTTTGAATTCTCATTGTAGCCAACAAAAGTGCCCTTCTTCCCAAATGATTCCAACTTTGTCCTTTTTTCTTTGGACACAAGAGCAAAAACAGAACAACCAAAGATTCTTAAATGTTCAACATTTAGTCTCTCCCCTGTAAAGACTTCTTTAGGAGTCTTATAATCCAAAGTTTGATGTGGGCATCAATTTTGAACGTAAACAATAGTTCTTGCAGCTTCTCCCCAAAGAAACATAGGTAACTCTTGATCATGAAGCATAACCTTAGCAGCTTACATAATGGTGATGTTCTTTCTTTCAGCAATACCATTTTGCTCGAGGTAGTAGGGCACTATCACCACCCTCTTAATTCTAGCATCCTTGCAGAAATCAATTAATTCATTGATACATACTCCCCACCATTATCAGACCTTAGACTCTTGATTCTTCTCCCTAAGAATTTTCATCATGTGCTTTGAGCTCACGAAACTTCTCAAATACTTGATCTTGGGTCTTTAAGAGATATATCCATGTTTTGCGAAAATAATCATCAATGAAAGATACATAATAAAAGTATCCACCTAAGGTTTTATCGGGAATAGGCCCACAGACATCATAATGCACAAGATCCAATATTCCTTTGGATATACTATCACTGTTAGAGCATCTTCCTTTAACATTTTTCCCAAGGGCACATCCTTTGCATACTCCATCATGGTATGTTTTAAGCTCAAGTACACCTTTAAAAAAATCTTTCAATCTAGTCAAAGCTTTGTAATGCACGTGAGCGTACCTTCGATGCCAAATCTCACTAAGTTCAGTTGTGTTGTGTAGAAGAGCTTGGATTGAGTGACCAAGGAGACAATATAGTCCTCCAATTCGTACCCCAATGGTTGTAGCAGTTCCAAAGGATGTAATTTTCTTCCATACTAAGACTTGTCCATCAACAAAAGCAACTATATATCCTTTGTCTTCAAGTGATGATATGGACAACAAATTCTTCTTCAAACCAGGGACATATAAAATATTATTAATAGATACATTACCTCCATATTCCAATTGGAAGGATGACGTACCAATGCCCTTGACTTCATATTTTCCATTATCTCCAAGCTCAACCTTTTGAGTAATCTTCTTTTCAGTCAATTCAGAGAGATGTTCACAACTTCCAGTCATGTGCCTAGAGGCACCACTGTCCACTGACCAAATTTCATCATGACTTTCAATGGAACCTATAAGAGTAGAATAAAATAGGCATTCAAAATCATAATCATGTCTCCTCTGCCTCCTCTTTGAAGATGGCTCATTTAGATCAGTAGCAGAAGCATGAAGCTTTCCTCTTCTTTTTCAATCATAATTCCTTTTATAGTCATCTCTTTGATTCTTTTGAGGACAAGGAGCTTGATAATGACCATAAGCTTGACAATGAAAACACTGAACATTTGATAGATCATTGTTGAAATTTGGTACCGGAGGACAGGTGGTTCCCTAAGGCTTTGATCTTTGGCCTAGGGAAAAGTGTCCAAAAGAATTTAATTTTTCTCCTAAAGTAACTTTATAAATTTTTATAAAGTTAAATCTAATTTAAAAGTGACTTAAGTGATAAAGTTACTAAAGTGACTTTATAAAGTTATAAAGTCAAATCTAATTTTAAAGTGACTTTAAGTGATAAAGTTACTAAAGTTAAAGTGACTTTAAATAAAGTCAATATAAAATTAGAAAGGAAAAAGTGACTTTGGAAATAAAAGACTAAGTGGGTCTTTACTAAAGTGGGGTGAATTAAAAAATAGAAAGTGAGATTTAAATGAGCATTTAATCTCAGCCCTAGATCTCAATCTATTTCAGCCATTGGATTTAAGGATTCCCCAAAAGTCACTTAGGGTTAGGTTAAAGGAGGAAAAGGAGGAAAAGGTCATTCATTCTTTCATGAGCAGATTGGGAGAAGGAGAGCAAGAGAGCAAGGGAGATTTCTGGGCAGTGAGGAGAAGGAGACAGCAGCTTGGCACACATTCCAAGACAGCAGTTCAGCAAGTCCGTACAACAGAGTTTGGCACACATTCCAAGGCAGATTTTGGCACGATTTTCTAGAAGGCCGTACAACAGCCTTTTGGCACGATTTCCAAGAGGCCGTACAGCAGGTTAGCACAGATTTCGAGGCAGAAAAAGGGCTGTTTTATTTGGCACGAATTTCTAGGCAGGCCGTACAGCAAGTGGCTGTACCTTTGCACGGAAATCGAGGCAGATTTCGTACAGCAAGTTTCTGCTGTCTTTTGGCATGAATTTCGAGGTCCGTACAGCAGCATTTATTGCTGTTTTGGCACAGATTTCGAGGTGGCCGTACAGCTGCATTTATTGCAGATTTTTGGGCACGAAAAATGAGGAAATCCGTACAACATTTATTGCTGTGCCTGTTTTGGTGTTTGCACATTTTCTGAGGCGGTGGTTAAGCACGGAAAACGAGATAAGTTGTAAAAGTTTACTTGCTGATTTTTCGCTGAATATTTCTCTCACTGTAAAAAGCATTTTTCCAGAAATAAGAAGGAGCTTTCGAACTGGTTTTCCCCAAGAGTTGTAGGGGGTTTTTCCAGGGTCACCTTGACCAAAATTACTGAGTTATGATGTGTTGAATGACTGTTTGTTACTGCTGTTATTTTATTTCTGCATTTTCAGCATTCTGAAAAATTTCCAGAATTTGTGTTTTCAGCAAATTTATTTTCCAATTTATTAAATGTGTGGATATGGGAAAGGGCATTTAATTATTTTGGAGTATTAAGGTGAACACTGAAAACCGGGGTGGGAAACAAAATTTTCTACATGGTATCAAAGCTTGAGTGCTGAAGGGCAGTTTGGGACAGCTAGGAGGAAAATTACAGCCTGTTGATTTTTCACTCAGAAAATTCCAGCAAGCTGATTTTTCACAAACAGCAGTTTTTATCTTTACCACAGCAGTGTTATTTTTCAATTTTAGGACAGCAGGATGTCTTTGGGATTGAGGGTGGAGGATAGGCTGGATGGGCATACAAATTACAGTGTTTGGAAGGAGAGAATGCAGAGTATCTTTGAGGAGGCAGAAGTCTGGGATATCATGGTTCATACCACACAACAGCCTGTTAATGTGCCTACTGATGCTACTCAGTTGGCAGCATATAACAGAAAGAACAACAAGGGTAAGAGACTGATTCTAGACGGAATCAAGGACCATTGCATTCCTCATGTGAGAGGAAAGAGAAATGCCCATGAGATGTGGTCAGCATTGACCAACCTCTACCAGAGTACCAATGAGAACCGGAAAATGGTCCTGAAGGAGAAGATGAAGACCATTAAGATGGGCAATGATAGTGCAGCTGGATATCTCACAAAGATTACTAATGTGAGAGATGAGTTGGCAGCGATTGGAGAGGCCATTCCACCCACCGAGTTGGTGCGGATTGCAGTGAATGGTCTCCCCCGTTCATGGATGAACTTTGCTGATGGAGTTTGTGCACGTGAGACCCTTCCCACATGGGAGAGGTTTTGGGATGATTGCATTCAGACAGAGATCAGGAAAGGTCAGCTTGGGGCAGCCAAGCCAGTTGAGCAGGATGAGGATGTAGCATTGTTGGCAGGACGCAAGAAGGGCAAAGGGAAGAAGCAGGCTTCCACAAGCAATGGTGGGGGCAAAGGCAAAGGTAAAGGTAAACAGGATAACTCACAAAAGGACTATTCCAAAGTGAAGTGTTGGAATTGTCAGAAGATGGGACACTATGCAGTTGTGTGTCCGGAGAAGAAGAAGAAGAAGGGGAAGAACTAGAGCATGGCAGCTTCAGCAGAGGTTGAGGACTTTGCAGATCGCTTTGACCGGGAGTTTGGGTTCATTGCGTGTGAGTCTTCTAGTGCAGGATTATCTGCCATAGAGGTTTAGAGGGAGCATGCATTTCCCTCGATTAGCGGAGCATCTTCGGGTATCTGGTATGTGGACAGTGGGGCTTCACGTCACATGACAGGAGTCCGTGAGTACTTCTCAGAGCTTTCAGAGAGTGGCACCGATGTAGAGGTAGTACTCGGTGATGACAGAGTTGTTAGAGCAGTCGGTGTGGGAACATTGACATTTCAGAGGGAGTCCAAACCTCCCTTGAAGGTGTCAGATGTTCTTTATGTGCCAGGGATGAGGAAGAACCTCATATCCGTCTCAACTTTGGAGGACAGAGGATATGAGATACTATTCAGGGGAGGACAGGTGTTGATGTATCCCAGGGGCACTCCAGCTGATTCAGCTAGAGTGATAGGTGTACGCCATGCAAAGGTGTGCTTGAATTCCGGCCCTTTTGGCACAGCGCAGTGCACCGACAGCAGCTACAGCTTCCGAGCAGTTGTGAGATCTGCACTCCCAGATGGGGCACACACCGTGGAGCCTTGAGGACATTGCGGGAGCTCACTACAAGTGTGCCAGATTTCAGTATCGATCACTTTGATACTTGCAGAGGATGTGCGATGGGCAAGTTTGCCAAATCCCCTTTTCCCAGCAGTGACAGCAGAGCGACTGGGATACTTGATTTGATTCATTCCGATGTGAGCGGTCGGATGTCTCATGTTTCCTCGAGTGGATATGAGTACTATGTTTTATTCATTGATGATCACTCCAGGAGGACCTGGATTTATTTCTTGAAGACCAAGAGTGAGGTCTTCAAGCGGTTTCAGGAGTTCAGAGCTCTTGTGGAGACACAGACAGGTCGGAAGATCAAGTCCCTGAGGTCGGACAATGGAGGAGAGCACACCCTTGGAGAGTTTGTTGACTATTGTGCGGAGGCAGGCATTAGGAGGGAGCTCACTGTTCCTTACAACCCCCAGCAGAACGGGGTTGCGGAGAGGAAGAACAGATCCATCGGAGGGGCCGCCAAAGCCATGTTACATGATCAGGGGTTGCCATTGTTTTTGTGGGCAGAGGCCTGCAACACAGCTGTTTACTTGCAGAACAGGAGTCCGCATCGTGCCTTGGGGCACATGACTCCGGAGGAGGCTTTTTCTGGGAAGAAGCCTTATATGGGTCATCTTCGTATCTTTGGGTGCATGACATACTCCTACATACCCAAGGAGAAGAGAACCAAACTAGAGCCCACCGCAGAGAAGGGTATCTTTGTGGGCTACAGTGAGACCTCCAAGGCCTTTCGGATTTACATTCCTGCGCAGAGGAAAGTTGTTGTCAGGCGGGATGTGAAGTTCGAGGAGGACAGGGCCTTCAGGAGGTCACGGGAGTTAGAGTATCCAGATCAGCCAGACCCTCAAATAGCTTGAGCCGGGCCGGCAGGGATCCGGCAAGGTGGACTGGGGAGGATCTCGAGGTACATCTATGACGATGTCGTGTCCGTCGCTGGGGAGTGGCTCGCAGTCGAGGTGGAGCCAGGCGCACGCGCAGCGCCCACAGAGCGCTCACCGGGGGAGTCCACCGATGGACAAGCTCACGACGAGACCAAACATTTGCTGTGTCTGTGTGCAGGGAGGGAGGACAAGAATGCATACCGGAGTTCAGGCTCCTGATGTTGAGGAGGAGGAGTTTTATTCTCCGGCGGGAGAAGTGCACTCAGGGAAGAGGAAGCCCAAGTGGCTTCAGGACACCTCGAGAGATGCCACATCTGTTGCTGAGCCTAAGAGGCCGGTCAGAGAGAGCAGACCACCTGAGAGGTTTTGTAGCTATATGGCAATGGCTACCAGCATCCTTGACTCTGAGCCTTCTAGCTATGAGGAGGCAACTAGCCAGCAGGTCTGGAGAGAGGCCATGCAGGAGGAGTATTCTTCTATCATGAAGAATGATGTTTGGGAGGTGGTGCCGAGGCTTGAGGGCAAATCCGTGGTTACTTCCAGATGGCTTTACAAGGTAAAGCATGCTGCAGATGGCAGCATTGAGAAATTCAAAGTGAGGTTTGTGGCTAGAGGGTTCTCCCAGGTAGAGGGAGTTGATTATGAGGAGACCTTCGCTCCCGTGGCTCGATATACTTCGATTCGCTCCATTATATCGATAGCAGCAGAGATTGGTTGGAAGATCCACCAGATGGATGTGAAGACCGCATTTCTCAATGGCTTCATACAGGAGGAGGTGTACATTGAGCAGCCACAGGGCTTTGAGGTGCATGGGAAGGAGTCCCATGTGTGCAGACTGAAGAAGGCCCTTTATGGCCTGAAGCAAGCTCCCAGAGCTTGGTACTCCAGGATAGATATTTACTTGCAGAAGATGGGTTTCACAAAGAGTGAGGCAGATCCGAACCTTTACTATATTGTGATAGGTGAGGAGCCTCTCATTCTGGTGCTGTATGTGGATGACTTAGTCATTACAGGTGCAGAGAGACTCATAGAGCACTGCAAGAGAGATCTTGCGGCGGAGTTTGAGATGAAGGACATCAGCTTGATGCATTACTTTTTGGGTTTGGAGGTGTGGCAGGAGGAGGGGCATTTCTTCCTGGGACAGGGGAAGTATATTGTGGACATCCTTGGCAGATTCCACATGGAGGATTGTAGACCCATGTCGACACCGATGATCACCAACTGAAAGAAGCTTCATGCTTCGGATTCCGAGTTGGTGGATCCCACATTGTACAGGCAGCTGATTGGTTCCTTGATGTATTTGGTCAACACTAGACCAGATATTTGTTTTGCAGTCAACACGATGAGTCAGTTTATGTGTGAGCCTAGGAAGGTTCATTAGGTGGCTGCAAAACACATTTTGCGATACTTGCAGGGGACAGTGGATTATGGTCTGGACTACGTGTGGGGATGGAGGAGATTACAGTTACACCGATTCGATTGGGCAAAGTCGGTGCTTCGATAGGGAAGAGCAGTGGTGGTGCCGTTTGGGTTGGGTCTTCGATGTCCATTATTCTATTTCAAATTCAGCGCATTTTTCTCGCAGCATTGAGTTCCCGCCTAAGGCAGTATGGCGTTACCTAGCTAGTTGTGAGGCCATCTCGTTTCGAAGATGTTGGCTGGCTTATTTGCTCACTCGTTCATCGTTGAGACCTTCGTTGATTTACATCGTGATAATCGTAGTTGCATTAAACTCACTAGAGAAATCGCATTTCATGACAGTCGTGCTATTACCTAGATCAAATATCATTTCATCAGAGACTATGTTCAGAAGGGAGCCGTGAAGCTTGAGTATATTCCCACCGATGAGCAGGTTGCAGATATTCTTACCAAAGCCTTACCACGGGGCAAGCATGTCTACTTCAGAGACAAGATGGGTGTGGTGAGGAACACCTTCCTCGGTAAGAGGGAGTGTTGAAATTTGGTACCGGAGGACAGGTGGTTACCTAAGGCTTTGATCTTTGGCCTAGGGAAAAGTGTCCAAAAGAATTTAATTTTTCTCCTAAAGTAACTTTATAAATTTTTATAAAGTTAAATCTAATTTAAAAGTGACTTAAGTGATAAAGTTATTAAAGTGACTTTATAAAGTTATAAAGTCAAATCTAATTTTAAAGTGACTTTAAGTGATAAAGTTACTAAAGTTAAAGTGACTTTAAATAAAGTCAATGTAAAATTAGAAAGGAAAAAGTGACTTTGAAAATAAAAGACTAAGTGGGTCTTTATTAAAGTGGGGTGAATTAAAAAATAGAAAGTGAGATTTAAATGAGCATTTAATCTCAGCCCTAGATCTCAATCTATCTCAGCCATTGGATTTAGGGATTCCCCAAAAGTCACTTAGGGTTAGGTTAAAGGAGGTAAAGGAGGAAAAGGTCATTCATTCTTTCATGAGCAGATTGGGAGAAGGAGAGCAAGAGAGCAAGGGAGATTTCTGGGCAGTGAGGAGAAGGAGGCAGCAGCTTGGCACACATTCCAAGGCAGCAGTTCAGCAAGTCCGTACAGCAGAGTTTGGCACACATTCCAAGGCAGATTTTGGCACGATTTTCTAGAAGGCCGTACAGCAGCCTTTTGGCACGATTTCCAAGAGGCCGTACAGCAGTTTCAGCACAGATTTCGAGGCAGCAAAGGGGCTGTTTTATTTGGCATGAATTTCGAGGCAGGTCGTACAACAAGTGGCTGTACCGTTGCACGGAAATCGAGGCAGATTCCGTATAGCAAGTTTCTGCTGTCTTTTGGCACGAATTTTGAGGTCCGTACAGCAGCATTTATTGTTGTTTTGGCACAGATTTCGAGGTGGATGTACCGCTGCATTTATTGCAGATTTTTGGGCACGAAAAACGAGGAAATCCGTACAGCATTTATTGATGTTTGCACATTTTCCGAGGCGGTGGTTAAGCACGAAAAACGAGATAAGTTGTATAAGTTTACTTGCTGATTTTTTTGCTGAATATTTCTATGACTGTAAAAAGCATTTTTCCAGAAATAAGAAGGAGCTTTCGAACTGGTTTTCCCCAAGAGTTGTAGGGGGTTTTTCCAGGGTCACCTTGACCAAAAATTTCTGAGTTATGATGTGTTGAATCACTGTTTGTTACTGCTGTTATTTTATTTCTGCATTTACAGCATTCTGAAAAATTTCCAGAATTTGTGTTTTCAACAAAATTTATTTTTCCAGTTGTTGAATGTATGGTTATGGGAAAGGGCATTTAACTATTTTGGAGTAATAAGGCGAAAACTGAAAACCGGGGTGGGAAACAGAATTTTCTACAATCATTTCTATCTCTTCTATCTCTTTTGTCTCTTCTATCTCGATCGGGAGGAGGAGGTCTTCTTTGTGAAGTAGATTCCTTTCTTGAATCTAATTTTGGAGCAGACTTTGCATTTGATCTATTTCCATAACTTCTTTGAAACTTTCCAAAATTAGGTTTCCTTTTCTTCGTGCTTCTTGAATTTGCTGCAAAGGCTTCGATACTTGGATCTTCAATGTCTCCTCTAGAAAGAAGTCTTGATTCTTCTTGCGTTCATGCTACCCATAGCTTGTCAAAAGATAGAGCATTTTCCCTTGCACTAATACCTTATGCAAACGAAGCCCAAGATCTAGGCATACCACCCAAAGCTACAACAACCAATTCCTTGTCGGAGACTTCTTCTTCAATGGCTTTGAGTTGGTCTCATATTTGAGATATCTTGACAAAATATGATGCCACTGTACCATTCTTTGTCATCTTGATATTGTGAAGTTGTCCTCTTAGATTGATGGATTGATGGACATTGTTAATGGTGTATAATCCAATAATAGCATCATACATAGATTTGGCAATTTTATGTTCAGCAAAATAGGGGATCAAATGATCCCTAACAGAATCTAATATGATGCTCCTTACCAAGATATCATCTTCATGAAACTTCTCTTTTCCTGCTTGATCAGAGGGTTCAGTAAATTTACTTGTGCCAATTCCCAAAACTTATTTTTTTTCAAGAATTATTTCAACCTTGGCCTTCCATGCTCTGTAGTTAGTAGCTCCTTCAAGCTTGATTTCAGTCTTCATGAAGGAATTCATGATGAAGATTGTTGGTCACAATAGAGGATAGAATCCAAAACTCTTCAAAGTACCTTTTAGATGCCCTTCAAGTGCTCTACAATATGATCTCACAACCCTTTTTCCTTCACCCAGCTTTGGTACCATGTTGATTTTTCTAGTGAAGTCTAGACTAGAATAGTTTTTCACAAATGATAACTACTTCTAATGATACAATCAATTCTTTCTTTGCACTTCAATCATCAAGTACATGAAAAACTTCAACCATTCAATTCTTCAATTAGAAAAGTAAATAGAGATCACAGTAAACAATGAACAGTAGACAAGAGACACCACGAATTAGGCTCACAACCAAGGCAAAACCCACAAGGGGAAAACCCAACCAAAGTCTTTCCTTATGAGAGATATTTTTTCCATCAATAGTACATCAAAAATATGCCAATGAAATCCAAATCTAACCTCGAAATGTCAAAGTCAAAAGTAGTCAACAGAGAGAAAAAGTCAACTTTTGGTCACTAAAATAAGTCTGCACAATGAGGTCGAATTTTGGCCCTAAAGAGGCTAATCAAACAGGCCAAATTTTGATCTTGAGGTGACCACAAAGGGTCAATGCACCAGTCACGAAAATCTTGGTCAAGTCAACTGTCAATGGATGCAGTCAGCTTAGGTCAATGTACCAATACAGAAGCAAAGTTACTGCCTCAGAGAATCAACGAACTTTTTGAGTACTCGGCCTTCCACAATGACCTGAACAAAGGTCAAACAGACGCCAATATACCCAAGTCAAAACACAAATCAATGCAGCTTCAAGGAGAAAGTCAACATAGATGAATAGAAGTATTTATGGCCTTCACATTGTGAAGTCTCTCTATAAAAATTGCAGATCGAATTTTGCTAGAGATGATGTGTCAAATGAGTGCCAATGATGCCCAATATATGAGTGACGTGGGCTAATTAGCCCCAAGTGGGGCAACTTGTAGAGTTGTGAAGCCGACTTGTTCAATTAACAAATATGATTTTTCTTCATGGTTTCTAGTGAAAAATACCGACCATTGCTATTCAAACTTCCAACAAAGAAGACCAGAGAAGGGTAGAATTGACCATGTGAAGGTAAAGTCAAGTCAATCAAGAATTGAGTCAACCAACAAGAATTAAATCGATCGGGTAAGTATTAAGTCAACCATATAAATGTGAAAAAGTTCGCATGAGGAATCAACTCAGAGACAAGAATTGCCTCTTGGAGGGGAGAGAAATTCATCTAATTACCAAAATTGAACTCAACTAAAAACTCCTACGTATGTGCAATAGCACTAAGCAAACAACCATCAATCTCTAGGCCTAGAAATGCATCTTATGGTGGTTGTAATAGCATTGTTATACTAACTATTAAATAAGGAAAACCAGCAATGTAATACACCCACAAGTTTGACTATGTATCCCTCTCATTCACACTACCACCATTAACTTTTAGCCTTTAAATCAGAACTAAAACATGAATGCATAAAACACAATCACACAGATATCCCGAAGCAATTCAAGACACAATGGACACTATATTTACCCTAGAAACCCAAATGGGAAAACCAGCTTCAAATGGATGTTGGGTCTATTTCGGCAAATCTCTAGTTAGAATGCTTTCATGACTCTCTATCATCCCCATCTCCTTGGCCAAAAGCTCATTTGAGAGTGAACCTACAATAGGAAATAGGGAAAGCTAGGGTAATGGGAAGGCCAATAGGTTGATCTTTCATTTCCCATTCTTCAGCTTATTCTCTCCTCTCTTTTTTTTTCACTTAATTCTCTATTTTTCTACCTATCCTCTCCTATTTTATTTTATTTTTTAATTTGATTCCTATTTTTCTCCTTTTGTCCTATTCACCTTTTATATTTGCATTGTTTTGCATGGTCTGTGTAACCTTCATAAATTGTTGAATTGTCTTGCAGTCCTAGGTCTTACAACCATTCAAGAGTTTGCATCTGTTTCAGATCATTAATATATTGGATATATCATAGTGATAATAAATTAATATATTGAATTATGCATTAAATAACATGTTATCTAACTGTTAGAGAATAAATCTTATAAATTATCTAAATATATTAGATATTAGGATTTAATTAATTCATATCTAATATTAATTTTTTATATAATATTAATAATATATAGAGGTTAATATTTAAAAATTCATGTAAGTTATATAGTTAAAAATTTATATACGTTTTAATTTTTATATAAAAAAATAAAAAAATTATAAGAATATATTTATATCATTTGTACTTGTAATTTCCCCACCATACTTGGATACTAACCTTTCAAAAAATTGTTAGATCCATGCCCCTATCCGGATCCAAATTCCAATCCCAATAATTTAGCATAACACTAAACAACTAAATCTAATCTACAAGCTTGCATTTCATCCAAGTGTAACATCGTAGCTTCTCCATTAAAGATTACCCAGCATCACCTTTTTCACAAGATGGAAATGTCTACTAGGTGTACGTGTCTCATATGTTCTTCTTCCTTATCTAATAATCCTCTTGTAAGAAATAGGAACCTCATATAAAATTCAATCGATTCCCAGAATCAATGGGCTACCTTACATCCCCACAAAACATTGTTAATGTTTCAGGTTTTTGGCATATCATATAATGACTAAGTGTAAAGAAGAGACATCCCCAGATGTGGTTGACAGAATTGATATCACTGCCAATCACATCCCACGCTCCACGGGTAATGAAGATCCCCCACGCAGAGCTTCATCTGTTGTGGATCCTCATTCTGTTAGTTACTCGCATGAAACTCACAAAACCACCAATGATGACAAAAGGAAGGGAACTACATCATCTTATCCTAAGCATCACCTCGCAGCCACCATTATTAATGACCTCTCTGATTAACCTGCATTGTAGACATACCCCTTCCCGCGAGCCTGCTCAGGTTCTCAATCATCGCACGCAAATGCATGTGAAGCCTAATCATTGTTATCCTCATCGCACTCATCCCCACCCCTTTAAAGAGATGATCCCTTAGCCCCCTTCCACACTATGTCTGTCATCTTGGTCTCTTGCCTCCCTTTCTCTACTCGGGCTTCTCCCTGACTTCCACAGGCTGCGAAGCTCTACTCTTTGTATAGCTTTGCGTAGTCCCCGTTGGGCTATCACACCCCTTCCTGCGCATTCGCCCCCAGCAACTCCTTTCCCCTAAGCCCTTGCGCAGCTCGCTCTTCTGTGCCTCCTTTTTCTCTGAATTGCTCCCCCCTACCTCGGTGCATAATGGCTCCCAGACTTCGCCAACAAACTTTCTGCGGAGGATAGAGAGGGGCTCTCCCTAACCGTTATCACCGTGGCGAGGATAATCATCTCGAGTCGATAGATGGCTCCTCTTCCAGCACCTTTGTGCGTCATAGTCCTGATCCCGAGCAGCATGCAGAAGCCTCTGGGCACTCTACGCAAAGAGGCAAACATGGTTAGAGGAAGTGCACCACTCCTCCTCAGACACACCCCCAGCACAGCAAAACTGACCCGACGTCGATCCCAGAGAAGGAAGATGGGGATACAGACATCTGGATGATGGACTCTGAGGGCATCTGGATGCAGGTCCCCGATGGCGTGGATCTGGACTCCCCCATTTTTTGCACACCGATTCGCACTCCCAGGCGAACAGCGGCTGATGCGAAGACAGTTGTTGCGCAAGCTCCTTCTTGCCCCATTGTGGAGGAGAACCCCTACAGTGACAATGTGGATGGAAAGTGAAGTTTGTACGGTTGCACAATTCCCCTAAGTTTTTTGTCATGATCGCTATCAGTGCCTATTTACTTACGTTTACTTTATGTTACTTAGATCTGTCAGTGCTTCTGCGCATACTGTTTTTTTCTATTATAAGTTTTGTTTGGGCAGGTCTCCTCCCTCGAGGCAGCCCAGAAACCGTGTAACAAAGGCTGGGATAGGCTAAGCACAGCTTGCCTACGCAGCCTGTAGCATATGTAACTTTATGTTTTTGAATTAATAGAATAGCCCAACTTACCAAAAAAAAAGTGTAAAGAAGAGAGATATCTAATTTATTGCCACTATTTTCATCAAAGAGGTTACATCAAAGGCCTCAGCTAACCTTTTCTAGGCCATCATGCACAATAATAACATTTCTATAGCAACAAGATTGTTGTGAAGATCAAGATCTTCTCTCAATCTATGCTTCGTAAAATGAGGAAGATTGATTGGATTTGAAGCATCTGTGATGAAGTGAGGGAAAGTTCATATGCTTATGACAACCTACACTTATCTATGAATTCTAATTGCATTACATGCATTATAATTTTATGTGCAAACATTCTTTTTACCATTTTTTATTATTAAGTTACTTATTCGATTGATAAAGTTTTGTTCCAATTTATTTTACCTCACATTCCACCATCATGACAAGGATTGTGAAAATGAAAATGACCTTAACTAACATAGTGGTTACTAGGTTAATGATTTTTGGATCATTAAGATGCAATCTCAAATTAACATTGTCCAAGCAATTAAGAGGTTGATTCTTATTCATGATAGGTGGGCTAGAGAAAAAAATATTCTAAGGATTGTTAGATGGTATTGTTCATGATCGATTACACTAAGAGCCAATCACTTTATTTGACATGTTATGTGATGGCATAAACAACATTTTAGAGAAGATGGAGATGTTATTGATGCAAATCTCATGTCCTATAAAGATTATATAATGAAATAAGGAAATAGTACCGAAAAGGCCAAACAAAATCACCAATTCGTTGTGTCTTTAAGATTTTGCATAGAATCTTAGGTTATGTCATGTGATCATGTTCCCATCATCAAGAAGAAAAGCACCAAACAAGGACAAGGGAGTTGCAATCAAATACAAGAATGCTTAAAAGAATAAGTGTATAGATTGTAGATTTGTGCTTGATCTACACGAGGAATTTTTGCAATTATATATTCATTCGATATGTATGTGAATGTTGACATTATAGATAACAAAAAAACTCAACCACTTGAATGATGCCATTCTGAGGTAGTTGTGAAAAAGAAGGGCAAGCTCAAGAAGGATTCAGGTTGTTGTAGCAGCCACCTGCAGTAATATAAAGAAATTTTTGCCATGGAGTTTCTTAAGTAACTAGGGTTTTTCAACAAAATTCCTTTTCTATTCAAAAAATGACACAAATTGTTCCAATATAAATATAAACTTCAGTAACCAATAATATTCCTTCAACAACACAGTAAATCATACAGTGGAAGGTGATATGTCAATCATTCAACAATTCAACAGTATTATGTAACTCGAGTTCAACTGTCCAGTACAAAATCAACCAATGGCAGAACAATCCCAAATAATTCTAATCTTATTCTGAACTGAGATAGGCTATTGATCATTATATCCTGTTAACTAATAGTAATTACACTAAAATGTTTATGCGGTTCTGACCATAGTAACCTACCTGATCAGGTTTAGAAATAGTTCCTCCTATGAGGACTGTCTGCAATGCTACTGAAACTCAACAAGGAATGCAAGTTGCCTCAGGAAGATGGTGAGGTGTCTGAAGGATGGTCAACCTCTTAAGTTTTCTCACCTCCTCCAAATCCATCTCAAGATTTCTGTGTATGCTTCAGGGGCTTCGAGACTGCTCTTGAATCTTCGTTTAGCTTTCGTGAGGGCTCAGAACAGCTTGTAAGGGACTCCTTTCACACTTATACAAATTCGGAAGATCATAGATTGGTTGTCATCAAATCTGTCACAAATTTCAACCTCAGAACTATTTAGAAGATGACGTTCAATGTCATGTGTAATTTGGCCTACCTTAGATGGTTTATCTTCTGCCACAAAATGACTTCATGAGGATTCAGGATTCAAAAAACTTCGATCTGATTAGAAATTAGTCTTAGATAGTTACATCCAACTTTAGGAATACTTCACTGCCTCAAGAACTCCGATCTGAACATGAATTAGCCTTAGAAAAGTTTCATCATGTTTAGTTTCAGAAGATCGGCAGCTATCTCAGAAATTTCGGCCTACTAGCCTCGAATATTTTGGCTGCCACAGTAATGTCGTTCCCTTGATTGAAGGAGTTTTGGCTTGCCTCAAAGGATCTGTCTAGCCTGAGACTTTCCCACCATACACTTTGTTGCTCCTTAGATAAATAAATCCCTGTTACTAGAACAAACAAAAAAACCAAATCCACAGACCAGACCAGAGTTGTTCCACTAACCTGTGCCAAAACAAGAGAAGGGTGACTATGTAAGGTGGGATCACCTCTACTGAAACTAGTCCAAGGAGGAATTGGGGGCTTAAAAGCCTAAAAGCCTTAGGCTCAAAGAAAACAGAGACAAATGATCCAATGCAATGATGCCTCAATTAATTCTAACCCTCTTGTATTTATAGATTTCCTTGAGGGGATTTTTCTCCTTAATTAATTGAGTGGGGTTCATAACAAACCCACACTTTGGGCCTTTTTGCCCCAGCTGCCCCAAAACATTGGGTATTTTGGTGTTTTCCCCTTTATTACGGACTATAGGCTACAGGGATTGATAGGCTACTTCGTCCCTTGGGCCGAGTAATCCCTTGGGGACATCACACTAGCAAGGTGTTTGGTCACCCATTAGAGAAATCAAAGTTGGTTGTGGCTTGGAGAAGGCTTGGACAGTGGTACAGTAGCCATGGTTAGGGCAGACAAAGGAGGCTGTGAGTAGGTCGAAGCCTACAACTGGACAATTGAGGTCATAACAAGGTTGGAAACAAACCCAAGACCTATTAAGGAGGTTGTCGGGCCTAGGGAAGGTTGGACAAAAGGTTTGTGTGGTGGCCAATTGTTGGACAACAAGGCGAGGAGTCCGCCAAGTGGGCAGTAAGGAGACAGTGGCCTAAAGGAGCAAGCCAACAATGTTAAAAGAAGTTTGTGGCAGCAAAAGGACAGTGTCTACAGCAAGGTACTTCAAGATCAAAGAGGACTGAAAGGGTTGCTTGCAAAGGATAGCAGAAAATAAGTAAGTTAAGGTGTTTTGTCTTTACTTCATGGGCAGATGAGGACTTGATGGACTAAGCCCCGGCCCTAGGGTTACATTCAAAGGACAAATTGTGTATTATAGCATCGTATCAAGGTTTGTAAAGGGCCATGATCCCTGGTACGGGAGACCTAGTGTTTTCTTATTAATGCACAAATAAGAAATGTGATTTTGGGCCAGAATTATTGTGTACTATTGTTGATATGCCTGTTGTTATATTCTGCAATGCAAAGTTGTTTAAAGTTGGGCATCTATAGTGTGCTTGTGTTCCTAGCTAGGGCATAGACCTAACCTAGGGTGCATGAAAATTCCAACATGGTATCAAAGCACCTTTGAAGGGAAGCTAGATCAAAGTGTGCACCAATGCCAGCTCAAGGAGGGAGTTGTGAGACTGTTGCGGAAGCAGCTATGCTTCCAACTCACAATTAGCTAGACATGGAGCAGAACGTTCAGCTGAAAACATGGATATGTGGTCTTGATTGGTTTGGTGACGAGGCAAGATGGGATTTCTAGTGGATTGATGGAGAACTTGGTTAACAGCAATATGTCATGTGGCAGGTTGTTGATGATGGACTTTCGTTGACTTGTCAAAGTATATTGAGATTGTTCAAGTGCCATGGCAAGGAGTGCTTTGGCATGGACGAGGTAGCTTCGTGTGGATGGTAGGTTGATCGTGACATAGTATCTTCATTGGGTTGTGGAGTTGCACATTCAATAGAGGAGCCATGTGCACATGAGGTGTTAGACCCAGGAGGATGAGGAAGCTTGCAAAGATGAGTTGCAATGGTCTAGAGTGGACTAAGACCAGTGTTCAACCGCAACTCGAGACTGACCTTGAAAGGACACAAGTTCAATTGCGGTACTTTCTAGGAGGGAAAGTAGAGTGAGCCAAGGGGAGGTTGTGTAGGCCCAGAGGGAGTCTAGCTTTGGAGGGAGACTGCGAAGGGAAGTCAATAGCCCAGTGGAAGTCTAACCCTTATGTTCAAGCGAGAGTGGAATTTTCAACCCATGCAAGGAAAGTCATAGACCATGCAAGGGCAGTCATGGATCACACAAAGAAAAGTCATGGTACAAGCAAGGACAGCCATGCCCGTGCAAGATAAGTCTTGATCAAGCACAAAATAAGACGTGGCACATGCGAGGACAGTCATGGCTCGTGCAAGGAAGTCATGGGCATGCAAGGAAAGTCATGGAGCTGGAGATTTCTATGAGAAGGACATGGAAATACCTTCCTCACTAAGGAGTGTTGAAATTTGGGTAGCTCAAGAGTCGGAAGGCATTTTGGAGTGGAGGAAACCCACATAAAGGAGGCTTGTGGGGAAGATACCCAAGGATTAGGGTTTTGGACCCAAAGTTTTGGGCTTAGAACCCGAGGCAATTAAAATTTTATTCTAATTTGTTGTTGAGTGGTTAAGTGAGGATTTGTTGATGGACAAAGAAGACCCCCAAATCACTCACACAAGAGTTGTACATTAAGGCCAAAGGAGAGGCTTAGTCACAAGAGTGAAGGACTACATCTTGTGGAGGAGATCTGCTCTAGAGAAGTTGCAGCATAGAAGAGAAGGACCAGTTTGGATCTGCTGAAGAAGTTTGTCCAAGAAAGAGGCCGAAATCTATTTAAAAAGGCCAATTTTTGTTCAAGAAGCCAAGTTAAGCAAGATGTCAAGTTGAGCTTTGCCTTAGAGGGCCAAGGTTGGGTATTTACGTTCTGGTTGATTTAAGGCCGACCAATGCTAGGTTTGTAGTTGGATGTGGGCTTAGGGTAGCCTGGTTAGGGCCGCAAGAAGCTACAGACAAGAAAGTTGAGGCTAGTAAAGCTACAGGACAGAGGACTGAGGGTTGTTAAGGTACCTGAGGACAAACCAAGGGCATATGGGCTGAAGAACAGGGGCTGACTGAGGTCTCGACAGTGGTCAGAAACCTAAGGATAGGCAAAACAAAGTGGTGAAGGCTGGTAGCAGCACATTCTGAGGTAGTTGTGGCTGAGAAGGGAAAGATCAAGAAGGATTCGGGTTCTTGCAGCAGCCAACAAGGCGTAAGGTCATCCTTTGCAAAAAACAAAGGTGGTTGTGGCTTGGATAAGGGCTAGACAATGGTCTAGTAGCCTTGGTTAGGGCAAACAAAGGAGACTACAAGTAGGCTAAAGCCTATAGTTGGACGATCGAGGTCATAACAGAATTGGAACAAAACCCGGGACCCGTTGAGGAAGCTGGCAAGGCTTATGGAAGGTTGGACAAAAGGTTTGTGTGGTGGCCAAGGGTTAGACAACAAGGCAAGGAGTCTGCTAGGTGGGCAACAAGGTAGACAGTGACCTAAAGGAGCAGGCCAACAATGTTAAAATAAGTTTATGGGAGCCAAAGGATAGAGGCTACAACATGGTACTTCAAGGACAAAGAAGACTGAAAGGGTTGCTTGCAAAGGACAATAAACAGCAAGTTAAGTTGTTTTGTCTTTATTTCATGGGCAGATGAGGATTTAACGGACTAGGCCTCAGCCCTAGGGTTTCAGTCGAAGGACAGATTGTGTATTATAGCATTGTAGCAAGGTTTGTAAAGGGCCATGATCCCTAGTACATGAGCCCTAGTGTTTTCTTATGAATGGACAAGTAAGAAATGTGATTTTGGGCCAAAAAATATTGTGTACTATTGTTGATATGTTTGTTGTTAAATTCCACTGTTTAAAGTTGGGCATCTCTAGTGTATTTTTGTTCCTAGCTAGGGCATATACCTAACCTAGGGTGCATGGAAATTCCAACACATACATACACATAGGCATACATACACACACATACACACATACATACACTCTCATACACACATACATATTACAACCCCACAAACACATATACACACAATTTTGATGACTTAATGAGATAATTGCAGTTTATGGTTCTAATCTCTTGTGTTTGTCATTTGATCATCATTGATGTAGTACTATGTTAAATTTAGATAACCATGGTATGTTTTATGCTTAATGTAGTTTACTTCAATCTTTTTTGTAGGCCCAGTTCAGATTAGCATTCACATGAACATGAAAGTAAAATGCTGATAGAACATGATAATAGATAGACAGAAGACAAGCCAATATGATATAATAAATCAAAATTTGTAGTTCTTTTTGTCCAGCAAATATAGAGAGAAATGTTTGTTACAGCAATCAACAGGATGCCCTAGCCAGCAAAGACTTTTGCTAGTCAAACCAGCTCTTCCAACCTTTAGGAGGTTTAGTCAAACACATATAAGATCAACCTTCCTTAAGTGTCACACACACCTCAAAAGACAGCCCCAAAACAGTCAACGCAAGTCAACAAAATGATCCCTCATCCAGATTTCTGGCATCCAGATTTCCGACATCCATATTTCAGGCATCCATATTTCCGGCATCCATCCCGGCATCAAGATTTCCACATGGGAGAGAGAGAAGCCTCTTCTAGGTTGTACGAACCAATCAAATCATGAGGAATGTGTGCAATGAGATGATGATGAAATGAGCATCATCTCTCTCCTATTTATATCCATCAATGAGGGTGTCTGACACATCTGTTGGGCTTGTGAACCTACATTACAAATCTCGCTGACCTTGACAAATTGCACGTGTGGAAAATAAATTCAAAATATAAGTTTTGCTCATCCAAGCAAGATGAACTTTAGATCAATCTTGCACCTCTCCAAAAGAGGAATCCAAAAAAATATCATCATCATCATATGAGCAATGCAACGTGGAGTTTGAACCTAGTTGCCCAAAATTAACACTCCCTCTCAACAAGGGAGAACTCCATCTGTCCACCTGTGCCATCCTGTCATCCAGTACCATAGTGTACTATCGTATATCATCATGCACTCCTGTGTCATCTTGCTATAACATGCTTTCCTAGCTCTTCTTTGCACAATGAGAGTGAGTCACAAAGACATCACACTCCGCTGACCCGAAGTCAGCTTAGAAGTTAAAACCTCAATCAGACTCAAAAGAGTCACATACTAACCCAAAGTTAGTTTACTGACCTAAAGTCAGTTTAGAGGTAAGAACCTCATCCAGACTTGATCCCAGATCAAGTAGTTGGACACATCCCATCCTAGACATAGAGAGTACGGCAATCCCTGATGCATCCATCGGTCATGCTATAGGACTTTATTCACATTTCCCACCTCATTGGCCAAATGAGAGGTACTTCCCATGAATCTGAAACTCCATGGGTAGGATGCATTCGAGGCATAGATCAAAGGGAGAGTGAACCAGCTCAATATCATAACGATGGGGAAGAAGATACTAACAAGGTTTGGCGAACCTGGCCATGTGGTTGCTTATAGCTCCAAGAAGTTATCCCAAAGCCCCCTGGAGCTCCCAGAGCTCATTGTCCAACTCAAGTGAGACCCTCAGAATAGAGTTTGTCCACGATACCAAGCTTCTCACGGAAGGTTAAGAATTTGACCTTCCCCAGGTGCTTCGTGAGAATATTTGCGACCTGCTCATCAGTCTCAATGTGGTCGAGCCTTACGGCGCCTCACTATACCATGTCCCGGACAAAGTGGTACCTAATATCAATATGCTTGGAACAGTTGTGGAACACGAGATTCTCGGAAAGACGAATCCCACTTTGGTTATCGCAAAGGATAAATGGTATCCAGCACATGCCCAAACAACTCACTAAAGAGCTTCCTCAACCAAACAGCTTCACAATAGGCCATGCTCGCTGCAATGTGTTCGGCCTCATTGGTGCTCAAAGCAACCAATTTTTGCTTCTTGCTCATCCAAGATATCAAAGCAGAACCCAAGGTGAAGCAACGTCCATATGTGCTCTTACAATCCACCACACTGCCTGCCCAATTGGCATCGGTATATCCACGGAGCCTCATACTCCCAGTAGTGTATCTCAGCCCATGAGTGATTGTGTCCTGAAGATATCTCAATAGATTCTTGGCACCAATCCAGCAAATGTGATGAGGGTCAACCATATATTGACTCAAGGTGTTCACTACAAAACATATGTCCGGACGTGTGTTCACTAAGAACATCAAGGCCCCTACGAGTTGACAATACTCGATGGGATTTCCCAACTCGGGCCCAGCAGCACTTCCACACAACTTCTTAAAGTTGAGTTCCATCGGTGTAGTCACGGATTTGCAGTCCACCATCCCAAATCTCTCCAGCAGCTTCACAACATATTTTCCTTCAAAAAGGAAAATCTCACCTGGCTTTTGCCAGACCTCCAAGCCTAGGAAATAGTGCATCAGTCCTAGGTCTTTCATCTCGAACTCGGAAGCTAGCTCCCTCTTACATTGATGAATGAGAAGGTCAGCACCTATCAGGAAGAGATCATCCACATAGAGAACCAAAATGAGAGGTGCTTCTTTATCAACCCTAAGAAAAATGTTTGGATCAACATCACTTCGAGTGAAGTCCAGCTTCATCAAGTAGCTATCGATCCTCTCATACCAAGCCCTGGGGGCTTGCTTCAACCCATAGAGGGCTTTCTTCAACCTGCATACATATGTGTCTCTATCTTGGACTTCGGAGCCCAAAGGTTGCTCCACATAAACCTCTTCCTTGATTGAACCATGTAAAAAGGCAGTCTTCACATCCATCTGATGGAGACTCTATCCTTGTGTTGCAGCAAGGGCAATAATCGATCAGATGGTGGTATAGCAGGCAACAAGTGCAAATATATCATCATAATCTATGCCTTCCTTTTGAGAGAAGCCTCAAGCAACAAATCTTCATTTGCACTTTTCAACACTTCCATCAGCTCCATGCTTGATCTTATAGAGCCATTTCGAGGTGACAACATATTTGTCCTCCTTTCTCGAGACCACATCCCAGACATCGTTCTTCATAATTGACTCATATTCTTCATGCATAGCATCCTTCCAAACTTGATGCTTTACGGCTTCTTCAAATATTCCAAGCTCAAATTGTACAATAGTACTCATGGCTGCTAGGTACTCTTGGTACCTATTCGGCTTCTTGCTTTCACGGAATGTTTCTCTCGAAGCAATATGTCTCTAAGCATCTTGGAGAGTGTCCCTAAGCCATGAGGGTCTCGTTTTCTTTGAAGGCGGTGGATCAATAGGATCCATTGGACCTTCAACATCGAGCATCGGTTCATCCTTTGATTCTTCCTGCTTCCCTGCTTCTTCTTCTTTGTCTTCCTTTGAGCTAGGAAAATTCCTAGCTTTGTTGAGGGCAGCATCTTCATCGAAGGTGACATCATGGCATATTTTCACTTCTCTTTAACCAGGCACATAGATTCTATATGCCTTCGAGGTTTCACTATAGCCCAAAAACATTCCCTTCTTCCCAGAAGCATCCAACTTGCTTCTCTTTTCTTTCGGCACATGAAAATAAACGAAACTTCCAAAAACTCTAAAATGAGAGACATCAAACTTCTTACCAGAGAATAATTCTTCGGGAGTTTTAAAGTCCAATGCAAAAAGTGGGCATCTATTTTGAACGTACACAACAGTGTTGGCAGCTTCTCCCCATAGAAACTTCAGAAGACCTTGGCCATATAGCATCAACAACACCATTTTGTTCGAGAGTATACACAATGGTGATCTCCCTCTTAATGTCGGCTTCCCTGCAATAGTCATAGAATTCATTTGACTCATACTCGGTCCATTAGCAGTCCTCAAAATTTTGATCTTCCTCCCTGTTTGATTTTCAACCAAGGCCTTGAAGGTACAAAACCATTTGAATGCTTCATCCTTCTTCTTCAAGAAATATATCCAAGCCTTGCAGGAGAAGTCATCTATAAAAGTGATATAATATAAGCATCCTCCCAAGGATGTTACGAGCAGCATACCAAATAGATCAGAATGTATCAATTGCAAAATATCAAATGTCTTCGTGACACTTGAGGGGAATGGTCCCCTTGTATGCTTTCCTTCGACACAACCTTGACATACCCCTTCATGATCATCTTTGAATTCGGGCATCCCTGTCACCACCTTCCTTGCTTCGGGAAGAGCTTTGAAATGAAGGTGCCCAAACCTCCAATGCCATCGCTCGAATTGAAGGGTTGTGTCACATGTCATGGCCCCCAGCAAACTTCCACCAACCTGATAGAGTGTATCAACTCTAAAACCAAGAGTGAACACTTCTTTGAAGTTCCTCTTCCAAATGTGTACCTTTCCATCGATGAATGCCACCTTGAATCCTTTGTCTTTCGTTGTCGAGATAGACACTAGAGTCTTCTTCAAGTCAGGTACGTACAACACATCTTGCAAGCGAAGGACTTAACCTTGATTTAGATGAAGGGTCACAATCCCTGTCCCTTTTACGGGATAGGTGGCATTGTCTTCGAGGACAATTTCCAAATTAGTATCATTTTCAATGAAATCAGAGAGGGCTTCCTTATATCCAGTGAAGTGCCTTGAGACACCACTATCAATCAACCAATTATCAAGCATATCGGAAGGAGATGCAGTAAGGGTAGATATAAGAATATATTCATTTTTCCTATCAACAACATTAGATTCATCATACTTGGAATTTCTTGACCTCTTGAAAGGTTGCCCATTTCCACTTCGATCAAATGGAGCCTTCCTCTTTCCTTTGAACTTGTTGTTCCTTTGATTTTCATTCCCCCTGAAGTTGTTGTTGTCATCATCTCTAGGAGAGTCCCTTCTATTGGGTCACTCTCTTGCATGGTGACCAAACTTGTTACAAGTGTAACATCTTCATTTTCTTCCTTTGGGACCTGCTCTTCCATGATTTTGATTTCTCGGACCACCATTGTTCCTCTTCTTTGCATGAGCAGTGAAGGCAGTAGGGTCACCTCCATTCCCATTCGAGGGATGGTCTCTCTCCATCATCCTTGTCTCCTCTTGAGTGCATCTCGTCAACAATTCATCAAAATCAGGAATCACATTGTTATTAAGAATCGTAGTATTAAATACATACCAATCTCGAGGAAGTCCTCCAAGAGCAAAGAGGACGAGCTCTCGATTAGCTACTTCTTCTCCAATAGCTAGGAGATCATTCTTGATTTCTGTGAGCCTCATAAAATAGGATTGAAAGGATTCATCTTTGCCCTTCTTGATATTCTTCAACTTGATTTTGAAGAAGAGAACTTGATTAGCATTGTTGGCCCTAAACATGCCAACCAACTTATCATACATCTCTTTCGATGTGCCTAGCTCGGAGATATAAGCAACCAAGTGCTTACGTATAGAATCCCTGATAATCATCTTCGCCTTGATTTCCCCTTTTCTATACTTCGTCTTTGTGACAATCGGTGCATTTGATGGAGCCTCATTTATCTTCCATCGCACATACTCCATGACTTCTTGATCTTCCAATACAAAATCCAAAGACATCTTCCAAGCGTGATAATCGAACTTATCAGTGAGCTTATCATCAACCTTGAAACCTTGTAGGTTGAGGAGGCCATTTGTCCTTGATAAGACAACTTCTTCAGTGATTGCTTTTCACATTAGCTTGGGATTTGTCTTCAACTTAGCTCTGATACCATGTTAAATTAAGATAATCATGGTATGTTCTACGCTTAATGCAGTTTACT
This sequence comes from Pinus albicaulis, assembly GCA_034641835.2. NCBI lineage: Eukaryota > Viridiplantae > Streptophyta > Pinopsida > Pinales > Pinaceae > Pinus > Pinus albicaulis. Next base: position 1,289,683,177 of record CM076579.1, read on the forward strand.
TCAATCTTTTTTGTAGGCCCAATTCAAATTAGCAAGCACATAAACATGAAAGTAAAATGTTGATAGAACATAATAATAGATCGACAAAAGACAAGCCAATATAATAAATCAGAATTTGTAATTCTTCTTGTCCATCAAATATATAGAGAAATGTTTACTACAGCAGTCAACAAGATGCCCTAGCCAGTAAAGACTTTTGCTGGTCAAACCAGCTCTTCCAACCTTCAGGAGGTTCAGTCAAACACATACTAAGATCAGCCTTCCTTAAGTGTCACACACACCTCAAAAGACAACCCCAAAACAGTCAACGCAAGTTAACAAAAGGATCCCTAATCCAAAGTTCTGACATCCATTTCCGACATCCAGATTTTCGTCATCCATATTTACGGCATCCATATTTATGGCATTCATATTTCTGGCATCCAGATTTCCAGCATCCATATTTCCGGCATCTAGATTTCCAGCATCCATATTTCCGGCATCCATTCTGGCATCAAGATTTCCACTTGGGAGAGAGAGAAGCCTCTTCTAGGTTGTACGAATCAATCAGACCATGAGGAACGTGCGTGATGAGATGATGATGAAATGAACATCATCTCTCACCTATTTATATCCATCAATGAGGGTGTGCGACACATATGTTGGGCTTGTGACCCTACATTACAAATCTGGCCGACCTTGACAAATTGCACATGTGTGGAAAATAAATTCAAAATATAAGTTCTGCTCATCCAAACAAGATGATCTTTAGAGCAATATTGCACCTCTTCGAAAGAGGAATGCAACAAAAATATCATCATCATATGAGCAATGCAACATGGAGTTTGGAACCAGTTCCCCAAAATTAACATACTAGTTGTGTGATATATATATAAACAAATTAGTGAATTACACATACAAAAATAAAATATAGACAAATATTTAATGTATTTTTAGAATTATTAGATAATCGTAGTTTATGGTTCTAATCTCTTGTGTTTGTCATTTGATCATTGTTGATGTAGTACTAGTTGTATGATTGAATTTGTATCATCATCATGTAAATGTTTTAGTTTCTAATTCTAAAAATACATTAATTATTTGTCTATATTTTATTTTTGTATGTGTAATTCACTAATTTGTTTATATATATCACACAACTAATACTACATCAATGATGATCAAATAACAAAAGCAAGAAAATAGAATAATAAACTACGATTTTCTCATTAAGTCATTTAAATCTAAATGTATACATAGATACTAAGTCATTGCTACTATAAGCAAGAATGTCAATGGAAAAGACAAAATAGGTTAGATAATAGAAAAATAGATGGAAGAATCTCATCGCCAAGATTTTAAAAATTGACTCAATCCAAACTGAAATAGGGCAAACGAGGAAGTGGATACAACCAAAGATCAACCCAACCATCAACTACAACCAATGGACCAATTTGTACTAGTCTGGTACCAAACCAATACAAATCAGTTTGAACCAACCAATCTTGTCAAGAACCGACAAAGCAGTTCACAAACCCCACATGCACAGATTTGAGAGGGATTTTAGGGTAAAATACCTCCCTAAACCTTAACACTTTGCTATAAAGAGAATCCTCCCCCTCCAATTTTCCTAGTACTACTACAGTTACTACTACTACTGTCGAGGTTGCAAATGTTTCTAAGGAGTCTAAGGAGTCTAAAGACTTTATTCCAAATGATGTTTACATAGCTCATGTTGATGATCCCATTTCTATTAGTGGTAATGAATTTGATGAATGATCATGTTGATCAATGATTTGTGGTAGGCCACTGGCCCAATAGCTCTAGCATGGTTTTTGGACTCTAGAGGCCATTTAGAGCCACAATGATTGTGTGTTTTGTCGCTGATATGTATTGAACTCAATGCCATTTTGATATATTCACCCTTACATGGTATATAGATGATCAAACTTCTCTAATGGTTTGGAATCTTTTTTTAAACCAAAACTAGAATTTCTGGATAATCAGTAACTTTGAAATATCGACTGCCACTATTACACCAAATACAACTATTTCATAAATGCCACAACCGATGATGTTACAACATGTCTTCAAAGACTTTAACCCATACAGTTAGGGAAACAAATTGTCCATTAAACCACTCGAGCTAAGATCCCTTGACACAAGTTCATAGAAGTGAACATACTCTATCCCCTTTGGATTTGAGCATGAGACATTTTATGAAAAAACACATACTCTTAACCATTAAACCTGCTCAAACTATGTCTGGAATCTTAAAAAATCATTTTTTCATTTAAATTTTTAAAAGGTCCATTAAATCCAAGTTAATCCAAGTCCGAGTCAAAACCCGATTTGATGGATTGTCGAGATGAAGACCTATTTCGAATTTTAAAACTATGATCATAGCTTGTGACTATCAGTAGTCCTCCATGTCATCATCATCAAAATTAGCATCATTGTTGCTCTCTCATCCATCCTCCTCTATATCCAATCCAATCTTTGCAACTATCGATGTGGAGGATGACCCCTCAAAGTGATCACCATCATCAAAATTGATCAACCTAAGCATTGGCTCATTAAGATCCAAGTTGGATAAAGTTGACTCAACAATGTTGTTAAAATCCATATCATCAAGAAACACGTCATATTTTGGAGGGACACGTGTCTAAATCATTGGACACATTAAGGGCACATGTCAAACACACATTTGGCATGTGTCTTGTGAATAGGACACATGCCAAACACATGTCCAACACATGTTCTCACAAATTCGTTTTCGACACTCCAGATTTGTAACACATGATCATTTTGGGTGAGATAGGTAACTTAGGTTATAAGTAAGTTGTTGCCAATGTGCTTCCTAATAAATGTGTTATGAATATTTTATTAATTATTAGTTAGATATAGTTTTATTAGGTTTTGTTAACTGAAAGGGCATGATCAAAGATCATGCCTCTTCGCCAAGGGACACCTTGAGGCTATATTTAAAGCCTAGGCGATCCCTCATTGTAATCATCTCATCTTTCATCATTAATAATATATATTTATCAAGTTTTACCAGAGTTTTTATACACAATTATATAATTAAATTATATATATTATATAATTTTTAATTAAAAAATTATATATATATAATAATTATACAGTTTTAAAAAATAAAAAAAAAATTAATTAATTCAAAAAAAATTAATTAATTAAATATTAATTAATTAATTTTAAAGAAAAAGAGGAAAATTTCGCAGAAAAATATCAATATGTATTTATCAATGATGACGATTGATCAGATAAAAAGACAAATATGGCTAAAACAAATGGAGACTAAGGACAAAGAGAACAAAATATTGCAGAAATTTGATGCGATCATGAACAATATGACAGAACTCTACAGTAAGCTAAATGATAAAATAGATAAGTTAAGTCAGACACAATCCCCAATATCTCCTAACATGGAACAAAATCAGCAAAACAATTCCGCAGATTTAGGGAACTCAGAAGAGCATCAGGAAAAAACTGATTTTCCACATCATCACCATGAAGATACAAATGTTTATAAACAACAAAATGTTCCATCCCTAGAATTGAACGAAACATGTGAAGCGACAAACACATCCGAAGCCATTGATATAACGGCAGAAGTTGTTGAGGCCTTCGGTGATGAAGCACATATGGTTGTTAAGAAGGAAGCGTTTGATGATGAGAAGAAGTTGCATCAAACGATAATTGTTGGTAACTTACCCCTAAATCTAAAAAGGAATCACAAAAAATCACCAGAAGAACAAGGGATAGTTGGGAAACATGAAAAAGTATTCCAAGATCTACCCATAAAAGTGTCTTCCAATAGGAAAATCAAACGTCCAATAGAAGTCAAGACAGTATCCAACTCTGTCGGTATCAGATCTTTTCACTATCCACATCACCAACAGAGGGAGCTCGAGAAGATGCTCCATGACCTTTTTAAAATATGGGAAGCAAGAGCTCGCCGCTCGCGGAAACCAGACATTCGTCAACGTTGTCCATCGATTACATATGCTTTGAGGACAAAGCATCTTTAAGAGAGGGGCAATGTTATGAATATTTTATTAATTATTAGTTAGATATAGTTTTATTAGGTTTTGTTAACTGAAAGGGCATGATCAAAGATCATGCCTCTTCGCCAAGGGACACCTTGAGGCTATATTTAAAGCCTAGGCGATCCCTCATTGTAATCATCTCATCTTTCATCATTAATAATATATATTTATCAAGTTTTACCAGAGTTTTTACACTCCAAAATGTAGTGTCATAGCAACTTACCTTGGATGTACATATTTCTACATAGTTGGATTTTTCATAAAATCTAGTACCAGGGGTTTTGAAAGCACTCCCTTGAGAATCACATAAGGTAAACATGTGGAATAATCATTGAACCATATTATACATTTTGTACATGTAACATGCCAATCCATGCTACCTTTCCCCATAGGGAATTGGGGGAAATATCATTGTAAGTTTTCATCCTAATGTGCATAGCCTTACATGTTGCAACAACTTGTCTTCTTTGCAAATTATATTCGAATGCTCAACTTCCTAGAGGATGGTAGATATATATGTGGAAACAACCACTTGAGACAATCTTCTTGTGAGACTAGAGATGACATTGCAATAGTTGCAGTGACTTGATATTATGTAGAGAGGTTGTTATTATATTGTTAGATAATGTAAGGGGCAATGCCACGAGATAGGCGCATAGATAGATAGATACAGAAAAGATATACTAATCTATCCACCAAAGTTCCATTTTCACCATGGTCCACCCCACCCAAATGGCATGTCAAAAAGAGATGAGCATGGGTGCAAGTTTCAAGTGACTTTGAAATAATAGATACCTCTTAAGACCTAGAAACTAAGCTTAATGAAAATAGCATTATATCGTGCAGCCCTGGCTACCTTGAAACACCTAAGAAACCAGATTCGTCCAAACCCCCTGGCGTGTCCTGAATATAACGAATCGGACACGATTCGCTGGGACACGTGTCCCATGAGCATGTCCAAGGTGTCCAAAAGAGTGGGATTCGAGGGACACGCGAATCCCGACAACGTGTCCCGATTTCGGGACACATGTCCCCTATAAAAGTGTTATGCGCGGCCAATAAAGCATGATTTGGGCACATTTGGCACTCATTCTTGAGTGTGTCTTCTGTTGTGAGTGTGTGGGAGCTTGTAGAAAAGGGCTTGGGAGCATTTTGGAGGTGATTCAAGCAACAGGTAAGTGCATTTTGCTTCTATTTTTTTTTTTGCATTTTTATTACAGCAGTTTGCATGTGCATTTTTTCTTTATTTTTCTACAGCATTCATGGCTCAATCAAAGGCAGTAGGGAAGGGGCAAAAGAAGGAGAAGAATGTCCCCATTGGTGATAACCCTCATGTTCCAATTTCATCAGGGTCTATAAGTGTTTCCTCTATTGGAAGTGGGGTTGCAACAGCAACTTCAAATGTTGAGGGAAGAATGAATTTAGAAAGACAACAGGCTCAAGAAAACAAATATCCCTTGTGAAAGTATGTCACAAGAGATCAAGGGCCAAGCAACAAGTTGAAGGGAGGAGGCAATGTTGCTTGGAAATGCAACTATTGCAACAATCATTTCAAGAGCACTTATTACCGTGTGAAAGGTCATTTGTTGGCTTTACCAGGCTATGGAATTGGAGCATGTACACAGGTGTCTTTAGCTACGAGGAAAGAAATAGAAAAAGAGGCCAATGTTGGTATGGCAAGGGTGGCTACATCATCTAAAAAAACAAAAATGATGGTCCCCTTCCATTCTTGAGGAAAACAGCAACAAATTTTCATTTGAGAGCTTTGGTGGGGGTGTAGGTCAAGCAGAAAAAAGAAAGGCAATAGCACTTGGTCCAATGGACAAGATTTTTTAGAAAGAGAAACGGGAAGAACTTGATCTCACCATTGCATTATTTTTCTATCAGAACTTCATATCCTTTATGTTGCACGCTCACCTTTATTTCTTGAGATGTGTCCAGCTCTAACTCAAGGGGCTCCATCAGAGTATGTGCCTCCTGGGTCAGAAAAGTTTAGAACCACATTGTTGACTAATGCAAAGAAAGAGGTGGACAAAATGCTTGTGTCTATTAGATCAGCATGGCCAACATCTGGGGTTACTATTGTTTTTGATGGATGGACAGATAAAGCACGCCACGCACTCGTCAACTTCATGGTGTCTTCCTTGAATAGACCAGTTTTCTTGAAGTCAGTGGATGCACTAGTAGAAATACTTGGAATTCTTGTTTAGAGAAAGTTTTTCTGTTAGCTATTCCTCTATAAATATGTTTAGTATTGTAAGTCCTATGAATTCAGTAGAATGTAATCCCTTATAGCCTAGCTATTACTCTAAATGTGTTTAGTCTTGTAAGTTCTACGAAGTCTGTAGAATGAAATCCCTGCTAGCCTAGGTGCAGGCATCTCTTTAAATGAATGTAAATTTATATTTCAGTTATTAAAAAAAAGAAGGCACATGGTATGGAAAACAACCGAATAAAAGAAATATAAGCAGGGGTGCACTAGAAATATAGGGAGGCGTGAACTAGAAAGTGTGTGTAGAAGAAGAATACCCTTTCTTTCCCCGCCTGATGGACTTCACCACTTCTTTGACTCCGCGCTTTAAACACTTTGCCTCGGAAGCTGAAACCAATTTACCCCATGAACATAAATACAAATAGAATGTACGTAAAATGAAACGAACCCTAATAAAAGAGAGGAAAGCATTTAACCTCGTCGAACGAGCTTGAGGGTTCTCTTGCAGAGCTTCTTCCCTGCGAGAGGGCGAGCGATGGGCGACAACATCAGCATTTTCCGCTTTTCCTTCGACGACTTCTCCTTCTCCATCTCTGCATCGCTCCCCATTCTTTTTTTCTTGTCAGATAAATCAATAAACGCGGCCGGCCAACGAGACTTTCAGAACTCGTGGTAGATATTTGGTGTGACTGGAGTTTATTCGGCCACTGTTTCGCTTCTTAATCAGCAAGCGCCGCTTACTCCTCTGGTAAAACCCTAGAACTAAAATTAAAGCGAGAACTTTACGATAAAACCCGGGAATTAAAAGCCGATCGCTTCACAATTTGAAAATACGGAAAGGAATCAGCCTTGCTATTGAAATCAACTTGGCCATATTAAAAACTTCAAGAAATGTTAAAAAATTGTTTCGATTAATTTGAAAAAAAAACTGATTTTTATGTTTGATGAGAAATAGGGAAGGGATCCAGCTTTGAGTTAATGGATTTCAAGGGAAAAAAATCGATTATTTTAAAACTGCATTTGGAAATTTGAAAATTTTATTGTAAGCTTTTCAAATTTTGAGATATATTGATATTTATTTTTTTAATTGTAATTAATATATTTATATTATATAAATGGTTAAGAGTATTTGCTTCTTAGAAGTTCAAATTTATAGTATGTCATAGTAGATTTTAGTAATAAATTAGTTGCATAAAGGTGAGTTCCTTGTCTCACAAATAAGAGCAAAACAAGGGGTCTTATACTCCAAGTTTGCTCTCTAGCTTGACTATGACCTTAAAATTGAATTATTATTATTATTATTATTATTATAAAAAATGCACTAAGTTCATCGTAAAATGTATAACCCAAAAAAATTTACAATACATAATAAGCCTTTCATACTAATAAGTATATAGTATACGACATAATAAATACACAATATACGAGAGATATTGGACAATTTAACACTTTTAAATAACATAATTAGCAAAAGTTAAGATAAAAAACCACAAAAAAACTTCATCCTAATGTATTGGCTTCTTTTGTTGGACCGGCATTTATGTAGGCTTGGTAAACTAAAACTTCCTCTTTAGGGGTTCCATGCTTGGTGGCTAAGGAAAAGACAAAAGTATTATTTAAAATCTTTGACTCGTTGACAAGATAAACCATCGATTGTTGTAGCTTGGCTAACTTAACTTAAGGGCCAAGATATGTTTTGTTAGACAACAAAATCCCCATTAAAACTTCCACCAAAAGATTTAAAAGTGAGCATTATTCCTTATGTTTCCTTTGCATAGCTTTAATTAAATGGCCATGTCTCTTAATACAGCCAACGTGTCGCTTAAGAGCCTTTCTAGTTTCTCTAAGCTCTATGAAATCCATATCCCTGTTGAAAAACGTAGCAAGAAATTCTCAATTTGATTTTGCCTTGATTAAATTGAGAAATTTTGAATTTCCACAACAACAGACAACTTGGATGCAGTTAGCTGAGGTGGCATGGCTCATGTCACTCAGTTAGCTGAGTAAATTTGAGTTAGAGGAGTTAAATTTCAGTTAAGTATGTGTGATTGCTAATTTGTAGCAATAAAGGTTAGTTATTTCAAGTTGTTTACAGTTAAACTAGTTATAACTAGTGGAAAGTCAGTTGTGCAGTAGGACGTCGGTCAAACTCAACGATCATCCAGTTAACTGATCTATCAACCCAAAATAGCTAGTGCATGTAGAGAATTCGAGTTCCCCAGTTGTGGTGGAGATTCCAAGGCAGTGTAACATCTGGTGTAGACTAGTCCTTTATGTGCAGGTGTTGCATGCAATCAGATGATCAACCTTGGGAATTGCGCAATCAATTTGAGGAATTTCCTAAATAATTGGGGCCTAAATTCTCGAGGAAATGCATAAGGAAATAGGGGATCAAGCAGAGGCATAAATTGGCTAAGTCCGCGTCAAAGCTTCTTAGTGAGCAAAAAGATAGGTTATTCACTTGCAGGTTGTGCTCAATTGAGCAAAGCAATTGTAATACATCTCTATTCATCATATTAATGCAAGTTGGCATTGGGGTTTTTAGTAGATTACTTTCCCCGAAAAAATATATTGTGTATATGTGTGTTATTTTCTCATTGTATGTTTGCAATTAATGTTCTAAATTATGATTGAATTCCGCAGATCAGTAGAGTAGGTTTTAGTCTTGTGATTTTGATTAAAATTTCATGAGCAGTTGCAAATCTACATCATAATTTCTACATGGTATCATAGCAGGTTTCACATTAGAACAAGAATTTTGAAGTTGTTTCTCAGGAGAATCGAATTTGCAGTTCAGTGCATCTGAATCTCTTCAGAGCTGAGAAGATGACCTTCAACGAGTTGAGGCTAGAGTATGCCTTTGAAGGTAGCTCTAATTTCATCGCATGAAAGGATTGCATGGAGGCAATATTGGATGACAGTGGATCGTTAGAATATGTCAAGATAGACATTGCAAAACCACAAGCATTTGATGTCGAGAAACTTGCTCAATGGAAGAAAGATGTAGCCAAGGTGAGGAGAATACTATTAGAGAGAGTACGGGATCACATTGTCACCAATATCCATGGGAAAGAAACTCCTTATGCAATGTGGCAAGCACTAACAGGTCTATTCCAGAATAGCAGCAATCATAGGAAACTGGTGCTCAAGGATAAAATTTGAAATATCAAGATGTAAAAGAATGACATTATTCAGTAATATCTAAGCAGGTTCACACAAGTTCGTGATGAGCTTGCAATGTTGTAAAATGTAACTAGGTCGGTCTTCATGTTGACTATGTAATTATGAAAAGAAGGAGACAAAGATAATAAAATGTATTTTGTTGTACTTGCTTCATGGATTTCATGAGCAAGATTTTATTATAAAGATAGACTTCTTCTTGATGTCTATTAGGTTCTTGTCTTCTAGGATTAAGTGTCAAAATCATGAAGGATCCAATTCAGATGGATATGCTCCAAGACCTTGAAAAGAAGCTCTCAACAACCCTCTAGAAGTGTTGGCAAACAAGCTCAAAATATAGTGGAAACAACCTACAACAATATGGGAATATATGTGAAGTAATACCTCATAAAAATGCTAGAGAAAATAAACTACAAGTCGGCCCAATTTGCAAGCTACCTAGTCGGCCTAAATACCAATAGAATGGTCGGCCTAATAGTTGGACAAGTCATCTATATATATGACTGTCCTGCGGCTCATTTGGAAAACAAGAAATCTGCGGATCAGTCTGAGGCTTTTCAGAGTTTAAGTACACATCTAAAGGACAGAATTTGGTGCGGATTCAAGAGTATAAATTGCGGAAGGAACAGTGCAGATCTGAAGGAAAAAGCGAAGTCTGAAGGTCTGAGGTAAAAGCGAAGTCTGAAGGTCCGAAAGTCTGAAGGTAAATCTGAAGTGTTGTAGGTAACCCTGAAGTGTTGAAGGTAAATTCGAAGTGCTGAAAGTAAATGCTAAATGCTGAAGGCAAGTGAAGTGCTGAAGTGCAAATCTGAAGTGAAATGTAAGGAAGGTAAATCTGTGATTTACCTTCCTACAATAAAAGTATTACTTTTGTGTAAATATTTGTGTCCTATGCATTTTGATAATTGGCTTGATGAAAGATTAACTAAGAGAATACATAATCTACACAGGCTAGCTCACAAGTAATTATCAAGAAGAAAATTTGTATTGACCGCAACCCCTCCAAATTCTCAACATGGTATAAGAGCTATGGTAAAAGAAGATCACCTTATTGTCAAGAAAAATTTGATAAAAGTTATTTTTTGAGATCAAATTCAGAGAAAAGAAGTTTGGTGCTATTACAAAGAAGAAGTTGGGTGCTATTGCAGAGATACAAGCTCGGTGGTATTGATACAAGGTCGGTGCAATTGCAAAGATACATGTTTGATGCAAATTTAGTGATACAAGTTCAGTGCAACTTCATAAAACAAGTTTGGTGCAATTGCAGAATGGAAAAGAGTTCGATATATCTCAGAGATCAAGTTTGATATCTCAAAAATCAAGTTAGATATCTTAGAGAGGGAGTTCATAATACTATCTCAGATAGAAGTCTTATATAACTACAAACTGAGATATTCAAGTTGTCACAAAATTGTAGTGGAAAACCTTTTTTATATTTCCATCAAAGTATTAAAGGACCAAGTCATATCTATACTGCCACCTCATGACTAAAGGAACAAAGATACGTATATATTGACACTGCAATCTTGGAGAACTCACAGTGCTATCTTAAAAGAATGATTTCAATACCAAAAATGAGACCTCAGTTTCATGACAGAAATAGCAAAAAGACATAAACAACCAAAATAAGGCTTTATCATCATTACAACAAAGATCTAATCCTTACACTTGAAGAAGATCATCCAAAGAGAAAGCACTAACACATATTTTATCAACCACCATCGAAGAAATGAAGTTGAAGACTTTATCTTCACTTATCAAGTAAGTATCTTTCATTCTATAATCAAATTTGGTTAGATGACTTTGTTTTTGCAGGGAGATCTTGATCCGGATCTTGGGGGGAGGCCCCCAAGATCTAAGAAAATTGAAATAGATCTAACAAGATCTGCAAAATTGAAATGCCAGAAAGAAAAAGAGAACATAAAGAAAATAAAACCACAAAGAAACTTGTTTTATTAAAACAGAGAATAACTGTAGAAGCTACATTGTGGCAGACAATCTGTCCTTTTACAAACTGAGGCTTGTTATTTATAGCCTTTTTTGAGTTACAATACCATGTGTAGATACCATAGGCCAATACCATGGGTAAATCCCATGTGTGGATGAATACCATGGGTGGATACATACCATGGGTCACTTACAATACCATGGGCGAATAAATATCATGGGTGCATGAATACCATGGGTCGATGCCATTTACAATACCATGGATAAATTCCATGGGTGGATGGATAATATGGGTAGATGAATACCATGGGTTGATGCCATTTTCCATTCAGATCAGATCTATAAGGTGGTTGGGCTACCAAGATCCTTGGATGAAACAAGGAGGATAGTCATGGTCCTCATAGATAAATAAATTCATAGATAAGGGTCTCCTTTGAATTCATGGAAAGGAAATCTTAAGGCTTTCTCACATGAACAATATTGGAGACATAAAAGAAGTTGGAAGAAGAATTATCAACAGTAGAAGAACGTTCATGTCACCAGAAAGGATGGAAGGAGTGGATGAAAAGAGGGAGTAAGAGATCATTAAGAATAGTCCCTCTCATAATAAGTCTCTTTATGGCTCCTAGATCCTGCTTAAGATTTTATGCAATGTGACATCATGGAAGTATAAGAAACAAGAACTCATATGATCATGAGGGTAACAAAATAATGGGATAAGTTACCTCACTCATCAACCTAGGGTTTCTATGGAAGAAGACAAGTTGAAGGCAATAGTTTTGCAGAACTCAAAAATTTGAAGAAAAAGGAAGAACCTTATTCAAAAGAAAATCTAAGAAAGAAGAAGCAAGGGATCTACACTACGATTAAGATCATCTTCTTCTTTAAGTGATTTCTGTTGGTTATATGATAGGAAGCAGTGTAGCATCCTGATGAAAGCATGGTAGGAGCTCTTGGTGAATCAGCTACAGGAAACCTCTCTGATAACATTACTAATGGAAAGCAGTCATCAAGAGCAAGGGTCATCATGGAAACAGATCTCTGGGATATTGATGGAGCATGCCAAGAGAATGAAGCTCTTCATTCTTGAGAAATTGCTACAAGATGACTCAAGGGAAAAAGGGTATGAGGTATGTATATATTTATATGCTAACATTGGATGCGGTGAAGTCATGTCATATGGTTGCAGGTAATGAACTTCTGTATTTAGAAGCATGATCTATGGAGGAGTATCTCTCAATGCGCAGGCAGATGAAACCAACATAATATGTCATCATGAAATATGAGGTGGTTGTATATGAATAAGAAACTGGAAAGGTTGTAAGTTCTTGGAAATAAAGAATGTGAAGAGAGGAAGAGATCTTGAAATGCAACCATGTCAAGAGGCAATTATCATCCGGAGGCCAAGAAGATGTGACTAGGAGATATCCTGGGAAGATATGTAGATTCTGACGAAAGTCTGGTAAAGAAGAAGGCCCTTGGAAAAACATATCATCAGGAGATGTGTCAATCTGTATAAAGGATGTCGATACCTATAGGAAGATGTCATGGTGAAAGATCATCACTAAGGTAACTTTTGTTCTAAAAGTTCATATGTATATGCTTATCTAGATGAACTCGTGCAGGGCTACTAGTCATAAGAAATGATGTATGATCCTTGGAGATGATTCTAAGGAAAGCAACATGGCATAACAAGTGGACCAGATAAGGAAGTTTGATGAATCACTTTCTGATAGCTGACTTGACTTAGGATGAAAGTGATGGATGATCCGTGCCCTATGACGCTAAAAGATGGAGATTCCTCAATATCGAAATCCATGACATCGAGGACAGGAATTCTTTATGAGCAACTGGGTGTCTCACCATTGTTGATGGAGGTCCCTAGTTAAGAGGGAGCCTGATGGTAAGTTTATTTCTTGGAAGAAACTTGGTAATTCCTAAGAATGAGCTTAGGTACATTCCTTGTTTAAGAATGAGTACATTCCCTTGTGGAATAGGTCCTCCCTAGTTGAGAGGGAGAGATAGACACGTCATTCTGGTCTTGGGAAGACAGAATGGAGGATTGGGTAATCATCTGGCATTCGATACTATATGAGAATGCGATAGGGAATTCAAGATAAGAGTAGTCGGGGACCGATATTCTTTGAGGGCTAGCTACCAAGAGAAGAATAGTCCAAGAAAGTCATACTTTGGGAACACCCAGGTGGAGTACGTACCTTGGAGAGACAATGACGAAGGTGTATATAAGTCATGTGTCTCACTAGCATTGAAGCCCATTGTCTCGTTGAAGAGATGGGGTTGTTAGTCAAGGCCTTACACTAGGACAATGCTAGTTGATATGATGCTATACAGATGCGATTACCAATCCGATTTTTCTTATGAGATTCTTTAGTTTGAAAGTGATCATGTAACTATATGAATACCTCCCTAGTTAAGAGGGAGTGTTGTAAAATGTAACTAGGTCGGTCTTCATGTTGATTATGTAATTATGAAAAGAAGGAGACGAAGATAATAAAATGTATTTTGTTGTACTTGCTTCATGGATTTCATGAGCAAGATTTTATTATGTAGATAGACTACTTCTTGATGTCTATTAGGTTCTTGTCTTCTAGGATTAAGTGTCAAAATCATGAAGGATCCAGTTCAGATGGATATGCTCCAAGACCTTGTAAAGAAGCTCTCAACAGCCCTCTAGAAGTGTTGGTAGACAAGCTCAAAATATAGCGGAAACAACGTACAACAATATGGGAATATATGTGAAGTAATACCTTATAAAAATGTTGGAGAAAATAAACTACAAGTCGGCCTAATTTGCAAGCTACCTAGTCAGCCTAAATACCAATAGAATGGTCAGCCTAATAGTTGGACAAGTCACCTATATACATGATTGTCCTGCGGCTCATTTGGAAAACAAGAAATCTGTGGATCAGTGTGAGGCTTTTCAGAGTTTAAGTACAGATCTAAAGGACATAATTTGGTGTGGATTCAAGAGTATAAATTGTGAAAGAAACAGTGCAGATCTGAAGGAAAAAGTGAAGTCTGAAGGTAAAAGCGAAGTTTGAAGGTCCGAAAGTCTGAAGGTAAATCCAAAGTATAAATTTGAAGTGTTGTAGGTAACCCCGAAGTGTTGAAGGTAAATTCGAAGTGCTGAAAGTAAATGCTAAATGTTGAAGGCAAGTGAAGTGCTGAAATGCAAATCTGAAGTGTAATGTAAGGAAGGTAAATCTGTGATTTACCTTCTTGCAATAAAAATATTACTTCTGCGTAAATATTTGTGTCCTATGCATTTTGATAATTGACTTGATGAAATATTAACTAAGAGAATACATAAGCTACATAAGGTAGCTCACAAGTAATTATCAAGAAGAGAATTTGTATTAACTGTAACCCCTCCAAATTCTCAACATGCAGAAGTTGGTGTTACTGTTTCAGATGATGATTTGGTAAGCCTAGCCCTTCTAGGCCTTCCCAAGAGTCGGCATAGCTACCAAGATTTAGTGAACGTGAGGGAGAAAATATCAAACTGGGAACGTTTATGGTCTAATTTGGTACAAAAGGAAAGGAGGCGGAATACCAGAAACGGGACTTCATTCAAGGGCGAGGATGATGAAAAATTTGCATTGGTTGGAAAGGGAAAGAAAGGAAAAGGGAAGAAATCTCAAACGAAAACAGAATCCAGCTAAGGGGGCAAGAAGAAAGATTTGTCCAAAATTAAATGCTTCCATTGTCATGAATTCATGCACAATTCCACGAAGTGTCCACACAAAAAGTCGAGCAAGAAGACCTCAGGAGGAGGAGCGGGTGAAGCTTTGGCTTCACAATTCGAGCTTGATTTTACCCTTATCGGATGCATGGCAAGCACAATGATGGGGAGCGTGTGGTACTTGGAATCAGGTGCATCGTTCCACATGACAGGGTGTAGAGACCTTTTCAGTGACCCGGAGGAGGAAGATTTGCATATGCACATTGAGCTGGGGGACGAAAAAAGGTATAGCGTGATCAGGGTTGGTACAATCACCTTTTAGAGGGAGTTGGGATCCCCTCTCAGGCTCAAGGATGTCATGTTTGTTTTGGGCCTAAAGAAAAATCCCATCTCTCTAGTAGTTTTGGAATACCATGGTTATGATGTGATCTTCAGCAAAGGAAAAGCATTCCTTAGACACATATCCATGGGACAGGTGAAGCAGATCGGGGTTCGTGTGAAGAACCTATATAAGTTAGATGTGGAAGACTGTGTTGCATTAAGCACTAAGGCGAAGAAAGTGCAAGGCCGCGATGTAAGTGAACTTTGGCACAAAAGACTTGGCCATTTGCATCATGTCACCTTGAATATTATGTTGTAAATAACCACTGGCCTTCCCAAAGGAGCACTTGAGTAGCAGGATGTACCTTGGCGAAGTACACAAAATCTACATTCCATGATCTGGATAGAAAAGCACGTGAAGTCTTGGAAAGGATCCACTTTGATGTCTGTGGACCTCTCTCGACAACCTCCACTGCCAGACATAAATATTTTGTCATTTTTATTGATGACTTCTCACAGAAGTGCTATATCTTCTTCATGCGGGAGAAAGATGAGACATTCTCCAAGTTCATAAAATTCAAGGCATTGGTTGAGAAAGAAAGCAATAAGAAGGTGAAGGCCCTCAAAAGCGACAAGGCACCTCGAAGGGCAAGCATGAAGGCCAAGGAAAAAGCCAAAACCACAAACTAATTCGACCGTGGAGCCTCACATAAAAACCCAAAACATGCATCCAACATTAATAAAACCCTAGGATCTGCACAAGGAGCACAAACCCTGAGTTACATAAGGGAAAAAAAACAACCATGGACATGCCATTATACATAAAATCATATAGGGCACAGTGGCCCACCATCAAAACCCCAAAAGGTTGCAGATATTGCAAGGGTCAAAACCTAGAGAGGAGCGATGGGATGGCTATGAACTTCGGCCAAGTGGCGATTGAAACCACGAACTCCACATACGAGAAAAACCCATGCCACAGCAACAAAGGAACGCAACGTTTCTAAGCCCTGTGAAAACCCAACATAAATCCCTAAACCAACACCCGTGAGCAGTTGGGTGGTATCAAGCATAAACCCCAGACAATAAAGTGCAAACCACAAAGCCCAAGAAGAAGTCGGTGGCAACCAAAACACTGAAGAAACGCAGTTGCATAAACAGTGTTCAGACAACAACGACATGGAAGTTAGACGACAGCAAACCCAAGCAAATCCCTAGCACCAAGGCGAAAGAGACAAACCTAATAGTGAAACACCCAGCGAATACTACGCGCAAAGAGAAAAACTGTAAAATACAATGAAACCTGCCACGATTGTGGAAGAAAACCCTCGACCTTGTGGAAATTATATGCACTAAGCATGCATATGTCCAAGATCCACCTGATCTCACACTATTTAAATTTATGCAAGATATTGAATCTATTCCACTTGTTAATATCTTGCGGAAAAAAATAATTGCACACACATGTGAAGCATAAACAAAAATATTCAATTGCACATAACACAGTTTTTAACTGGGAAAGCCTGAAGCTGAAAACCCCAACTATATATTATGTAACATGGAGATCATATGACAATCTCATACAAGCATACAAAGCTTATCACAAGCCCTCAGTACAGTACAATCGTCATACACTAATCAAGCCTAATCTTGCAAATCCATGCATCGATCTTTGCCACCTGCTAGCCTGCCTCCACTACGCAATCTCTGTTGAAGAATAGCTCTGAATGAATTCAAATTACTCCATCATTGACTGCGCAATCCTCATTGGCATCTCCATTGTGTGTGTGATGCAATCAATGCATCACTATAGTCACAACAGATAGTCTATCTTGCCCTTTCACCTATCTCTCCATTGGTCTCCATTGAAACTTCCATGCACTGTAGTTAACTATTGTAATGTTCAGTTGATTAATGAGTTATTATTTGTGAATTAATTCACTCCACTCTCACTAGTGTATCATCCAGCTAGATTAGATACAACTAGCTCAATTGAGTCTAACTGAGTTAAACTAAATAAAACTCCATAACTACTTCTTCCAACTGTGTCATAACTCTACCACTTGAGTTCTAACTGAGTCCTCCATGCATTAGCTCCAGTAAACCCTTAGGAATAGCGTAATTCCTTCTGTCAGTTGATGTGCCACATCTATGCACTGAACTGAAGTGCTCCAAGAGAATAAGTTGTTGTTTAGAGTTTGATTATTATTAAGAGCTAATAATAATCGACATGCATCTATTTTTAGATTGGCGATCTATAAATAGACTTCGCCCAATATTCTAAAAATATAATTTCATCTATTTTTCCAACTTGACCAACCATCCACAAATAGCATCCTGCAACTTCTGAAATATGATCATCATGTCTAAAAATAGACATAGTCTAAAAATAGACTTGCGCCAAAAATAGCCTGCGGGCCCACTTAGTGAAGGCGACTCTTTTCACTAAGCTCATCATCTTATTGAATCTCAACAGACCTCAATGACAAGGAGGCACAAACCAAGGGTATGACGCAGCTAGAGTTTCAACCACCCTGCCCCTGCGCCCTCAACACCTAATATTTTTCTTAGTTATCATCCATATATTATTAATATATATATTTTTTAATTCTATTTAATTTTCATCCTTATTTATATTCAAAATCAAAAGTTATTTTTTCTACCGATTCAACACTATAGAAACACAATGCTCTAGTATCGAAATGGTTTGCCAAATTAATGTGCATCAAAACCGCAAAGGATACATAACAAGACAAACTATTCCTTCTCATGTCATGATGAACCTCTTAATTTTCAGCTATGTATAATTAATATTTTTTGAGGCAACCTTAAATTTATGTTTTACATTGTTCGATGCAAAATTGTGCAGGTCACGTCAATGCATACTTATACACATTATCTAAGATTGCCACTAATTGAGGATTGCATATGAGTTATCATTGGAATTGATGCTTTTAGCAAGGTGGCACATTATGTTGTGCACTACTTAGAATTAACCATTTCGTCTATGTAGATTCACAATTTACACAGAAAGGTTGAACAATTGGAAGTATGATGGAACTTGAGGAAGAGAATAGGATATTATTATTTAGGGAAAAGGAAAAATTACCATCTTTTTTTTTCTTTTCTAAATCTGACTAATTCTATTTATGTATGTGTAATGATACAAAACTGCCTCAGCTCAGCTGGATTAGCCTGAGACTGGGCTTGAAAGCCAAGCATAGTTCTGGTTCGAAGCTGCCCATATAGGGAAACCAGCTTGAGAGCAATATTTACACCGCCCATGTGCAGGGAAACCGGTGGAGTACAAGTGTTTGTTATATCCCAGTAGCAAAAAACTAACATTGACATGAACAAAAACCAGAGAACTGTAATGTGCTGTAAAAAACCAACATTGCTAATAGGAAAACCTGGTTGAATGAGCCTACTTCGGTCAGACATAGCAATTTCAGATTGAGTTGGAAGGCGAAGGCTGCTCTTCCACTATCGGGCAGCTGTAGGCAGCTCCAGGATCTTCGACATCGCTCTGCTTGTTGCGCTCATCTGCAGCTTGTTCTGCTTCAGTATTTACCTGCGACAGAGAGGGAAAGGCTGGTGGTGTGGCAAAGTTTGCAGGATCAGGTGAGGCTGCATTATGAGAGGGAGCCGGGGAATGGCGAGGCTCGCCAGGTGGGGGGGCACGAGGGGACAGAGGGGCATCAGGCCAGGGGGGCGGGTGGGGGGTGGCATCCTCACACAAAGTGATGGTGATGATTGCAGAGATAGTTGGCCGATTGAAGGCGCTATCGAACGTCAATTCTGCTCTTTGGGTGCTTTGCCGAGTAAGGCGGTTGCTGGCAGATGGAGGAGCAGGGTAGATGGTACGGTGAGGAGCAAAGGGCGTGTGAGAGACAGAGGGAGGGCCATAGTCACAAGCCGGGGGAGAATCAGAAAAGAGCCTGCTGGAGGAGGGGTTATCGCTCGTCGATCTTCCTCTGGAGCTTCCGCGCCTCGCAGCCATGCGTGGCCTCAGTCGAGGCATTGCAATGTCGTGAGGCTGGGAAAGCAGGAGTGAGTCGACAGCAGTGGTAGAACCCGGGCCAATCTGCTCAGGAGCGCGTGAAGGATGCTGTGTAGCACTGTGGACGCCCGAACAAAGAACACTGTGGGAGAAATGAGCGCCCAAATCAAACTCAATGCAACTGTAAATAGAACATCGCCTGCCCGTGCTTGTGCGAACGTTCGGCTCCGCGCAGTGGGGCGGGCATGCACTATTCAAAGGCACCATACAGACTCTCAAATTACATAGCAGGGTCACCATGCGGGCTTGACGAGAGACAGTGGTCTCGGTTAACCAGAGAGGGAGAGTTATAATGTTCGAGCCAGGCAGAACTAAAGCCTTGTAATGCCGTCGCTGGATTGAGTAAATGCTGCCTGCAACCATAGTTAATGCGGGTGTGGTGGCGCCGTGGAGGCCCATGTGGCTACCACGCGCCGGCTGCCTTGGGAATTGGCCATAGCCAATGAGCCCCATTGTCTTACTGTTCATCCGCATCCGGATGAAAAATTACCATCTTAAAGATAGGGCAAAGTGGCATTTAGCCATGAAATAAAAATATTGAAATTGAATGATTATGAGTAGAACTTGACCACTTTCTAGATAATGCTCCAAAAATTAGAAAATACAAATTTTTTTACTAAAATGATACTTACATTTGACATTGGACTATTGGTAGTTGCACCATTATTTTACAATTGCGATATAGCTTTCTTGTAAAAAAAAATAGTGTAAATGGGCTAGTGCCATAGCTATTTTTTAACTCATCTCATCATGTTATACTATGGGAAATTAAGAATATCTTCCAATTGATTTCAAACACATTTACAGAGCCATTTTACACATGATATTTTAAGAAGATATACTTTGAAAAGAAGAAAATCAATTGCTTTTGATTCATTTCTCCATAAATTGAAGCAACTTTAAAGTACATTATTTTTTTTGTGAATTAACCATTTCTATTAAATCATGTCAAATGTACATCGTGGATAGCACAAATTCAAAGTAGCAAGGGCTTCACTCCTACTAGATTTATCGGCCAACAGGTACAAGCAAAAAGACACAGAAAGTAACAATAAAAAACTATTAGACCCAATGTCAACTGCCCATTCGGACTAAAACTGCTCAAAAAATAAAATGTATCCCATCATGGTCGTTATCCATCCAAGTTGCATGGAGACTAATTATCCATCTGGTCCTCTGTTAGATGTCAGAATGCTTCATGCACATGGGACTCCATGTGTGCCATTCTCCCTTTGAAATGATTCAGTCGCTCATGGATCCTCTTATGATCTCTTCAAAGGGAGGTCAACCAATCCAAAATATGTCATTGGTTATGTTGAATGTCATTCAGGAAACTAATGATGTCATTTCAGTCATTGTGTAGACCGTGTGTTAATTGTTCAACAACCACTATCACTTGGCGGATTTGCGCCTCCAAGGAATCAAAGGGCAGAGACAAGTCCACGCGCCCAACTGAACTGACATGTGGTTTCTCCAACTCCTCACCGTCATTGTTCAGTTCTATTGGGTGCAATACTGTCTGCCCTCATGGGCCTACCCCTTGTTTGGGCCTTCCTCTCTATCACATCATGAAAATGTTGTTAATGCTTTCCTTTGAACCCTGCTCGCTTCGCCTACCAAGAACCGGGTTATCCACTTTATGTGGATGCCCTTTGTCCCTACAGAATATGCCTTCCACTCTCAACACCCGCAAGGTAAAATTTTGTCATTCCCCAGTCCCCCTGAGATTATCTCTCCCAGGTGTGCCACCCAACCAACACCAACACCAACACCACACAACAAAAACATCCTCCCCCAAGCAGAGCCTCCACTTATGCCCACAACTGTCATCACCTCAATCAGTCGAGACACCACCCACTAAATCAACCCAACATCGTCTCCCTACTACCAATACAACCCCATTGAACCACTTCTCTTTCCCCTAGCCGCAGAGCCCTCTGCCTCTCATCGCCTCAATGTGTTTGTTTCCTCATTCATTGGGTGAAAGTGAAGTTGGAAAAAATAAACCAGTTTGACAACTTAAATAATAGTTACAAAAGATGCATTTGACATGGTTGTGAATATATTAATAGGAGGTTATTATTTACTTTTTAATGTCATTTAAACATGAATATTATTAAATGTTACTAAATCATTATAGTATATTTGTTGGTTATAAGCATGAAGAAATATGATAGTTTTTATAGTTTTTAGGGCTAGTCCAATAATGTTTACACCATGTTTGAGGATGCTTCATGTCATGTGGGGTGCATGTGTATTAATTATCATTGGTTGTTCCATGATGGACACACACATTAGAGATAACTTACTCTTGATTGTTGTGCACTTAACTTATGATGCTTAAGTCGGGTGATCACATAGATATTGTGGACATGAAGGAACATATGACTAAAGAGAAAGCATTAGAACACTGGAGGCCGTTGGAGGATTGTTGAATAGATCTAACAGAGCATTTAGCCTTGAACCCTCACCTGTTAGACATGATTCTCTTGGAACTTGACATATGTCACTTAAAGTTGGAGCACTTCACATGTGAACCTACTTATTAATTAGATAGGTTGCTTGTTGTGGACTTGATCCACCTTATAAATAACGACATCCCTAACCATTCATATAAATAAAGGAGGAAGTATTTTCATCACTTGATCTTGTTCGGTCATGTAATTACATAGCTATGTTAGAGGTGTGAGAGCTAAGGCAAACTTGTCTACTTGTACTCGTCTTCATTTGTATTTGCTCTCTTTATCTTGAGAATTAGGGTACTTTGTTGAATTTAAAGGGAAGACTAGGGTTTGGGATAAACCCTATAGGACCAAGCATTTGATCTTGTAGTTGTTGTGATAGAAGAAGACTAAGTTTTTGTGGTATTTAGAAACAATAATGCTACTTATTGTGATTGTTGTGGAGAAGAGAGGATAAGTTGATGTTATACAAGTAGGATTTCTGGTGGAGTGAACAAATTTGACTAAAAGTGATTCTCGACTACGGGGTGTTGGTAGTTGGGGTTCTCTTATGATTTTCAAGTTATGTTATTTTCTTGATTTGGTAAATTCTAGCATTGATTGTGCATGTTGATTTGACATAGAGCTAAATTGGTTAAGTGATTTAACACATATATAGAAGATAAAGAAACATATTTAGGGTTATAATAAGTTGCAATAACGCATTTCAAAATATATCATACTTGTTGTATTGAAATACACTTGTATTTAAGTACACTAGTATGGTATTTATTTTACTAGGTTGTCTTTGAAGTTGGTGGAATATAAGTGAAATATTCTTGTTGTAAACTCATATTTGAAATTTAACCTTAATACAGTTCATATGAAATAGATATGAGAAATTGTAAGGTTTAAGTAAAATATCAGAAATTGCATCAATTATCAAATCCTTGAAATTTCTATAAATCTTAAATAATAAGTGCTACCTATTAGGCGCCTAATAAGATTTGTAAGAGTTTAAAAAAGTCTCGAAAACCAAGATGATCTCTCATGAAATTTATAGTTTCATTCATTTAAAATGATCAAATTCTTGTGTGGTCCAACCCACTTACAAATTACCCCAGATGGGGTGAAAATGGACAAAGGAAGAGGTGAAGGTGGCATTATTGTCGCCACCTCAAGTATTAGTTGAGGGTGGTGTGGATACCACTTTCCCTCATAAAGTGCAACATGGTGGGCACATAGTACTACACATTCACAACAACAATGAATTCACATTCAAGGAAATCCTTTCCTATATACATCAATAGATTTGAAGGTTTAGTTTTCATATTCGAGAAGCTTCTTGATATCCCTTCACATTGGATAACGATGACTTATAGTACAATGTGCTCTGGTTTTGTTAATTCATTCTCCACCTTGGAAAGATTCTCGTATCCTCCCGTTATTGTCGAGCATAGTTTGGTAAGATTAATTCTTCAATGTTCAAAGGGTGGTTTGAAGTGTCTGAGCTTCGCTTAGTTTTTTCTAGGGAAAGGACCAGATCCCCCTAGCCTCGTTCCTTAAACCCATTATTGCTCTCATCCCTAGTCTTCAACCCCTTGTATTTCCAAAATAGTGTGGATGTAGAGAGTGTTTAACTTTTTTCTGTGTAACGGAAGGCTCTGTATTGGCACAAGATAATGATTGTTTATCAAAATTGGTCAAAGCATATGTGTGTGTGTGTGTGGAGGGGGGGAGGGGGGCATATTTTACTTTTGGCTAGTGTGAATCTTTGAGTTTGTCTTATTTTGCTTCTAAGGAGGTCGTTCACTTTAGTGTGTGGCACCAAGCACTGTCTCAATTATAGGTTATTTCACTATCCGACACAATTCCAAGGCAATGTGTTAGATTGCACAAGGGTGTAGTTTCCAAGGGCTCACATGGGGGAGCAAGAGCAAGATCCAGAGTCCAATCATCCACTTGGTTCTATTACATGAAAATACCACCAGAAATTCAACAAGAGATTAGAGAAGCAAAAGAGGAGATAATCCTGGATCATGATTGCCATTCAGATTCTGAGGTAATCACCATTGTTGCTAATTGAATGCTAGACACTGGTCGCCTGAAAGGTCGATAAAATGAACACATTCACATAATTGGGTAAATTCCTCTTGGAGAAGAATGATGCAAAAGATGTTAGTTTGTTAATGATGGATGAGCTCTAGCTTCAATTCAAAGAAATGGACATGTGCCTTGTAAGGATCGAGATATTCATACTGCATGGCAAGCGACCAGCTCCACCTAATAGTCATGTGGATCCTATGCCTTTTGAGGTCTCCACCTCCTCTTAAGGCTATGAATGATAGGGGCTAGTTTTTATATTTGGTTTCTTAGTGGGACTCTATTTATGACAATTGTTGCTTTGGTTATAGTTTATAGTTTTTGTCATCTAGATATTATCTTATGGTTAGCTTTTACTGCAAAATTTCAAGTTGATATGCCTTGGTTTAATTTCAATTTTGATAATGTATGCTCTTTTTTTGAAACTGCATGCTACTTACTGATATTTTGGACAGTATCCCTATTGTTTTTCCAATGGCCTAGTTTCCTAGTGGCAAACCAAAAGGCAGATAAAGGACTAGATACTATGTGATTCTCTCTCACTAATAGGTTCTGGCTCGCTAAAAAATTACAATATATTCATCCACAAATAAACATGCATCCATGTGTCATGGTCAAAAGAATGAAATAGGTTCAACATAATCATACGTCAAACTATGTTACACAAATCATGGGTGTAAACAAAATTAGCAAAACATTTTGGTGTGGGAGAATATTCAAGGTCATATTTGAGACTTGGATTCATCATTAATAAAATCTTATTGCTACATAAATAAATTTTTGAATTTGAATTTGTAATTTAATGATTTAATTCCAAATAATAAACTACTAATTATTAACAAAAAATTAGATTCATATATAAAAATATTCATTTCTGTTAGGATATTTCGACATATAGGAAATAGTTAAGTATAACTTGGTCCAGTGCAGAGTTAGGTCAAGTGTGTTTATTTACTATGTACATTTGTAACATATAATACGACGGTCATGATATGTAGTGATCTAACGGTTCACTCTCTGCTACATGTCATTTGTCACCATGACATTTGACTGTTCATATGGGTCTATCACCACCTATATCATGTTCCCTTAGAAGTCAAAATACCTTAATGTTCTTGAATCAAGTTTTGGAATTGGAGAAAAGCCTTGTAAAACCCTTAAAAGTCTACCTCCACACTTTTTCTAGCTTTTTCCTGCGCATGCGCTGCTGTTCGGTCTATAAACTGCGGCAACCCCTGCACGTTTTGCTACTATTACCTACACACCCCCGTGAAAAGAAAAATAAAAGAAAAAGTAAATTCTAGAAGCCTAGCTGGTCAAATATTCTCCCAGCTGGAAGCTTCTAGAGTCGCGATCAGATCGATCTTTATCCCTCACTCATGGAACTTATCCCTTGGTCCATGGAGCTCAAATCCCTTTATGAGAGGAATCCATCCCCCTCTTCATGGAACTAAAACTGCCTCCATTTCCCTATAAATTGAGCTCAAATTTCAGGTTGAAGGGTAGATGTTGAGGTAGACATACATGTTAATTGCTGAAGAAATTCTCAAGAGTGCATACTTTCTACACTAGTAAGTTGTTGTTGGCATGAGAATGATCACACCCTTGTGTCCATAACTCTATGTTGGTATTTAGAGAGGAAGGATTATCAAACTGAAGGAGAAACGATTGTTCAGGACCCCAGGAGAAATTTGTACGACATCAAGGCATCAGGTTGTAAGATTACTCTTTTTATTCAAGATAATACATATGGATCTCTTTTTCTCATTGAGTTGTTCTTATGATTATTGAAATAACATCAATACTTAGACTCCTTGATCACTAAGTTGGGTTAGCTTTTCTTGATTATTATATGTTGCAGATGCTTTGATTATTTTGTCTTGTCTTTGATTGCAGGTTCTACTTATTGAAGAAGCCACTTTGGAGCGACAAGATAAAAGACTACATCGAACGTTTGGATTTCAAGGTAGGGGCATGTCCTCTTTACTTTCTTATAATAATTCTTAAATGCAATTAATCTAGAGAAAAAGGTTTTCACATGGATGTTTCTTTCTAGCTGCTCGCTGAGTACTAGGGAGATCGCTCTTGTCAGCAAAGGGGATTAATCCGCAACACTCTCTCCTTGGTTTTACCAACACTTGATATGTGGCTTAACACCCAATTGGTCCATGATCTCTTTTTAAAGAGCATGGAGGGTCATTTGTCTGGTAAATATTTATGAGATAAACTTATGTAAATTTTCTTTTTATATTAATAAATTGTCTGAAGTGGTTGCATTGGCTCAGGGCGTGGATTGTTTCCCTTTTCGAAGGTTTTAACCACGTGATATACTGGTGTACTGATTTATGATCTTTTTGTGAGCGGTGATCTTTGGTGTTTGATCTAAGGAACTTACCCTGTAAATCCCTACATGGTATCAGATCCAAGTTGAGGGTCGCATCCGTTGTTGATCCAAATCTGAAGCCAGTTTGACTGCATGCAACTGTCGTTTTCCATATCTACTATTTCTGACCACTTTCGGGCCGAGAGAACTACTCTATTGTGTCTGAAGTGTTTGTTACAGTGAGGAACCCCTTTCGTTTCATGTGAAAAGGTTTGTGGTTGCCCGATGTTAGGATATTCCAACACATAGGAAATAGTTAAGAATAACTTAGTCTAGTGTAGAGTTAGGTAAAGTGTGTTTCTTTACTATGCACATTTGTAACTTATAATCCGACAGACACGATTTGTAGTGATCCTACGGTTCACTCTCTCCTCGGTATTAATAACACTTGATCCGGGGCTTCACACCTGATTGGTCCATGATTTCTATTTAAAGAGCATGGAGGGTCATTTGTCTGGTAACCGTTTATGAGAGAAACATATGTAACTTTTCTTTTTATTAATAAATTTCCTGAAGTGGCCTCGTTGGCTTAGGTCGTGGACTGTTTCTCTCTTCGAGGGTTTTAACCACGTGATAATATTGGTGTATTGATTTGTGATCTGTTTGTGAGCAGTGAACTTTGGTTTTTGATCTACGGAACTTACCATATAAATTCCTAGATGGTATCAGAGATATTTTGAGGGCTGCATCCGTTGTTGAATATCCAAATCCGAAGCCGGTTTGACTACATGCGACTGCCATTTTTTAGATCTACTATTTCTAAACATTTTCGGGCCTGGAGAACTGCTCTGTTGTGTCTGAAGCGTCTATTACAGTGAGGAACGCCTTTCGTTTCATGCGAAAATGTTTCCGGTTGCCCAAGTTATGTCAGTCTAGATCTGGAGGTATAAAGTATCTGTTTTGCAGTTTTATTTGTTAATAGTTATACTTATTTCAGTTCCCTCTGTTTATTTTGGTTTTTAGGTGTTATTTATTTGTCGGAACTATACCCTCTTCTTTGTGTATGCTCTTTGCTCTGCGCTGTGTGCGATCTCGTCAAATCAGAAACAGGAAGAAGGGAATTTTTTTGCTACGTATGCTATTTCCGTGCGTCTTTGTGCGATCTTGGGAAATCAGAAATAGTGAAAAAATAGATAGTTGCCGGTAAAGCTAACCGAAAATCTAACATTCTGTCGTAAGGCTTGCATTTTGTTTTTTTTGCTTAGATTTTTTTTGTGTTTTTTGTGCAGGAAAAAACACGCACACCGAAGACTAAAAAAAAAACCTTTCCTCCTTTCAAACAATTACAAAACCCTTTTACTATCTCACTTGGTGAGAAGTTAGTTTATGAGAATAGAGGTCGTGGGTTCAAGTCTCTTTCTCAAACTTATTTTTTTTTAAAAAAATTATTAAAGAGGCGGGATTTTTTTAAAGTTGAACTTCACCATCAAATTTCAAACTATTCCCATAACTATTCGGCATCTATAACTCAGTTTTTTAGAAAAAAGGCATAACTTCTTCATCCGGAAGCCATTTTTCGAGCCGTTTTTTTTAATCGGCCTATTTTTTCGAGATGTTTCCATTGCATCAGTTAGTTTCAGCTATTTTCAGCTTCATTTAAAAAGAAAAAAAAGAAAAAAAAAAGTGCATGCCCAATTATTCTTAACAACATAAATTATTTCCAATGGCTACCTCACATGGTAGATATACTTAGAAGTAAAGGGCTTTGTAGAATAGCCACAGGACTAGAAACTAAACCTTCTGATGATGATAATGTCGCTAAATGGGAAAATAAACAAGATCAAGCACGAGGGTTTATAGGAATGTCCATTGCTCAAGATCTTCAATTTCATATCCTTGACATTGACACCCCTGATGAAGCCCTGAAAAAGGTAAATACTATTTTTGGCATTCAAAACCAAATCAGGGCCCACTAGTGTGAAAATGAGTTGCTTACTTTGGACCCTAATAATTTCTCCTCTATTGAAGGCTTTTTGTCCAAATTCAATACCCTTAGACTTCTTTTAGAAGGTTGTAAGGTCAAAAAAGAAGATGGTAGCCTCATCTATTCCATTTGTACTAAGCTTGGCCCTACATACTCTGTATTTGTTTCCACCTTCCATTCCACTAGAGAAGCCATCATTTCTTCAGGAACCGCCTACAAGAACCCCCATTTTGATGCCTTTTGCGATTCTTTGATAAGAGAACAAGAAAAACTCTTACACCTTGGTCTTATCACTTCTGGAAACGCTTCTAAGAAAGCCTTAACAACCCAACAACAACCATATCAAAAGAATCCCAAGAAGCACTATCCTAAAAAGTATGGTCCTAAACCAAACAAGGGTCCCAAGCAATTTCAGCTGCAAACTAAAAAAGCAAATCACCAAAATGATAAGCCAAATAAAAACAAAGGGAAGAAAACAGACAGACATTGCAACTTTTGTAATTGTAATGGCCATATAGAGTCCAAATGTTTTAAGAAGATGAAAGCCTTAGAAGTAACAATGAAGAAACACAACATCAATTTGGAGCACTCTTCACCTTCATCCACAGGAATGACACTTTCTTCTTGTGATTGTCAAGCATCAAGATTTGGTTATGCGTTAAATGTATCTTATTCTTCTCATTCTCATGAGTGGCTCATTGATTCTGGACCTTCTTACCACATGGCCAAAAATAAAGCCATGTTTTCTTCTTTAAATGATTGTAACACCAAACATATTTATGTTGGTGATGATAGATCTCTTAGTGTTGTAGGATCTGGAACCATTCATCTAGATAATGGTCAGTTTAACGATGTACTATGTGTTTCTACCTTGTCATGCAACCTTCTATTTGTTTATCAAATAACTTGTTCAGGTGAAGGGAAAATAGTAGAATTCTCACCTCATGATGTTGTAACCAAGGACCTCAAAGATCCTAGACATATTTTATCTACTGGCATTACTGATGATTCCACAAGGATGTATAACTTTGACAACTTTGGGTCATCATTTCTTCCCTCCGTTTTTGTTGCTCATAATGATGAAGTGAGGAAACTTTGGCATGAGCGATTTGGTTATTTAAACTATCGCTCTCTTCAAACTATATCTAAAGAAAATATGGTGACAAGTCTTCCTATGGTATCTTGCTGAGGTGGTGTTTGCTCCGGATGTGTACTCGGAAAACATCATCAGGACAATTTTGACAAACGTGCCTCTTGGCATGCTTCAACCCCTTTGCAGCTTGTGCATAGTGATTTATGTGGTCCATTTCATGTTGTCTCTTTCTCTGGTTGCAAGTACTTCTTAACTTTCATTGATGATTTTTCCAGACACACTTGGGTATACTTCTTAAAACTCAAGAGTGAAGTTTTTAACATGTTCTTGGCCTTTAAGGCCTTTTTTGAGAAACAATCTGGACATCAAATTCTCAAGATAAGATCAGACAATGGAGGAGAATATGTTAACAAAAAATTTATCAACTTTTGCACTGAGCATGGCATTCAATTGCAACATACTGTTCCATATACTCCACAATAAAATGGTGTAGCTGAAAAGAATAACTGCACCGCAAAAGAAATGGCTAATTGTATGCTTCAATCTAAAGGACTTAGTCTCAATTTTTGGGTAGAAGCAATTAACTGTGCAAATTACATAGTAAATCGCACTCTTACTAAGGTTTTAAAGAATATAACTCCAGAAGAAGCAAGGAGCTCAATCAAACTAGATGTTAGTCACTTTCGTGTATTTTGAAGTGATGCTTGGGCCCATATTCCAGATGTGAAACATAAAGCCTTAGAACCTAAGAGTGAAAAATGCATTTTTGTTAGATATTCTAAAGATGTCAAAGGATATATAATTCTTCAACAAAAATCCAAAAATATAATCATTAGAAGAGATGTAAAATTTGATGAAAAAATATCAGCTTGCGAGCCTAGTTCGGCGGGTGTGCCACCTTTGGCCTGCGAGCCTGATTCGACATATGTGCCACCTCTCTCTCTCTCTTCTATTTTTAATAACATTCTTTCTAGTTCAGATGATGACAACAAGGATGACAATCCTCCGCCACCTCTTGAAATTATTCCTTTTACTCCACATCTTCCAAGATGGGTCCGCTCTACTTGGGATGCAGCAGGTTCTCTTGTCGGTGACCTTGCAGATCGACAACGTACACATTCTCAATTCGAAAGAGCCTCTTCCTTATTGGCTCAGGTTCCAGAAAATCCTGATCCATAAACCTTTGAAGCTTCCGGTCATCCAGATTGGGATGAAGCTATGAATGAAGAATATCGTTCCTTATTGGCAAACGATACTTGGGATCTTGTTCCTCTTCCAAAAAGAAGAAAACTTGTCAGATGCAGATGGGTTTACAAAACAAAGTTTGGACCAGATGGAAAAGTGGATAGACATAAAGGTCGTCTTGTCGCTAAAGTATTTTCACAAGTTGAATTCATTGACTATACTGAAACCTTCTCCCCTGTTGTCAAAATGAATTCTATCCGCCTTGTTCTTTCCCTTGTTGCCTCCTTTAAATGGGAAGTCCATCAGATGGATGTTAAATCTGCCTTCTTACATGGAGATTTGCATGAATAAATCTACATGGAACAACCTCGTGGCTTTATCAAAAATGACTCTAGCCTTGTTTATCACCTTAGGAAGTCTCTCTATGGTGTCAAACAACCTCCTTGGGCTTGGTATGCCAAAATGGATAGATTTCTATTAGATAATGGCTTTTCTAGGTGTCATTATGACAACACTGTCTACACCAAGAAAGTGGGTAAGTCCTTCACAATCCTTGTTCTTTATGTTGATGATATTATCCTTACTGGTAGTGATCCCAACCATATAAACCATGTGAAGTCTAACCTCAAAAAGAAGTTTGAAATGACCGACTTAGGACACTTGCATTATTTCCTTGGTCTTCAAGTCTTTCAATCCAAACAAGGTATTACCCTTTCTCAGTCCAAGTATGCCTGTGATCTTCTCCGTCACTTTCAAATGGAAGATTGTAAGCCAGCCCCTTCTCCCTTTCAGCCTGGAGTCAAGCTTTCAGTCACTTGTACTACCCCTGAAGTTGATGCTACCTTATACCGTCAACTTGTTGGTAAACTTTTGTATCTAACCCATACCCGTCCTAATCTACTATTTTTGAACATTTTCGGTCCTAGAGAACTGCTCGGTTGTGTTCGAAGCGTCCGTTACAGTGAGGAACTTCTTTCGTTTCACGCGAAAAGGTTTTCGGTTGCCCAAGTTATGTCAGTTTAGATCTGAATGTATAAAGTATTTGTTTTGCAGTTTTATTTGTTAATAGTTCTACTTATTTCGGTTCCCTCTGTTTATTTTGGTTTGTAGGTTTTATTTATTTGTCGGATCTATACCCTCTTCTCTATGTATGGTCTTTTCTCTACGCTATGTACGATCTCGACAAATAAAAAATAATGAAAAAATAGATAGTTGCCGGTAAGACTAACAGAAAATCTAACATTCTGCCGTAAGACTTGCATTTCGTTTTTTTTTTTTTTTTTGCTCGGATTTTTTTGGTGTAGGAAAAAGCATGCAAAAAAAAAAAAAAAAAACCTCTTCTTCATTTCAAATAATTACATAATCCTTTTACTATCTCACTTAGTGAGAAGTTAGTTTATGAGAATAGAGGTCTTGGGTTCAAGTCTCTTTCTCAAGCTTATTTTTGTAAAAAGTTTTTGTTACTCGGTTTATGCACCAACCTCATGAAAGTCATTGGAAAACAACTAAAAGAATACTTCGATATATTCGAGGTACAATTCAATTCGAGATTCATTACAGTGCAAGGGCATCTCCATTGTTGATTGGTTTCACTGATTCCAATTGGGCTAATGACCTTGATGATCGAAAGTCTACTACAGGACATGTATTCACTCTTGGTTTAGGACCCATTACTTAGTCTTGTAAGAAACAAAGTGCCATCTCTCTTTCTTTGGCTGAAGCAGAGTATCGTGGTGCAGTTGAAGCCAACAAGGAAGCCATGTGGCTTTGTTAGATCCTGTCTGAATTTGGTCTTCATTAGTAACATCCAACTACACTTTGGTGTGATAATCAAAGTGCCATTAAGCTATGTAAAGATCCAGTTCAACATCAGCATATGAAACACATTGAGCTCCAAATACACTTCATCTGAAAACTCATTCATGATTGTGTTATTGAAGTGCAGTATTGTCCAACCAATGATCAAATAGCTGATATCTCTGCAAAGGCTTTCACAAAAGTGAAGTTTACCAAACTTCGATCCATGCTTGGAGTTCAAGAAAGTTATCATTAAGGGGGGATAGGCTCTAATGCCTCATTCCTTCTCCTATTGTGTCACCTTTGTAAATCCTTCAATCCTATCCCAATTTGTTCTTAAGGGGGGATGTTAGGATATTTCGACAAATAGGAAATAGGCTCATTTTGTGTCACCTTTGTAAATCCTTCAATCTTATCCCAAGTTGCTCTTAAGGGGGATGTTAGGATATTCCGACACATAGGAAATAGTTAGGACTAACTTAGTCTAGTGTAGAGTTAGGTAAAATGTGTTTATTTACTATGTACATTTGTAACTTATAATCCGACGGTTCACTCTCTCCTCGGTATTAATGACACTTGATTTGTGGCTTAACACCAGATTGGTCCATGATCTCTATTTAAAGAGCATGGAGGGTCATTTGTCCGGTAACCGTTTATGAGAGAAATATATGTAACTTTTATTTTTATTAATAAATTGCCTGAAGTGGCCGCGTTGGCTCAGGCCGTGGACTATTTCCCTCTTCGAGGGTTTTAACCATGTGATAATACTGGTGTACTGATTTGTGATTTGTTTGTGAGCGGTGACCTTTGGTTTTTGATCTATGGAACTTACCCTGTAAATTCCTACACCCGAGTTATGTCATTTAAGATCTGGAAGTATAAAGTATCTTTTTTGTAGTTATATTTATTAATTGTTTTGCTTATTTTGGTTCTCTCTGATTATTTTGGTTTATAGTTTTTTTTTTTTTTTTTGCTAGATCTATACCCTTTTGTCTGTGTATACTCTTTGTTTTGCACTGTGTGCGATTTTGGCAAATCAGAAACATGAAGACAAGATTTTTTTTTGCTACATATGCTCTTTCCCCGTGTCTTTGTGCGATCTCGGGAAATCAGAAATAACGGAAAAAAAATGGTAGTTGCTGGTAAGGCTAACCGAAAATCTAATGTTTTTTCATAAGGCTTGCATTTCGTTTTTTTGTGCACGGATTTTTGTGTTTTTTTTGCAGGAAAAAAACACGCACATCGACCCAAAAAAAAAAAAAAAAAAAAAAAAAAAAAAAAGAAGAAGAAGAAGAAGAAGAAAAAAAGGGAGGAGGAGAAGAAGAAGAAGAAGAAGAATTTATCTTTAAACAATTGGCTAGCACTTTTTATTAGTCACTTTATGTGAAAATATAAGCAAGAATAGATATTCGGGTTCAGAGAGATATCAAGATTTTTTTAGTAAAAAGTTTTTTGTTAAGTTATTTTTTCTTATAAAGCCCTTTTGCAAGTTGTGGGTTTTAAAAAGAGAGTTTTATTTCAAAAGCACGTGTAAAAGTAATATTGTAAAAGTGACTCTCACTTATTTATAAAAGTGGGTCACATAAAGCAGTTTTTTTTCAAAAGTGAGTTTATTGTATTAAGTTTGAAAAGGGGGGCATTTTTTTTTTTTTTAGAACTTCATCATGAGCTTTCAACCTCTCACTTAACTATTCGGCATCTACAACACATTTTTTTCAAAAATGCATAACTTCTTCATCCGGAAGTCGTTTTCGGAGCCCTTTTTTTTAACCAGCCTAATTTTTCGAGATCTTTCCATTGGAATAGTTAGTTTCAACTTTTTTTAGCTTCAAAAATAAAAATAAAAATGGAAAGTGCATGCCCGGTTATTCTTAACAATACCAATTATTTCCAATGGCTACCTCACATGGTAGATATACTTATAAGTAAAAAGCTTTGTAGAATAGTCTCAGGACAAGAAACTAAACCTACCGATGGAGATAAAGCCGCTAAATGGGAAAATAAACAAGATCAATCACGAGGGTTGATAGGAATGTCCATTGCTCAAGATCTTCGATTTCATATCCAAGAAATTGACACCCCTGATGTAACTATGGAAAAGTTAAATAAATTTTTTGGCATTCAAACTGAAATCAAAGCCCACCAGCTTAAAAATGAGTTGCTTACTTTGGACCCCAATAATTTCTCCTTTATTGAATATTTTTTGTCCAAATTCAAGACCCTTAGACTTCTTTTAGAAGGTTGTAAGCTAAAGAAGGAAGATGGTAGCCTTATCTATTCCATTTTTGCTAAGCTTGGACCTGCATACTATGTATTTGTTTCCACCTTCCATTCCACTAGATAAGCCCTAATTTATCAAGGAAAAACCTACAAGTCCCCCTCTTTTGATGTTTTTTGCGATTATTTGATAAGAGAACAATAAAAAATCTTACACCTTGGTCTTATCAATACTAAAAACTTTTCTAAGAAAGCCTTAGCAACCCAACATCAACCATATCAAAAGAATCCCAAGAAGTAGTATCCTAAAAAGAATGGTCCTAGACCAAACAAGGGTCTTAAGCAATTTCAGCCACAAACTGAAAAAACAACTCACCAAACTGATAAGGCAAATAAAAACAAAGGGAAGAAAACAGATAGACATTGCAACTTTTGTAATCGTGATGGCCACGTAGAGTCCAAATGTTTTAAGAAGATGCAAGCCTTGGAAGCAGCAATGAAGAAGCACCACATCAATTTGGAGAACTCTTCAACTTCATCTTCAGGAATGACACTTTCTGCTTGTGGTTGTCAAGCATCAAGATCTGGTTATGCATTAAATGTATCTTCTTCTTCTCATTCTCATGAGTGGATCATTGATTCTAGAGCTTCTTACCACATGGCCAAAAATAAAGCCATGTTTTCTTCTTTAAATGATTGTAACACCAAACATATTTATGTTGGTGATGATAGATCTCTTAGTGTTGTAGGATCTGGAACCATTCATCTAGATAATGGTCAATTTAATGATGTATTATGTGTTCCTACCTTGTTCTGCAACATTCTATCTGTTTATCAGATAACTCATTCAGGTGAAGGGAAAACAATGGAATTCTCACCTTATGATGTTGTAATCAAGGACCTCAAATATCCTAGACTATTTTAACTACTGGCATTGTTGATGATTCCACAAGATTGTATAATTTTGACAGCTTTGGGTCATCGTGTCTTTCCTCTGTTTTTGTTTCTCATAATGATGAAGTGAGAA
Organism: Pinus albicaulis; assembly: GCA_034641835.2. Lineage (NCBI taxonomy): Eukaryota > Viridiplantae > Streptophyta > Pinopsida > Pinales > Pinaceae > Pinus > Pinus albicaulis. The sequence continues at coordinate 1,289,718,819 of CM076579.1, forward strand.
AACTTTGGCATGAGCGATTTGGTCACTTAAACTATCGTTCTCTTCAAACTCTATGTAAAGAAAATATGGTGAGAAGTCTTCCTATGGTATCTTGCCGAGATGGTGTTTGCTTCGGATGTGTACTCGAAAAACATCATCGGGATAATTTTGACAAATGTGTTTCTTGGCACGCTTCAGCCCCTTTGCAGCTTGTGCACAGTGATTTATGTGGTCCACTTCCTGTTGTTTCTTTCTTTGGTTGCAAGTACTTCTTAACTTCCATTGATGATTTTTCCAGACGCACTTGGGTATACTTCTTAAAACTCAAGAGTGAAGTTTTTAACATGTTTTTGGCCTTTAAGGCCTTTGTTGAGAAACAATCTGGACATCAAATTCTTAAGTTAAAATCAGATAATGGAGGAGAATATATTAACAACAAATTTATCAACTTTTGAACTGAGCATGGCATTCAATTGCAACATACTATTCCATATACTCCACAAAAAAAATGGTGTAGCTAAAAGGAAGAATCGTGCCTTAAAAGTAATGGCTAATTGTATGTTTCAATCTAAAGGACTTAGTCTCAATTTTTTGGGAGAAGCAATTAACTATGCAAATTACATAGTAAATCACACTCCTACTAAGTTTTTATGGAATATAACTCCAGAAGAAGCTTGGAGCTCAATCAAACCAGATGTAAGTCACTTTCGTGTTTTGGGAAGTGATGCTTGGGCCCATATTCCAGATGTGAAACATAAAGCCTTGGAACCTAAGAGTGAAAAATGAATTTTTGTTGAATATTCTGAAGATGTCAAAGGATATAGAATTTTTCAACCAAAATCCAAAAATATAATCATTAGAAGAGATGTAAAATTTGATGAAAATATATCAGCTTGCGAGCATAGTTCGGCGGGTGTGCCACCTTTGGCTTGCGAGCCTGATTCGGCATATATGCCACCTCTCTCTATATCTTCTAGTTTTGATAACATTCCGTCTAGTTCATATGATGACAACAAGGATAACAATCCTCCTCCACCTCTTGAAGATATATCCTCCACATTCCGTCTAGTTCATATGATGACAACAAGGATGACAATCCTCCTCCACCAGCTTGAAAATGAGTTGCTTACTTTGGACCCCAATAATTTCTCCTCTATTGAAGTTTTTTTGTCCAAATTCAAGACCCTTAGAATTCTTTTAGAAGGTTGTAAGGTCATAAAGGAAGATGGTAGAGTTATCTATTCCATTTTTACTAAGCTTGGACCTACATACTATGTATTTGTTTCCACCTTCCATTCCACTAGAGAAGACCTAATTTTTCAAGGAACAACCTACAAGTCCCCCTCTTTTGATGCTTTTTGCGATTCTTTGATAAGAGAACAAGAAAACCTCTTACACCTTGGTCTTATCAATACTGGAAACTCTTTTAAGAAAGCCTTAGCAGCCCAACATCAACCATATTAAAAGAATCCCAAGAAGTAGTATCCTAAAAAGAATGGTCCTAAACCAAACAAGGGTCTTAAGCAATTTCAACCGCAAATTGAAAAAGCAACTCACCACACTGATAAGGCAAATAAAAACAAAGGGAAGAAAATAGATAGACATTGTAACTTTTGTAATCGTGATGGCCATGTAGAGTCCAAATGTTTTAAGAAGATGCAGGCCTTGAAAACAACAATGAAGAAGCAACACATCAATTTCGAGAACTCTTCAAGTTCATCTTCAGAAATGGCACTTTCTGCTTGTGGTTGTCAATCATCAAGATTTGGTTATGCATTAAATGTATCTTCTTCTTCTCATTCTCATGAGTGGCTCATTGATTTTGGAGCTTCTTACCACATGGAAAAAAATAAAGCCATATTTTCTTCTTTAAATGATTGTAACACCAAACATATTTATGTTGGTGATGATAAATATCTTAGTGTTGTAGGATCTGGAACCATTCATCTAGATAATGGTCAGTTTAATGATTTATTATGTGTTCCTACCTTGTCTTGCAACCTTCTATCTATTTATTAGATAACTCATTCAGGGGAAGGGAAAAAAGCGGGATTCTCACCTCATGACATTGTAATCAAAGACCTCAAAGATCCTAGACATATTTTAGCTACTGGCATTGTTGATGATTCTTCAAGGTTGTATAAGTTTGACAACTTTGGGTCAGCATGTCTTTCCTCTGTTTTTGTTGCTCATAATGATGAAGTGAGAAAACTTTGGCATGCCTGATTTGGTCACTTAAAGTATCGCTCTCTTCAAAATCTATGTAAAGAAAATATGGTGACAAGTCTTCCTATGGTATCTTGTCGAGATGGTGTTTGCTCCAGATGTGTACTCAGGAAACATCATCGGGATAGTTCTGACAACTATGCCTCTTGGCACGCTTTAGCCCCTTTGCAGCTTGTGCACAGTGATTTATGTGGTCCACTTCCTGTTGTTTCTTTCTTTGGTTGCAAGTACTTCTTAACTTTCATTGATGATTTTCCAGACGCACTTGGGTATACTTCTTAAAACTCAAAAGTGATTTTTTTAACATGTTATTGGCCTTTAAGCCCTTTGTTGAGAAACAATCTGGACATCAAATTATTAAGTTAAGATCAGACAATGGAGGAGAATATGTTAACAAGAAATTTATCAAATTTTGCACTAAGCATGGCATTCAATTGCAACATACTGTTCCATATACTCCACAACAAAATGATGTAGCTGAAAGGAAGAATCACACCTTAAAATAAATGACTAATTGTATGCTTCAATATAAAGGAATTAGTCTCAATTTTTGGGAGAAGCAATTAACTGTGCAAATTACATAATAAATCGCACTCCTACTAAGGTTTTAAGGAATATAACTCTAGAAGAAGCTTGGAGCTCAATCAAACCAGATGTAAGTCACTTTCGTGTTTTTTGGAAGTGATGCTTGGGCCCATATTCTAGATGCGAAACATAAGGCATTAGAACCTAAGAGTGAAAAATGCATTTTTGTTGGATATTCTGAAGTTGTCAAAGGATATAGACTTCTTCAACAAAAATCCAAAAATATAATCATTAGAAGAGATGTAAAATTTGATGAAAATATATCGGCTTGCGAGCCTAGTTCGGCGGGTGTGCCACCTTTGGCCTCCGAGCCCGATTCGGCATATATGCCACCTCTCTCTATCTCTTCTATTTTTGATAGCATTCCTTCTAGTTCAGATGGTGACAACAAGGATGATAATCCTTTTGCACCTCTTGAAGATATTCCTTTAGCTCCACAACTTCCAAGATGGGTCCGCTCTACTCGGGATGTAGCAGGTTCTCTTGCAGGTGACCCTGCAGATCGACGTCGTACATGTTCTTAGTTCGAAAGAACCTCTTCCTTATTGGCTCAAGTTCCAGAAAATCCCGATCGAGACATCTTTGAAGAAGCTTCAGGTCATCCAGATTGGGATGAAACTATGAATGAAGAATATCGTTCCTTATTGGCAAACGATACTTGGGATATTTTTCCTCTTCCAAAGGGAAGAAAACTTGTCAGATGCAAATGGGTTTACAAAACAAAGTTTGGACGAGATGGAAATGTGGATAGACATAAAGCTCGTCTTGTTGCAAAAGGATTTTCACAAGTTGAAGGCATTGAATATATTGAAACCTTCTCCCCTATTGCCAAGAAATTAATTTTATCTGCCTTGTTCTTTCCCTTGCTGTCTCCTTTAAATGGGAAGTCCATTAGATGGATGTTAAATCCGTCCTCTTACATGGAGATTTGCATGAATAAATCTACATGGAACAACCCCCTGGCTTTATCCAAAACGACTCTAGCCTTGTTTGTCGCCTTAAGAAGTCTCTCTATGGTCTCAAACAAGCTCCTCGGGCTTGGTATGCCAAAATGGTTAGATTCTCTTAGACAATGGTTTTTCTAGGTGTCATTCTGACAACACTGTCTACACCAAGAAAGTGGGTAAGTCCTTCATCATCCTTGTTCTTTATGTTGATTATCTTATCCTTACTGGAAGTGATCCCAATCATATAAACCATGTGAAGTCTAGCCTCAAAAAGAAGTTTGAAATGACAGACTTAGGACACTTGCATTATTTCCTTGGTCTGCAAGTCTTGCAATCCAAAGAAGGTATTACCCTTTCTCACTCCAAATATGCCTGTGATTTTCTACGCCACTTTCACATGGAAGACTGTAAGCCAACCCATTCTCCCTTTCAGTATGGAGTCAAGCTTTCAGTCACTTGTACTACCCCTGAAGTTGATGCTACCTTATACTGCCAACTTGTTGGTAAACCTCTGTATCTAACCCATACCCGTCCTGACCTTTCCTTTGTCGTTTGTCTTGTTGTTCGGTTTATGCACCAACCTCATGAAAGTCACTGGAAAAAAGCTAAAATAATACTTTGATATATTCGAGGTACAATTCAGTTCAGGATTCATTACAGTGCAGGAGCATCTCCATTGTTGATTGGTTTTACTGATTCTGATTGGGTTGGTGACCCTGATTATCAAAAGTCTACTGCAGGTCATGTATTCACTCTTGGTTCAGGACCTATTACATGGTCTTGTAAGAAACAAAGTGCCATCTCTCTTTCTTCGGCAAAAGCAGAGTATCATGGTGTAGTTGAAGCCAACAAGGAAGCCATGTGGCTTCGTCAAATCCTGTCTGAATTTGGGCTTCATCAGCAACATCCAACTACACTTTAGTGTGATAACCAGAGTGCCATTCAGCTATGCAAAGATCCAGTTCAGCATCAGCATATGAAACACATTGAGCTTCATATACACTTCATCAGAAAGCTCATTCACGACCGTGTTCTTGAAGTGATGCATTTTTTAGCCAATGATCAAGTTGTCAATATCTTTACAAAGGCTCTCACAGAAGCGAAGTTTACCAAACTTCGATCCATGCTTGGAGTTCAAGAAAGTTATCATTAAGGGGGGATAGACTCTAATGCCTCCTTCCTTCTCCTATTGTGTCACCTTTGTAAATCCTTCAATCCTATCCCAAGTTGTTCTTAAGGGGGGATGTTAGGATATTTCGACACATAGGAAATAGTCTCCTTTTGTGTCACCTTTGTAAATCCTTCAGTCCTATCCCAAGTTGTTCTTAAGGGGGGATGTTAGGATATTCCAACACATAGGCAATAGTTAATTATAACTTGGTCTAGTGTAGTGTTAGGTAAAGTGTGTTTCTTTACTATGTACATTTGTAACTTATAATCCGACGGTCACGATATGTAGTGATCCGACGATTCACTCTCTCCTCGGTATTATCAACACTTGATCCATAGCGTAACACCCGATTGGTCCATGATCTCTATTTAGAGAGCATGGAGGGTTATTTGTCCAGTAACCGTTTATGAGAGAAGTTTATGTAAAATTTCTTTTTATATTAATAAATTGCCTAAAGTGGTCGCGTTGGCTCAGGTCGTGGACTGTTTCTCTCTTCGAAGGTTTTAACCACGTGAAATACTGGTGTACTAATTTGTGATCTGTTTGTGAGCGGTGACCTTTGGTGTTTGATCTAAGGAACTTACCCTGTAAATTCCTACAATTTCAAATCTTTGTTTCAAATATATCAAAATCAACACTAAGAACTAAAAAATTATATCATGATTCATAGATTTGTGACATACTAATATATTATATGTTAAAATGTGAATGTTAAATGATAAATAGAAAAATGTCAATATCGAGCTTATCTAGAAAGCTCCAATAATCCATTGATAATAAAATTAGAACATCAAAAACTAGAGAGTTGAGATTAATACAATTAATAGTCTTCACCCTCCATATTCTCAATGAAACAACTAATTCCCATGTTTGGTGATAAGAACCATGCAATATCAATGTCGATTCGATCAAGAATAAAAGTAGAACCTCTTAAAATAAACCTAGTCCTAGGCATGGATGTGTCATCTCGGACATGGAATGGATCATTGGAAGTAAAACCTAGAAAAAAACTATCCATCAAATATTGAAGGGAATCCAACTTCCCATCTTAGTGATTCACAAGCCACAACTTCGAAGGACCCTCATTATAATTTTCCTTTGATATAGAGATGAAAATTTTCGAGTGAAATGATGTGATATTTTTTTCCTTCACTAATTGAAGTCTATTTCTCTTGACCAGATGGCCAAACACGTGTTTCATTTTCTCTCTACCAATGAAGCACTACAAGCTTGTGAAAGAACCTTAAGTGCACTAGTTTTCATTTATGAGATATGGGCACCATAATATGACCACCATGCACGAGACTTCATAATGTCTCTATCTTTGAGTGTAATGACATTACCAAGTTAACCACCGCCTATTATGAATGAATTTGGTTCTAGCTATGAGATCTCCATTGTATCAAGACAAATCGTAGAAAATGTTGTTCTAAAACCATCAACCACCTCATCTTTGTGTGGGGATCTCTTCTTAGCCCCTCGCCCTATCTAAGACTACACACTACATCTTAGGGGCCTTGGCCCCTATCTATATAGACTAGGTTTACCAAATCCAAGGGTAGATGCTCCACCACCCATAATAAGGAGTGGATCAATAAATTTGAATAAGGGTCTTCCTAATTTGAACTCGATCAAACCACATACATGGCAATGGGAAGCTTTAAAACTTAGCTTAGCGTACCTCAACATAATACTTTGGGTTCAAGAATAGGCTAAAGAATGCATATGGGTGTTGTATTTGTTCCATGATTACATCCCTTGTGGTGACATAGAATAGAGTCCCTCTTCAAGAACTTGTCAAATTATTTCCTACATATGGTTGATTCCCTCATAAATGTCACCTAACCTAGGCACATCAATATCACAGAGTCATGGTGGCATGGGTTTGGATCCACTAGTGAAGGATGAGAAGCTTTTCTTCAATTACCCAAGTTCAATTTCTATGAGGGCATCCAACCCCTAAGATTTCCATGGGGACACCCTAAGGTAGTAGTCAAATATGTGATTGCACCCATAGGATTTATATATTTCTTGACATGTGCACATAAAAATGTTCAATCAAATCCCCCTTTTTCCATCCTTACAACTAGAAAATAACTAGTACAAGCCATGAAGTTTTAAGAAGTGAGTGCGATCTGTGACCCTAATGGACAGAAAGTCATGGAGTTTGTGTGGTAACTAGGAATAACCACTAATAATGAAGCGATAAAACTTGTAGTCCTTCAAGAGCTTACTATTCTAGAGACAAGTGTTCGAAAGTTGGCAATGAATAGCATCTCAATGGTAATTATTTGATCTTTTCAGATCTTAAAAACCCCATATCAATCTTGAGCTAGCAAAGATTTGTCAAAGGGTCACCTCTACAAGGCTTGGTTTTGATCAAATTGCCCACTTTCCAATATTCTGAGAGCTAAATGTTAAAGCATACCAAAAATCAAATATAGGAGATTAGTTGCAAGAAGGATATTTGTGGTTAAAGGATAGGTCAAGTGAACTCAATTTTGTGTGCCCCCTTGCATGAAGTGTCAAGGTTCTAGAATAAGAACTCACTAATACACCTATCAACTCAAGGTGGTGATGTGGAGTAAGGGCCTTAAATGGCATCACCCCCTTCCTCTCTTAATGCAAACACACTTAGATGTTGCTCCAAAAATGTACTAAAATGCCAATGGCTTATGTGTGTGATATTAACCGATATAACCCATATTTTAATGTTGCACATCCTTGACATTGAAGGCAACCTTTGTAGAATCACGAGATAAAAGAAAAAGATTTGGTCATTGCAACAATATTCATCTTCCTCTTCCTCTTCGTTGGGTGCTTTAAATGTTTCTAGTCTTCCCTTCATCTCTAAAACCAATTGTACCTCTTTAGGATTTTGAAACACCATGGACTCCATTGTGCCCATTATAACACTCACTTTGTTCTTACTAAACTAGATTCATATTAAATTTGGATCTATAAAGCGCCGAGAGGGATCAAATCTCTCAAGGTGCAAACCTTTTTTTTGTGCAAAACTTGAGAAAAGGTTTGCGCCTCAAGAGATTCCCTCTCGAAGCTTGATAGATCTAGATTTAATATGGATCTAAGTTGGTTTAATTATTAATAACTAATAATACTTAATTTTTAATTATAATTATTTATTTATATTTTTTTTAATGTAATTTGACTGAGTCAAAATGTTTAGATAACATAAAGGACCACATTGCAACATCTCTTCCATACTCAAAATCCGCTGGAATAATAAAATTAAATTGACAAAAACAAAATTATAAATTTTTTTGGTTGTGATATGAGAGATGGTTTTTGGCATGTGGTATTAATGAGCCATGGTATTGTAACAAAGGCTAATTACAAGTTAATAATTAAGCAGAGAGACGCTTTCCAACCCAATTTGGAAGAGTTGTTGTAATGTCCTGTCCTATAAACATTTTGACATGGTCAAACTACAGAAACATAAAAATTAAAATTAAATATAAAATTAAAACAAAATAAATAATAATATAAAAAAATTAAAATAAAAATAACTTCATGGTATTGACCCATGGTATTTAAAAGGGAAATTAAACTAGCGTAAATCCATCTTAACTCTAGATCTACCAAGCCCCAAGAGGGATCAAATCTCTTTTCACTTTAAAAGAGGTTTTCATCTTAGCTGATTTAATCTCTCTCGGTGCTTGGTAGATCCACAGTTAAGGTGGATCTAGGCTAGTATCCATGGTAAAGTGGAGGTGCATATTCCTGGTTAAAATTCATGTTATATTGTAAGTATTAAGTTTATGTGCTTATTAATGAAATTTAATTATGGTTACAAAATTATTATTTTAATTGATTTTTTTTTTTTTTTTACAAGAACGGTTATGGATTTGTATTATATCTTTGGCATGAATGTCTCGAAATAGATTACAAAATTTGGGGGCAGTGCCCAATTTTCCTTGCCTATTATGATATCTATGGCCTGGGTACTAATATGCCGATATTTCTTACAACTAACTATCACTTCAATCTCCGAAATTTTCCCTAACTTGTGGATACAAACAAACTACTGCAATAATATGCAGTAAAACATGAGACTGAAAATTAAGGAATAGGAGCCCATTCATCTTCCCTGTCACTTGAAAGAGTGCCAGCGAAAAGAAGGATTGCCTTGTTGGCTTCTATATCTGCGTCCTTATTATTCTCCTGCAATACATGGAAGAAGCTCACCCTTTGAAGTGTTTTTGACATTGATTTGATTCTCTTCACCAATCTAGCAAATCTGAGATCTTTAGGAACAAATTTATCCACAATAGTTTTTATGATAGATTGAGAGTCACCTATAACGATTACCTCTTTGATGCCAAATTTTTTTACTTGCATGAGGCCTTGGAGAAGAGCAAGCGCTTCAGCTTGAATGCTTGTGGAACGACCCAAGCCCCAGGCAGAACTGTGCTCAATTCTGCCCTCTAGATTCTTAATAACCCCACCTGCACCAGCTTTCCTAGGATTGCCTTTGGCAGCCCCGTCAAAGAATAAGGAGTGGCTGGCTTGCTTAATAATCCATTCTGAAAAGTCTTTCTCATTAAGTCTGATTTGCCAATCTTTACTTATCTTATTTTGCCTTGTTTCCGTGGAGAATTTAAAGCCCATCATGTTGCCCCATTCCATATCATGCTAGCTTAAATTGGTTGTTTCGAGTTGACCACCCAAGCTTTCTTTCAATTGGCTTTTAATCTTAACTATGGCTATTTTTGCATTCTACTCTGTCTTTGAAAATTATGTTATTCCTTTCAAGCCAAATTTGCCAACAGATTATCTTTCGAAGAGAGAGCCAAAAGGCTTTGAAGCTGTCGTTCTTAGGGAGCCCCAGTGGATATTTGTGAAGCCAATTAGCAAACAAATCAGGTATGGAAATTGGAAGAGCAAAGTTGTTACCCCAAGGAGCCAGAGCCTCATGCCAAACCTATGCAGCAAATTTACATTCCAGCATAAGATGGCAAACATTCTCTTTGTTTTCACAACACATCTAACATATTGAAGGACCTTGGAATCCTATTTTTTTTAAATCTGTCATCGGTCAAATTCCTGTTATGACACATAAGCCAGCAAAAAAAATCAATTTTAGGAATGGATTTGAGGCTCCATAGCCCCTTCCAGATTGTTGGGTTTGGAGAAACGTGAGGCAACTCCAAATATTTTGCGTAGCCCATAGCTACAGTATAGGTGCCGGATTGGCCCCAACCACGTTTATCCAACAGCCTTTCGTGCAATGGTGCCATGCCATGAAGATGGACGAGCAAGGAGTCGTAGTCTGTCTTCAACTCCACAGGGACCTGGATATGTTTCCAACCCGACCAGCGACAGTCTTCCCAACAGGAGATGTTCCACAGAGTAATTAAACATGCGTTTGTCATCCAAATGCGCAGTGAACGCAGCGAGGGATCATCGGCCAAAGGCGGTTTGTACATAATGTTGTCTTGCCAAATTTCTATGAGTCTGCCATTTCCTGGGATCCAATATGCGTGAGATTGGATCAAAGGGATAGCCAGCGCATAGAGTTTAATCAAGTGTGTGCCAAAGATAGGGAGGGGGCTGTCTAAACAACATTTCCTCTGTCCTTTGAAGTATTTTCGCCATATCGCTTTTTGTGCCCAACCTGGCTTGGGAGCCATGATCCTCCATACAATTCTGGCTCCCATCGCAATATTTTGAGAGAGAAGCATTTTAAAGTTCAAACCACCTTCCATAAGAGGTTTGGTAACATTTTCCTAGCTGTCAAGAGGGATTCTATTTTCATTTTGTTTGCCTCCTTTCTAGAAAAATCTTCGAATGAGCTCCTCCATCTTTTTGAGGATGAAGATAGGAGCCAACATAATTGAAAATTGGAAGATAGGTAGACTGCTGAGGACTGCTTTGATCAACACTGTCTTACCAACAATGTTAAGCCAAGAGAATCCCCATGGCTGGATCCTAAGTTTGAATTTATCGATCAGAGGGAGCCAATCTCTGCTGAAGGTGGATTTTTGAAAAATAGGAAGGCCCAGGTACTTGAAAGAAGTCCAATTAGCAGAGCCTACAAAACCCAGGCATCTGGAAATAGCACTGAGAATGCGGATTGAGATGTTCTAGCAATAGATGTAACACTTCCCTTTGTTTAATTTGCTGCCCGTGGCATCACAATAGTCATCCAACACTTCTTTAAATTTGGAGGCGGAAAGCAGAGAGGCTACGCCCAACAACAAAGAGTCATCAGGGAACAATGCATGATTAATATTTTTAACACCTCTGGCTATATTGAGTCCCAAAATTTCTTGATCAAGGAGCTTCTTGTTCAAATAAAAACTTAAAACAGATGCTTGGAGAACAAAAAGGATGGGAGAAAGAGGGCATCCCTATCGAAGACCTCTTGTAGCTTTGAAGAAGCCCGCAGCTCGCCCATTCACCAAAGGGGCTATCCAAGGCTTAGAGATACAAGCATGGATCCAGTTAATGAATTCAATCCCAAACCCAAACTTGTGCAAAACACCAAGAATGAAGCAGTGCCTAACTCGATCAAATGCATTAGCTAGATCAAGTTTGACAACCATTCCCTTTTCTTTTCGTTGCAGGGTTGAATGGATCGTCTCTTGCACAAGAATGAAATTATCAACAATCTGCCTTCCATGCAAAAAGCCACCTTGATTCTCCGGAATAATATTAGGAAGGATACCTTTCAATTTGTTGGCTATCACCTTGGTTATTAATTTGTATCCAATGTTGCATAATGAAATAGGTCTAAATCTATTAAAAGCACTGGCTCCCTTTTCCTTCGGAATGAGGGCAAGAAAGGCAGAGTTTGTGCTGCCCCCAATTTTCTGGCAGGGTTGGGATTTCAATACCATTTTGTGCAGATCCTTTTCCACTATATGCCAACATGATTGAAGAAATCTTGTCGTGAATCCATCTGGTCCAGGGGTTTTGTCGGGCTCCATAGCAAAGAGGGTAGCGTTTATTTCTTCTCTAGTGATCTTTGTCTCCAGGGACTGATTCATCTTGGACGTAATCTCTGTGGGAACCACATCCAGGAATTTAGAGTTTTGATTCCCCACACCTTCGCTGTACAGGTTTTTAAAATTGGTGAAGGTTGCCCTTTTAATGCTCATGAAATCCTTGTGGGTAGAGGACTCCTCCTTGATTTCTGTAATGGAATTGAAACTTCTTCTTGCTTGGGCTTGCTTGTGGAAGAAGGATGTATTTCTATCTCCCGCCTTAAGCCAAAGACTGCGAGATTTTTGTCTCCAAAACTCTTCCTCCACCAAACAAGCCTTATGAAACTTATGTTGTAAATCAGCCTCCCTGTCAAGAGCTTCTTTAGTAATGGCTGCATCTTCCATCTGATGATGATGGGTCTCAAGACTAGCTTGAGCATGTTTCCTTTCTACTGTTGGATTAGGGAGGCTTTTGACCCAACTTTTTAACGCAACTTTCAATCTTTTGAGCTTTTCCTCCCAGACAAAGAAAGGCGAGCCATTTACAAGGCAATTCCAACTTTCCTTGACTCTTTCCATGAAGTTCATGTTTTTAATCCATAAAGGACTAAATCTAAATGGAATAGGGCTCAGATCCTTTTGGGTAAACAGCTCAAGCATGTTTGGCTTATGATCTGAGACACTACAAGGAAGAATTTACATTCTAGTCTCTAGTCCTAGAAGAATAAAAGAACTTTGAACAAGAAATCTGTCTAGTCTAGCAGCAATATGACTTGGACCAACTCTTTTGTTTAACCAAGTGAACTTACCGTTTAAGGGTTTGATGTCGAGTAGATCCCAATCTTGCATGAGGTCCTCCACCTATTCCCTTGCCGGGTCTCTCACGATGTTGCCTCCTCGCTTCTCAGCCATAAGCAAGGTGAGATTAAGGTCTCCAACTATGATGATGTTTTCCAGGTTCTCTATTTCTGCCAAATTTCTGATAGAATCCCAGCAGGACTTCTTCTCTCCTGCATTAACTGGGACATACACATTGAAAAGGCTAAGGACCTCCTTTGTTTCAAGATGCTGGAGTTTCAAATACAACCAGTGGGTATTTAGGATCTCAGTAACCATCGAGTACTTGTTTATATTCCATAGAGTGCCCAGTCCGCCCGAAGCTCCTCAAGCAGAGACGGCTTGTCCTCCACCTTTATTCTAAAATTTCTTACTTGTTTGGAGGAAGACTTTGTCCTCCATTTTTGTCTCTTGGATTAGAAGAATGTTTGGGGTTTCTATCCGAAGCATGCTTCTCATAGCTTCTTCTTTCACTTTACTTCCCAAACCTCTGCAGTTCCAGGAGACAACCTTCATCACTTACTTTTCTGAGAGTGGTGAGCTCCCTTGGAGCCCTGTGTCTAGTTTCTTATCATCTTGGGCGTTTTTGCCAATAATTTCTCAAGGGTTGGTTGACTGCCTTGAAGTTTATCTTTGTATATTTCTTGTTCTCTCTTTTCTCAGGCATGCATTCGACCTCTTGTTGATATTTTAGCCGAGATTTGCGATTCCCCTATTTCTCCTTCCTCCTCAGATTCCTCCGAGTCTTGTTCCTCATCTTCAGCTTCTGCATGTTTTTCTTTAGATCTTTCTAAAGCGCTTTCACCCTGTTTCGAGCCTAAGGGTGTCCCTTGTCTGGAGTCCCTTTCTTTTGCATCTCGACCTCCTGGAACTCTACTGAAGCTGAACTAAGAGGCCCAAATTTATTTTCTTGCCCTTTAGGGATAGGGTTTTGCTGATCAGAAGCAGGCTGAGAACCTTTGCCTTTTGGAACCCCAACAACTTTTAGGTTTTTGTTAGAAGTCTTTGACCGCTTAACCTGGTTCAAACCCTACTCTTTTCCTTTCTCCGCCTCTCCATTGCTCGGGCAACCTCTAGCAAAATCCCTGTATTCATGACATTTTCGATATTTGAAGGGACGCTGCTCATAGTCAAGCTTTTGCACATGGGACCAATTGCTGACATTGATTTTTATTGCCTCCGGCAGGCCCACCTCTAGGTCGACCTCGACATAGATTCGGGCACAATCATATTGATCCTTATTATTTTCTCAATCAATAAATTTGCCCAGAGCATTGCCTGTGTGTTTCAACGAATCCCAGTTCCAGCAGTGCACAGGCAAGTTCGACAGCCTTACCCAGATTGGAACCGCCGTCGAGACATCCACTGCTGGGTCGAAGTTCAGTGTCCACTTGTTGAGGTACAGCCCCTGAGGGCCCATGAAATAGGGACCATTCCTAAAGATCGGATCTTTATCCTCTTTTGTAATGAATTCGAACAAAAAGTAGCCCCTACCCAAAAATTGGGAGGTTACACTATTCTTGATCAAAGGAACCCAATTTTTCACGACGCAGGTCTCAGTTGTTTTAGGAGAGGGCCAAAGGCCCGTAAACTGTCCCACAAGGGCACGATCTGCCAGAGATAAGGCCACCTAGATCGGCCCCTCGGGAGGAAGAGAAATCTCTGGAATGTCATCAAGTTTTTTCACAAACTTGGCAGCTTCGACTTTCTTTTTCTTCAAAAGCGAAGCTTGCAGCAATCTGAAGGCTTCATCGATGGAAGGCGGCGAAGGAGGCGAAGGAGCCTGGGGCGGATCCAGATCCTCCATGGCTGCTAGCAGGAGGCCTTGCTCCAAATGCGCAGGGTCTTCACGGGCAGCAGGCTCGCTATCGCAATAGACCGAAGCAGATAAGCTAAGCGTGTTATTATTTTAATTGATAGTTACTAATGATATCTTATATATTTTAATGTGATAGAGGTTTAAATATCTCTAAAAATTATAATCATTTTGTTATTAGATTTATTTAAAAAAATGTTATAAAATTAAATTCAAATAAAATATTTATAAAACATTTTGATTGTGAAATGAGATATGGTTTTTGGGCATATGGAATTGATAAGTCATGGTATTGAGCCATGGTATTGTATTAAAGTCTATTTACAAGTCAATGATATCTATGGTAAAATGAACGTAAATATCTATGATTAAAAATATTGTTATACTGTAAGTATTAAAGATTTTGTGCTTATTAATTAAATTTAAATATGGTTACAAAATCATTATTTTAATTTATAAGGTAAATTGGGTCTTAATTTATAGCTACTACCTGTATGTTATATATTTTAAAGTGATATGTATATTATAATTTTCTTTTATATAAAAAAATTATTAGTAATTCTATTAATAAAAATAAAATTACAATATATCAAATTGAATTTTATTATTTTTACTACTTTAATTTTTTTATGGACACTGCAACATCTCCCCATCATCGGCTCTATATTACTTTTCACCTTATTTAACTGACCCAACATGTAAATGTTTACAAATTGATAATAATAATATAAAATCAACATATTGAGTAAACATGTAAAAATGGTACTTTCTTACATTACACCTACACATCTACCCTATACTGGGTTGTAGAGCGCCTCTTGGCACATCAAGCTTAGAGGATTAGGGAGCTTCACACTAACTAATGTGAAATAGATGTAATGGAGACTCGTGGTAATGTGACCTACTCAACACCATGATGGGCAACGTGGAAGGGGTTCAAATATAACTTAAAGACCAACCAAGTCAGAGATAAATTCATGTTGGAAGCAAGCAACCACCTTCTCAATGGGATTGGGATGAGGAAATCTGTGCTTTTGTGACATTCTTAAAGGGAAGCAAATGAAAATAGTCACACCTCTAAAATCTCTACAAGCTTGCTTTGGTTTAGAACATAACAACTCACTCAAATTTCTCCTTAGAGGTTTTGTTCTCTCCCCCACCTCTCTCAACCCGAGTGAAATTGCTATGAACATAACCTCCTCTAACCTCCTTCGCATATGAACAAAATATGTTGCTTATGTTGCTTCTTTAAATGCTAACATATTTGAGATGGTGGAAGACTCTACTACAAAATTTGAAGCAGTTGCTAATATTGTCTTTGTTCTAAGCGTTGTTGACAACAATGACTTTGAGGCTTAAGAGGATATGGATATCAAAGCCAAAAGAGGCATTGAATTTTCAGTTTCCATTATCATGGTATGTTTCGTAGAATAATATTGTTATTATATCAATTCATGAGCAATGTACCTACATTATTCTAGGTAAAATGGAATAAATATACCTTCACCAAAACAAAAACAACAAAATTGATGGTTTAAACTTATCAATGGACTTCAAGCTAATTATATTTTTTGTAAACATATATCTATATAATGGACGTAGAGCACCTTGTGCATGTGTGTATATATATATACACACATCAAAGTGAGAGCAAATCAATGGTTCCATTATGGAACTTAAAATCTCAGCGTAAAATCTCTGCACAATGCCATCAATCCTCATTAATAATGATAACTCTGATCTAAAGTGCTTTTGCAATGTTGCTTAATTTCCATGTTCATCATTGTGGCTTAAAAGCCATGGAAAACTTCACCCTTGTATACTAACCATTAACCATTTATCATGATATAGTGGAATGCAAAATTGATTTCTCCATTTTTAGAACTTGATATTGCCACATTGTTGGTACCCAACTTAATTTCCATGTTCATCATTGTGGCTTAAAAGCCATGGAAAGATTCTCCCTTGTATACTAACCTTATCATGATATAGTGGAATGCAACACTGATTTCTCCATTTTTAGAACTTGATATTGCCACATTGTTGATACCTAGCTTGTGCATGTTGGTACCTATTTTGTGCATCTTGGTACCTATTTAGGTGCATGTTGGTGCCTATTACAAACCAATTTGAATTTTGTTCCTCTGTTTTCTGCGTAGTACAATGGGGTATATATAGTTGTCTGAGCCTATAAATAAGCCGACCTGACCAATGAAAGGGTGTGATGGTTCGTGTGCACTATTTATAGGCCGACTTCACATGACTATCGACCGACTTTTATCACATCTTTTCCAGCGTTCGAAAGAGAGTTGTCTTGAGGGTTGTTAGAGCCTTTCTTCTATAAGGTTCATGACAAGATCTTGGAGCTTTTAATGATGACTAGGCTCTTCATATACATGACACTAATTACACTTATAAACATAAGACAAACCCTAAATAGACATCAAGAAGAAGTCTATTAACCTATAATAAAATTCTTGCTCACGAAGCAAGTACAACAAATTACATTTTATTATCTTTGTCTTCTTCTTTACATAAATACATAATTACATAGTCAATATGAAGACCGATCCTACTTACTAGGTAGGTATTCATACAGGTACATGGTCGCTTTCAAATTGAAGAATCTAATATGAATCAGAATGGTAATCGCATCTGTATAACATCATATCAACCAACATTGTCTTAGTGCAAGGCCTTGACTAACAACCCCCTCTCTCAACAAGACAATGAGCTACAATGCTGGCGAGACACATACTCCACCTAGGTGTTCCCAGAGTATGACCTTCTTGGACTATTCTTCTCTTAGGTAGCCAACCCTCAAAGAATATCGGTCCTCGACTACTCTTACCTTGAATGCCCTATCTCATTCTCAAAGAGTATCGAATGCCAGATGATTACCCAATCCTCCATTCTGTCTTCCAAGTGAAGACCAAAATGATGTGTCTATCCATTCTCTCCACATGGCCTTCACTAAGACTTATGGGTGTTAGTCCTGATCTAGTGCATGACACGTGCATTAGAGAATCACATACATCACTCCTTCTTAACTCAGGAAGGACATACTTCAAGTTTCTTCTAAGTAAGAAACTTACCACCAGGCTCCCTCTCAACCAGGGTCCTCCTACAGCAATGGTGAGACACCCAGCTGCTCATGAAGAATCCCTCCCCTCGATGTCATGGATTTCAATATTTAGGAATCTTCAATAGGGCACAGATCATCCATCACTTTCAGTCACGAGTCATTTCAACCATCAAAAAGTGATTCATCACTCTTTCTCATCTGGTCCACCTTTATGCCATGTTGCTTTCCGGTCAGCTTGTCATTCTCCTTGAATTCAAGACTAGTGGAACCCATTTCCACGATGATGATTGCTATAGATTGAGTTTGTCTTCACCTCAGCTCCGATACCATGTAAAATTTTGTAGATGTTCTATGCTAGTAGCAATTTCACTTTTCATTCAGCAATCATACAAGTAGTTAAGCAAAATGCAGATAGAACATATAAGTAGATCTTACAGAAGACAAATCAGAAACAGGAAAAATGTGTGTATTCGTTTCGGCGGTCAACAGGATGCTTCAACCAGCAAAGTCTCCTTTGGTCAGCCAGCCCAGCATGTGTCACAACAACCCTCCAATCTGTAGATGAGTCAACTCAAGTCAACTCTGCAAAAGTCAACGCTGTCCTGAAAAGTCAACGCAGGGGCAGCAAGCTAAAAGTCAACGCAGCAGCAAAACGGTCAACCCTTTGACCTCGATTTTTGTGCCAGGTAGTACGGCCTTCATAAATCGAACCTTCCACAAGTTTTCCGCTTGTTTGGACCAAGCGTTGACCAAAGTCAACGCTGGTCAAAGTTTCTGCGAAACCCTAGCAGCAGAAAATCCGTACTTCAGCTCAGCCGTACAATTTGTCCTCTTCGTCCTTCACACGTGTGGCTGAAACTCGTCCTTCTTGGTAGCTCGTACTCTAAGATGAGAGAGGAATATGAGAGTTGTGATGATGATGAAAATCTCTCCAACTTTTCCTGTATATATATCCATCATGAGGGTGTGTGACACATCTGTTGGGCATGCGAGCCTACATTACAAAACTGGCCGACCTTGCACATATAATTGATTGTACATTAAATCAAATAAGTTTCGCCACAATTGACAATATATATTTATAAGATGTATTTCCTGCAGGAACAATCCAAATAAAAATATTAGTCTCTGGATCTGTTAATTAATATGGTTGGACTCAGTTAACGAACAATGTCTTCATAATTTTGTGAAAGGAGCCCATCAGCACATGTTGGTATCCATGTTCATTCTTTCTTTAACTTCATGAAGATACTTTGCTTTCTCTATGAGAAGTGTCACTCTCTCAACTAGAACTTCCTGAATGTAGATACCCACCGCCATATTAACTTCCTTCCCCATGTCATGGATTTCAATATTTAGGAATCTTCAATAGGGCACAGATCATCCATCACTTTCAGTCACGAGTCATGTCAACCATCAAAAAGTGATTCATCACTCTTTCTCATCTGGTCCACCTTTATGCCATGTTGCTTTCCTTCGAATCATCTCCAAAGATCTTACATCCTTCCACATGATTGGCAGCCCCGCATAAACTTATCCAGATAAACATATGCATACGAATTTATAAATCAAAAGTTACCTCAGTGATAATCTTTCACCATGACATCTTCTTGTAGGCATCAACATCCTCTATTCAGATAAATACATCTCTTAAATATATGTCTTGTCAAGGGTCTTCTTTACCAGACTTCTGTCAGAGTCTATATATCCTCCCAGGAGATCTCCTAGTCACATCTTCTTAGCTTCCGGATGATAACTACCTCTTGACATGGTTGCATTTTATGATCTCTTCCTTTCTACACATTCTTCATTCCTACGAACTTACAAATTTTCCAGTTCCTCGTTCATATACAACCACCTCATATTCCATATGAGGATATATTATGTTGATTTCATTTGTTAGTGCAGCGAGAGATCCTCCTTCATAGATCATACTTCTAAATATAGAATTCCATTACCTGCAACCATATGAAATGACTTCACAACATCCAGTATTAGCGTATAAATATATATACCTCATACATTTTTCTTTTGAGTCATCTTGTAGCAATTTCACTAGAATGAAAAGCTTCATTCCCTTGGTTTGCTCTATCAATATGTCATCACATCCTAGAATTATGTAGCATGGAATTCTTGATGAAACCATTTTGCTTTCTTTCTAATCAGTGAATTCATATAGAACTCCATTAGAAAATGTTAGCACCTGTTTCCATGATGACCCTTGATCTTGATGACTACCTTCCCTTAGTAATGTTATCAGAGAGGTTTTTCCCAGAGCTATTTCACCAACAGCTCCTACCATGCTTTTATCATGATGCCATTAATATACATTGCTTCCTATCATACTATTTTACAACCAACAGAAATCACTTAAAAGGAGAAGATGATCTCAATCATGGTGGAGATCCCTCGCTTCTTTTTTCTTAGATTTCTTTGCATCAAGTTCTTTTATATCTGAGACATGGGCTTCTTCCTTTTTCCTCTTGTCCTTTCTAAATTTAAGACAATCTCATTTATAATGCCCAAGTTCATTACATCCAAAGCATCGTAATTTGTCCACATCTTTTTTCTTATTCTGAGGACCAAATTTACCGAATCTTCCTTTCTTCCGAGACATGGCGACAAAGGCTTGATTCCCTACACTTGATCCTGCTTTCAATTTTGATTCTTCCATCTTACCTAGACTTTGGAATGGCATGGCTTCTTCTCTCCCATCTATGTTTGAAGTGAAACCTCTCCATTCTTTCGGTAAAGCATTTTGTACCATATTGAGTATTTCTCTATCAGACATTACTTCTCTCAACTTCAGTAGTTGATCTTGTATTGCGAAAATCTCCATCAGACAAGGAATTATTGGAATTATTCCTTCCTTTTACATTCTCAATTTGTATAGTTTTTGTCTTAGGGATATTATTTCCTTTGTAGAACATTTCGAGAATAGTTCCACCAATTTATCATATATTTCTTTTGAGGATTCTAGCTTTGATACATAGGGAATGAGAGTCTTTTATAGATTCTATAAGAATCCTTCGGGCTCTTATGTCTCCCTTCATGTATTTGATATATGCTAGAATATCTTCTTTTAGAGGTTGAATTGTAGTTCTTTCTATGAAGCCCATAACTTCATTTTCAATTAGATTTAGAATTGTCCTTTTCTTCCATGCATTAAAGTTTGATAAACCAATCAATTTGTTGCTCTCTATACAATGAGTCATTTTGACAGATTTAGATAAAGTCGTAAATACTTACTTGAGTAAGTGAATTTCTCCTTCAGCAACTTCCTTGATGACGATGAAGAAGTTAGAGCTTCTTCTAAGATAGAAATCTTCAATCTCGGTGATCTTGGATCCTTGATGGTAAAGGATGTCTTCAAAAGATGATGTCCTCTTCTAACAATGTCTTGAATGTAAATCTTTGATGGCAAAGATTATTTTTCTTGAAAAGTTGATCTTTTGAATGAGATGAAGATCTTTCTCAAAAATAGCTTGAGTCTCTTCCTTGCAAACTTAATTTGACTTTTCACCCAAACTTTGATTTTTGCTTCCAGGAGTGTCTCTTTGTCACGTAGCCCTTGAGTTCAGTACCTTAGCTCTCATTCCATGTTGAGAATTTGGAGGGCTAGAGATTAATTCAAAATTCTCTTCTTGATAATTACTTGTGAGGTTACTTGATTTACTTTTGTCTTCCCTTCGTTAGCTTATTAAATCTTTCATCAAGTCAATTATCAAAAGACACGAGACACAAGAATTAGGCTCCTAGAGCCAAAACAAAAACCTCTCCCTCTTGGAGAGGAAAACCCACAAAAAATTCTTCTTATAGATCTTCAAATGAGAAGTACCATGACCAAGACTTAGACCCTTGACCTATAGGAGCCTCCAAGACCTTGTCATTCCTTCAGCACTGATCCTTCTCCTCTGCTCCAACCTCTAAGACTGCTTTCTTCTTTTATGTCACTGTCTCAACTTTATGTATGGTAGATGTAAACTGATATGCAAACTAACCTTGGCACAATTAACAATTCCTTCTTTAAACTGATCCACAATTATAGTCTTTGTCCACTGCCTTTAACATTGCTTGTGATTCAGATTCTTTGCATTACTCGATATGCAAATCTGCAGTGAGACGTCTGTAGATTCTTCTTCGGATAGGATCCGAAAATGGGCATTGAGATCCCTCAGAAAAGTCCGCAGTATAACCCTGTACTTGATTCCATCAATCTGCACTTATATCCGCACTCTTTTTCCTTATGAAATATGCTTTGATTGTCTTCAAAAATCCACACTTTTTCCATAGAAAAATCCGCAAATCCTTTTCTAAATTTACTACAATTTTGTTCGAAAATTACAAACCAATCCGAATTTTGTTCCTTTGTTTTCTGCGTAGTACAATGGGGTAATAATAACGGGCCTATAAATAAGTCGACCCGACCAATGAAAGGGTGTGGTGGTTCGTGTGCACTATTTATAGGCCAACTTCACATGACTATCAGCCAACTTTTATCACATCTTTTCCAGTGTTTGAACGAGAGCTATCTTAGTACAAGGTTCATGACAAGGTCTTAGAGCTTTTAATGATGACTAGGCTCTTCATATACATGACACGAATTACAATTATAAACATAAGACAAACCCTAAATAGACATCAAGAAGTCTATTAAACTATAATAAAATTCTTGCTCATGAAACCCATGAAACAAGTACAACAAATTACATTTTATTATCTTTGTCTTCTTCTTTACATAAATACATAATTACATAGTCAATATGAAAACCGAACCTAGTTACACTTTTCAATAGAAGCAAGTCCATTAAAAAATTATCCTTAATCAAAACTTATCACATCCAAAATCACTAGTGTGACTTGTATCATTTAGGCTTGGTCTTTGTACCACAAAACAATAGAATTACGGAAAACAAATACTCTAACATCAAAATTTTCATCCAATATTAACTTAATTGACTTCATTAACTAAACATAGGCTTTAATGCTTATGAACAAACACAATCTTTAGATAGTGTCACCACCTTTTAGCACTTACCTATAAATAATAATTAAAAAAAAAAAAATAGTTGATGAAATTGTTCTTTTTCATTTCATTATCACCCTCTAATGTTAAAAATATTTGCTCCCAGTAACAAGAATCAGTTAAAACCAGCTACCGACAAAAACACAAGTATTGAAAAATATACATAAAAATGTTGCCCATGTTCAAAATAATTGAAAATATGTTGCCCCACACAACCTTTAAAAAACAAAGAACATCTTAACTGAAATTCACTTTCAACGTGCTACATCTCCAAATCTTTATCTTATATGCAAAGTAGAAAAATATTCATTTCATTATGAAATGTTGCTTCCCATACCCTTTTTGAGCAAATCCAAGAAGGGGAATCCTTGCATGGGTGCAACCACCTCTAGTATACATCCCCATAACAAGTAGCTTCCCACAATCCTCTTGCTACAAAATCCGAGTCAAGAGTGGAGCAATGCCACCTTGTGCACAAATGATTATAATTTATTAACTTAAAAGGCTAAATGCCTTCTTGTGGTGTTTGAAAACCATTTTCCAGACTTCAAGTAGAACCAGAACCAGATATCTTTCACTTGTTAACTGGGTTCTTAACGAACATATAGAGGAATGATCTTGAAAAGATCAAATCACGATGCTGAGAAAAACTACGTCACTATGACTAAACTACCACACCAATAACAGCTTGGCACCTGTTGAGGATTGAAAGTAAAGATCTTAAATAATTTTCACTTAAAAATGTTCACAGCTTCCTGCTAATAGTCAATCCAGAAAGAAACAGGTAATACATAGAAATGAATCAACGTTACACCCAAAGAAAAAACTCCCTATTATAAGCTCATCCATTCGTCGGACACTACAGCAGTGGGTATGCTGGAAACGATGGTTCATTAAGAACCTAGATATCTCTATGTTACCTTTACCTTCAAGACAATCAATTGACAATAACCATCCATCAACAGAGCATTAACTGTCGTGTGGGGTCCTGTATATGTCGTTGGACATGAAGCAATTCCGATCCAACAATGTATAAATGACTCCATGTGCCATTTGCATCAGATCCAACGATGTATACACGACCCCATGTGGCAGTTGATGCTCTGCAATGGGTTGGTTATTGATCAGCAACCTTTAAGTACTTCGTTAACTTCTTCATGTGCATCGTAATAACTGCCCATTTGTCACTGATAAATCTCAAATACAATCCACCAGCAAAGAACATGATATCAAATTCTCTTGTGCTGTTGATCTACATTTACGACAGTTCCCATCCTGGTTGTCACATTTTGCCAGGTATCCTCATTCAACTAAAAACCTTAGACACTCTACATTATTGCTCTCGAGCTTTCATTTTCTCCTACTTAAAACAAAAATTAAGAAAAATATCAAGCTTGGTCTAATTTCTACTAATATTAACATTTTTAAAGTCCCTTTTTGTTACTTGCCACAACTACTGGTTTCATCTCCCATATCGCAAGACAAGTACATGATGTCATCTTTTGCTGTAAAATGATAAAATAGTGTGAATAAGATTCCAGTCCATGACAAGATTTGGATTAAAAAGCTGATTATAGTCATTTCAGAAGATAACCCAAAAAAGAAAAAAGAAAAAACACCTGCTATATGCCCCAAACTTTCCAAAACTGGTCGCCCATTACAGCCACATTTCACAGACCTGATAAATGTTCTAGTGAACCATGTGCCATCCTGCTTGGCGTTGAATGGAATTTCTTCCATAGGCCATGCAGATGCTCTAGCCACTCCGAATTTTCATTACCTTTTATCCATGAAAAGGTTCATAGGCTTCAAAAAGCTTCAGAGGAAATCACTTGCTGGTGTTTATCTACAATATTTACCTCTTGCAAGCGGTTATCTAAAATATATCCACGAGAGCAGATCATTATCCCCAACTGGTCATTTGTAAAAGTTGTTTCTAGAATTAAAGAAAACTACCCTACTGCTAGGTAAATTTGGAGTATGGACAGAGGTGGTTGGATTATTTCCATAATCTACAGAGAAGTCACTTGGAAAACCACCAGCCCGCTTCCTGCCTATGACATTTCATAAGGATTGCCATGATCTAATTGGATGTAATATTGTGTCTATGAAATGGTGGTGGATACCCACCTCAATGTAGTGAAAGAAAAAACTCGTTGTAATAATTGTGCAATAAAAAATACAAGTACGTACATCTCAGTCTCAAATTGTTTGTCATAATGTCGTATTTACCAAAGAAACTATGAAATCCAACCAATGGATGTAACTGAACTTCAAGGTGCACACTGTATCCAGAGAGGGATCCTAATTTTCAGAGATGATGAAAGATGAAAAGAATGCGAAGAGAACTGCAAGAAAAATTTAAACAACTAAAACATACATCCTAAACTATACAGTATCATCAAAGCTATAAATAATAAATATCAATCCACTGATCCAGAAATTATTAAAAATGTGTAGAGTTTGGTAACACTCCCAGATCATCCCAATAATTGCATCATTATGTTTTTTAAGTCAAATAACCGCAATACAAACAAAGATAACAACACTTCTAAATTATGGCATCATGAATTATTACAAGATACAATGACGAGACAGCTAATGCAGTGAAAGTATATGGTATTCTCTTACTTGTGCAGAAAAATGGAGTTACTTTCTGCAATCTACTGGCTTAGCATGGGTATATGGCACTCCATAAATAGTTGAAGCCAACCCACACTTGACAAACAAGATTTGATTTCTAATTGCTATGCTGATTTTCCACGCCATAATGCACTAACTTGGCATATGGCATAGCTGCCAATGAATTCAGAAACTTGAGCAGCTGGTGAACTCTTGTAGCACTGCAGCATGAAGTAATTTACTAAACATGTGTTGGTGACCATTATACCAGACAGCTAGATATGAACAGGTATATTTTTACAACCTATGATAGAGCTCTAAACAGATACTGCATCAGGACATAAACAGTGATATGAGTCTTCCACCAATAAACAAAGCAATCTTACTTGCTAAAACATTTTTTTAACAAACTTGATCTTATGCCCACCACAATGAACCACACCAGGAACACAAATTGAGAGAATCAACCATGAAGAACTCTCAATGGATCTAATTGTCCACTGAAGTAACTTGATGAAACCGTGGATAGTTCCTGGCGCCCTTTCCACTCCTCACGTGGCTTTAACATTATAGGGTGCTCAATTGCTGCTGCTTCAATACAAACCATCTGTTTGTACTCTTCATCGCCAAAATCAGGAATGGCCTTGGCCTTCTTATCCCATGGGTTCCAAACAACTGCACACCAAAAGTAACTCAGGAAATGCAGTGACATTGCCAGTGTTGTATGGTTGCATGGTTACAATGTAAGTGACATAGCCATTGTCTTTTGACATATATTAACAGTAGGTACAACAAATCAGAAACAGCAAACTAATTTAGTTCAAAATCTTCCATATTTTTGCACAAAACAATGGAAAAGCTTGAAGCACTAACTAAATCAACAGACTGGCACCAAAGAATGAACTTACAACTTAAATTGAGATCTACGGTTAACCATTACCCTTTGCTATCTTTTTGTTGCATGGAAGGCACAGTGGTCATGTTATCCTTTGAATCCTTGTCCCCAAATGGCAGAAATAAACATGACATGAATGACATGTTTCTTTCAGTTTCTGCGTTCTGCACTTAAACTGGGGATAAAGAGAAATTTCATTTTCTTCCACTCTTCCTCTGTTTAGGGATAAAAGATTGTTTTTTATTTTCTTCAAATTTTCATCCCTACCCACATAATGCTTTATGTAAAACAAATAGGCCTGCAATGCATATTGGTATGAGGCAAGGTAAGCATAATAAATAACGCATCAGCATGTAAGGCAATGCCCACCTGCATCAGGCAGACCCTCTTTCCTCAATTCAAACGTCCTTTTCTTTTCATGATCAATCACTGCAATCTTAGTTGGAGTACTCAGATACACCCTATCCACCTGTGTTGGCGATGCAGCTCAAACATTAGTTTCCATACCCAAAAATATGTACACATTTACATAAACAAATCAACCAGCCACTGGAATTATAATCAAAACCAATTCAACAAAAGAAAGCAAGGGCAGCCTTGTGAAGGCAACTACCTCATCATCAAAAGTAATAGCATCAGCTTGCTCTGTAAATCGTTCCTTCTGATGTAAGTTGTCAAAATAGTCTAGAGTTTCCAAACCCTCCACTCGCACTTCACTGCATGGTAAACAATAACGATGTGACATTCTACCTGAGCCATTTTCAGCAGTGCCATGTTCCAGCAATTGTAGAAGGAAACAGAAGCATTACACATGATCACAAGTAGTCAACATTACTGGGGCATGCATGTACAGTCAATAAAACAAGAACTGCATAAAGCGTCTCTCCTAAATCTAAAATTAAGATCAATAGGTCAGCAAGCCAGAGACAAATGTATTTTCTGCAGATCTAAATATCTATTCCAAAATGCAAAAGATCTAGAAACAATGTACCGACTACCAATATGTTTCTAATTCACTTTTTTGGTTACACAAATTAGACAATCATGTGTAGAGGGACATGGTTGACAACTAATAAGACATTGCTGTCAGCAAGACAAGGGTGGCTTCATTACTATTCTTCCAATCTACTAATTTCAATAAAATTTTGAAAATCAATTTTCTATAGTAGTAACCATCTAGCAACAGTCATCAACTATACCTTATGTCTGACACTGATAAGTAAGTCTGCAGGGCTAAGGTGAAAGAGAAAGGCTTAGTATCAACATTCCTCACACGAGGAATCAATGTCAGCTTTCCAGGACCCAGAGAGACCCGTAGCCGTAGTTCAAAACTGCATAGAGAGTGATCAAATATTATTGAAATAATTCAGACACATGATACTTCGGATGGCATGCAGCATGCCCATTGAACCATAACTCTGCATAGCAACTAAATTCTTATTAAAAAAACATCTTAGGAGCCCCTGTTGAACTCCAACACAAACCCATGCATCTGAACTGCAATAATAATGAAAGAAAACACAAATCCATGCATCTAAACCATGCAAAAAATGAATTGAACATTATAATGCATACCTGCGAGACCACATCTTCAAATCTTCCTCTGTGGGAGTCAAAATAAGGTCAACAGTTGACACATTATTTGCAGCCGGCAGTGGTGAAGGACAGGTATCAATTGCCCACAACCTGTTCCTTGCAAAGCCATGCTGTTCCAACGATCCAAAACTACCAAACTGCAGAGTGTATTATTTTCTGTTAATATTGTCCACAAACCAGCTTATTTCCTTCCAGAGAATCTTGTCAACAAAGTCTTGGTCAAGCTCACCTGAGGAAAGCAAATGGGTATCCCTCCTCTGATTGCTTTTGGTGGCTTAAAAAGGGCCTACAAAACAAATTGACCTTAGTTCACATGCAGGAAAAATTGTATGTACAAAACCAAACACTTATACCATATTACCATATAGAATGAAATGCGATGGATCCAGAAAAATTCAATCAGAATGTAATGTTGTCTGAAGTTTTCAAACAAAAGAAATTGAACATGCAAATATGTAAATTTAATGCGTATTTTAGATGCAATCTCAAAAGCATATGCATCATGACACATTAAGTGTATGTAATACTGTATGTACATTAAGTGAAATAACAAACCATTCAAACCATAAGTCGATTAGAACATAGATTTCTGTTTGAACTTTGTCAAAGTACAATAAATAAAAAAAGGATTTTATCACATCTATGATAATAGCTGATATTCAAAGCCGCTGATTCAATAAATACTGAATATTGTACCACCATTCAAGGACCATCTTTCAAGAGAACTCGTTTCAATGAGTGAAATGAGACAACTAGTCCAAATAGAATGATCCTCACAAATTTCAGTATATATATATATATAGAGAGAGAGAGAGAGAGAGAGAGTTTTATGTTAAGCATTGGAGAGAAGTGCACATCAAGTACCTGCATGGAAAAATAGCACACAGGACAGAGACATAGAAGAGAAATGCTTACAAGAAATATCTGACTAAAACCAGAAGGTTGCAACTTGCAAGAGGAAAAACCTTCCACAAAGAACATGCATAACATGGCTATTATGAGAAAAGGCTATTGCGATCATTTCACAAATTTGAAATTACTAAATAGAGGAAACAACACAACTCCTAAGTCTTAAATCAATAAAAAGTAAAACAAAGCTCCAATATGTTAAGCACAAGATCTCTCCTAGCATGATTTTAACAGTATTCATGCATGGTACATCTGCCCAGCATCTGTGAACCTGTGTAATCTATCTGAGTAATTCAATAGAATGAAGATAACAATAGCAAGCACATGTTTCTGCAAGGCTAATACAACCAATGTTGCTTTCATACCTTGTTGCTCAAAAACAGCAGTTCTTCTCCACGTTCATTTTTCCATGATGTAACTTGTCCACCATACAAAAGCACCTGAAAGCACATCCAATCAACAGAAATATTGCATTGACATAAGCTTGCAACTAATCAGGCTGGAAGCACCTCCTACCTACTTGTGATAAAGAGGGTTAACAAGGATGGATTAATCAAAATATTGGATTTACCAAATGCATGTATTAAAGCCTTAATCATATATTGAACCAGTAAACTCAAATAACAACACTACTAGCCAGTTCAGAAACTAAACTCTTGGAACATTTATTTCTGCCTACCTGTTTAGGAAAGGGAAAACAACTAGTGGATCTATTGTTCCAAAAGTTTTTACAACTTCGTCATTAGAAACACCAGATTCACTTTGGATTTTCATCATATGCAAAACTCAATCAATGAACTGATTGCAAAAGAAATGTTCAATGGCAATAGGGTACCAATCTGAAAAGTAAGGAAAACAAACAAATAAGAAGCAAAATCTTTTGACCATCGGTGATTGTCTTGATGTCCTAGTTCAAAAAAGGTAATCACAATTCAACACCCTAGGAAATTTTAGTCTATATGAGTTTGTACCTCCTACTCCCCCACAACCTTTAGGATTGGAACCATCTTCAAACTAATTTCCCTTTTGACCTGAGTTTGACACTTCATGGATTCTAAAGCAAGCAGGGATTGTTACCCTTACCTCACATTGTTCTTAGAAGACCATATAGCTACTACCAATGCTTTTGATCAAGTTCATTGTTGGTTTTGGGAGGTTATCTATCTACTTCAGTTGCTCAATATCTCAATAAACTGCCTCCCCCACTTCAAATACTCTTGACACCCTTGGTTGACCTACCAAATAGGTAAATAGGATCATCAAAGAGCACATCATCAAAAAATGTATTCAAGTCACATGGGTTGACCCACCAGGCTAACTAATAAGCCCAAGATGACCCTCTATGCAAAGATTATCTCCTAGAGCTGATAGATGACCTTATTGTTTGCCGTGCTACACACTTCGGCACCAAATGCATGCTCTTTGGATCCCCCTTGGGCAGCTTCGAGTTGGTTCTCATTGCCTTCATATTGAAACCAACCACCATATCACTCAAGGGGGCAAGAATTATCAGCTCTACCCACTTCACGAGATTGGGATGAAGAAGCACTTAATCTTTCGATGCCCATCTATAAGATTAGATAATATTTTTTTTGTCTTCTCAACGAGTCTTAGAACTATCTATTTAAAACAAAATCTAGCACCCCTATATGATATGAAGTCCCAAGCATCAAGGGGTTACTCTTGTGCAACACAAGGCTACCTATTGTCACCACAGTAGCTCTTCCTCTCACTTTTAGTTGGCTCTTCTCCAACAAAGGGGGGTTTCCCTAAAGATAGGATTTCGAAGGCTATAGAGTGAAGGTACAAGGTGATTTATGAAGAGTTAGCCCAAGCAAAATCGGTGGAAGTAGTATAGTGGAAAAATAAATGGTGTGAGAAGAAAAATGAAGGTAGAAACCCCAAGACCAATTTCCTAATCACACCTTGGGCAAATGATGTCAAGGAAGCATAGATCAAAGAGGGCAAGTGCATGAAAATGCAAGGAAATAGGGGCTGCCATGCATGCCACAACTCATGCTTGCTGAATTTTATAGAAGATAATTTCCTTTGAAGGCGAAGGTATCATACTTGAGCATTGTCATGAAAGTAAGGTTAAGTTAATCTAGCAAAAAATGGGTTTATTAAATGGTAGGGTATCCCATAACATAACATCAATAGCAATAAGACTGATAACATCCTCAAATTACGCTATCAAATGAAGCATGGTTCATTACAAGGCATTTGTAACATGCTACAAGGGTTTCCTATACAAATATCAACATGTGAAAAATATGTGCACAATGAAAAGGCTCACATTAAAAAATTATATTATACCTCTAATCCTCCAAGCTCCAAGCATAGGATGTACAAATAATGTCCAAAGGGAGAGTCCCTCAAAACCCAAATTCTCAACAACAATTACAATGGAGAGAAAGCTCCTCTTTATTGAGTTAGTCTCTTCTTTCATGTAACAAAGAATTATTTTCTGCTAACTAACTAAACGACAAGTCAAAGTAATATAAAATTGTAGTTAGATCCCTCCTCAATCCATGATTGACCGTGTCATAATATGTCAACACAAGTCTACCAAGGCCAATTCGCCATCATCTAAAATAAGAAAGAGATAACACCAGCCTAGATCCATCTTAACTTTGGATCTAACAAGCGCTGAGAGGTAACAAATCTCTTTTCACTCTAAAGAAGTTTGCATATCAAGAGATTTGATCCCTCTTGACCCTTGGTAGACACAGGGTTAAGATGGATCTAAGTGGGTTTATTTTCCCCCTTTAAATAGGTTATATTCCACATGAATACCATGGGCTCTCAATACCATGGGTGAATACCATGGGCCATTTTTCTTTTTATTATTATTTTATTTTTATAGGGTTATTTTTATTTTGTTTTAATTTTAATTTTTTATTTTATTTTGACCCATTTAAAATGTTTACATTACATTATAATATATATTAATATTTTTATTCAATTTTATTTTTATTTTTATGTAATTTGACTTAGTCAAAGTGTTAAACATTACATTACAACATCTCTCCCATACTGGGATGGAAAACGCCTCTCGGCGCAATCAAAAGTCCACAAGAGAGAGCGTATAACTAAAATTAGACAAGATAACTAATTCAACATGCAAAAGGTGCACAAGATTTCACCCTCCAAGAATGGATGCATGCAAAATATAATTGAACAATGTTTTACCTTGAAGGATGTGCTCAAGGAACCACCTAGGAAGGCTCACAATGTATGCCCTCCAAAGTGCATTAGATATCAAACAAAAAAGTATTCCTCTTAAGTGAATATTCCATAACCAAACTCCAAAAATAGCAAGTGATGCACAAGATGCATGTAATGAATCCAGCTGTCTGAATCCCAAGACAACCAATTCCATGAAAGCATGTGCAAGATGTCCAACCATAGCCAATGGACCATCTCCAACATGACAAATCCAAAAAGATAAGGGCAAAGTAGAGACTTGACCATGGGAAAACCCCATGAAATAATAAAAGATACACCTTCATAAATAGCAAGAAGTGTCTCCACAAATGCGCCCTCCAAGAATATGCTCAATGGTTAGGATACCTCTCCCATATCTCGATTGCGGGTTGCAACACCCTAGTGGCAAGACATATCTCAAACTAGATCTTCATCCTCTTCTAGATCCTCCAACCAATTATCTATCAAGAGTTTCTTCCCTTTGAACTCAAATGATAAGAAAGGTAGCATCAAGGGATGTTGATCACCTCTCAAGCAAGACATCACCACTGGAGGATTTGGTGTTTTTGGCAATTGGCTCTTTCCAATTCTTGCATATACTAGGCCATCATCTTGTTTCTCTACTCATGAGCTTAGGTTTAAGACTTCAAATCTTTTTCATCACAAACTAGATTTCACTATATCAGGATTTTCTAGGAACAACATTTGCCTGCCCTTATTATTTGTGGTCATTTGCTCGACATTAATAAAATCATTTATAATATCTTATTTATGACAAAAGTAAGTTACATGAAGACTTTTAATGACTCTATGTCAACATTTGTTTAGAGTCTATGAATATATACCTTGACCTAAGCAAGGGTTTGCTAGAAAGTATAACCCTAGAGTATGATGGGAATTTAGCCTATCTAATCTCTAGATTATGAGAATCGAGCTTTCATATTTAGATTATGCTAAGACACATATCTTTTGTTGATAGCCTATAGAGGAGAATAATCCTTATACCCCTTAAAAGGCAAAAAATGTCTAAATTCGAGCTCTATATTTGTTCTTATTAGAAACTTGTAGGTTCCCAATTTAGATAGTATGTGACCTGTAGTCTACTAATAACATTAGTTACTTTTAGTTAGTATAATATTTGAATGGTAAAAATGAAAACATATTGGAGATCACAATCCAATTTTAAATAGCAAAGGAAAAAGTAAACAAATGAGGCATGAAAATATAAACAACATTAAGTGGCATTTATGTTAGAATATAAGGCTTACATGTGTAATGCCACCTTGTTGGCTGAGGCTATAAATGTTAGGGTTTCAATTATAATTAGCTTCTAGGGTTTTGGACATATTAAACCTCTCAAACTCTTATAAGAGAGGTAAATCCCATTGCAATAAATGCATCAATTATTCTTAATATTAATTCATGTTATTATGTAAATCTCTCTCAAGTGCCCTCTAATGTAACCCTACCTAGGGTTTCTAGTTCTTGTAAAATGGTATTATAGCCAGGTTAGAGTTTGGTTTTTTTCTTGAAAATCTAAGATGTAGAGGGAGCCATGTATCAATTAGTAGTAGTCACCATATATGTCAGCCATCTCAAGGAATCATCATCTCAAGTTTCTAAGGGAGCTGCCATATTAGTTGAAAGCAGCCTCCGAACGTTTTAATTGCTATGTGAAAGATGAAAAGGGTTCATTTGAGAAATAGCCACCATAGAGTCATCGTGATAGATTTATTGCAGCCACCATATCAAATTAGAACCATCTAGGCTATCAAATTAGAGCTGTCAATCCATAACCAATGAAAGTAGCTGTCACTACCACAAGTTGTTGGAGCCACCAAGAATGAGTAAGGCAAGACCACCCATCAATCTGCCTTACACAGCCATCAATGTCAATATGCAACCCGATGCCCACCATTCACAAGTTACGCTATATATTAAAGGGGAGCTACAACTATTATCTTGATGTTAGTCAACATACAAAAATAGTAGAACTGCCAAATTTACAGTAATCAGTCAACTTGTACAAAAGTAATTAAACCAGCCCAGAAAAATAGCAACCACGAATTCTAATTTGCAAAAGTACAATCCATAATTCAAAATTTTCTCTATTAGTTTCCAAAAGAGATTACACAGAAACATCACAAGTAAATTATCAAGTACAAGAAAATCTTCGTGCCTTTCTGATTTTCTAACAGGAAATTCCTAAAGACTACAGCTCTTGCTTTGTCTGGATTACATGTCATTTGACTCAGTGGAAAATCTCTGATACTCTTTACAGTTTTAGTTGCCCTGGGGTTCTGGCCAGTCACGAAATGCCACAGCAACATGGTTGCACCCATCAAGGTGCTGGGGAAAGGGGTCAATCAAACCACCCTCTTCCAGAGGTGAAAACTCCAACAGAACCTGCCCCTACCCAGGAACCTAATTCTCCATGAAGGGGTTTTCATGTCGTGTCAGACATCATGGCTCAGATTCTAAAGTGTGAAAAGAAATGCTCACCATGCATAGGAAGCATCAGGTGTCTATGGAACGGCTTTCAAAAGCAAGACATGATGACAAAAAAGAACTCATTGCATTCATGAATGACCTCCAACGAAATCAATGGCACGTGCAAGATAGCCTAGCTCGTCTCCATCGCAATCAATGGCGTCTACAAGAAAGCTTAGATCATATGGATGGACGTTTGAGCCATATGGAAAAACATGTGCATTGTGAGCTTCAGCTGCCTCACCCCTAGTTCTCCATCCTAATGGTAATATGTTGTGTCTTAATCTTACTAGTATTCTAGCACTGTGTCCCTCTCAATTTTTGGACATCCAAATGGCAATGGCTCAGAGTTAGAATTTTTGGAAATTTTCTACTGGGCACCAAATCCGGTAGGAATAAGGCCAGTAGCATATTGTCAATCTGTGGATGTAATTTTGCCTTATAAATGAAAAATCCTTGACTTGCAAAAAATAATTATATGATGTCCAAAGTATCACTGTATTTCAAATTCGTTTAGAGTCTATACATCAATCATTTTAATATTTATAATGAGAAATAAAATGATGATTGATTCTCCTATTTCCAATCCTGAATGCCAATTTCTAAAATTTCAATTCTGTAATTTCCAATTAGATCATAGATGTTGTCGCATGCTACTATTTTATTGTATAAGTTTCAGACTTGTGATTGATTATCAATCATAAAAAGTTAAAACAACTCTATTATTTTTATATTTTTCCAGTTCTATATTTTTCATATATTTAATATTGAGGCAAGGTCCCCCTATGTCATTCCCTGGATTTTGGGAAGTGTCTCAACAAATCCCCCAAAAGTGTCCACACATCCTCACAGCCTTTAAAATTGGTGGACCATTGAAAACCTACACCTTCCTATTCCTTTTGCATCAAAAACACCTTTCATCTGCAAGGAAAAGTATTTTCAGCTCTATCTTCATATAAAGAATTAGACTTTTCTTTGATATGGGGCATATGTTTTGTGGCACCAAAATATATAATCCACTAGTATTTAGAATTGCCTTTACAAATTTCAGCATTCGACAACTTTCCTTGCTTGTGCTCCTGTTAATTTTGGGCAACTCGGTCCAAACTCCATGTTGCACTACTCATATGATGATGATTATATTTTTGTTGGATTCCTCTTTAGGAGAGGTGCAAGATTGATCTAAAGATCATCTTGTTTGGATAAGCAGAACCTATAAGGTCGGCCAGATTTGTAATGCAGGCTCACAAGCCCCAACAGATGTGTCACACACCCTCATTGATGCATATAAATAGGAGAGAGATGATGCTCATTTCATTATCATCTCATCACACATTCTTCTTGTGATCTGATTGGTTCATACAGCCTAGGAGAGGCTTCCATCCCTCACACGTGTGAATCTGAACCTGAAGAAGCTGCGGACTGTTTTAGGGCTTTCTGGTCAGCGTTGACTTTGGGTCAACACGAGTGCTTTGACTTCGATTTCAGCACAGAAAATTCCGATTTCTTGAGGCCGCATTTGAGGGCACAAAAATCGAGAAGCATTGACTTTGACTGCTGTCCATTGACTGCATCTTTGACCGTAGTGTTGACTTCTGTGTTGACCATTTGCTGTTGACTTGCGTTGACTTTTTGGAGCTGTCTTTGAGGGGTGTGTGTGACACTTGGAGAAAGACTGATTTGGTTGTTGGAGAAGTTGGTTTGGCCAGCTCAAGTCTTTGCTGGCTAGGGCATCCTATTGACTGCTGTAACAAACATTTATCTCTATATTTGCTAGACAAGAAAAATTACAAATTCTGATATATTATTTGGCTTGTCTTTTGTTGATCTATTATTATGTTCTATCAAAATTTTACTTTCATGTTTATGTGATTGCTAAATTGCATTGGGCCTATAAGAAAGTAAAATTGCATTAAGCATAGAACATACCATGGTTATCTAAATTTAACATGGTATCAGAGTTGAGGTGAAGACAAAGCCCAAGATAGTGTAAAAAGCAATCACCAAAGAAGAAGTCTTATCAAGGACCAATGGCCTCCTCAACCTACAAGGGTTTCAAGACTGATGATAAGTTGACTCATAAGTCTGATTATCAAGCATGGAAGATGTCTTTGGATTTGGTATTAGAAGATCAAGATGTCATGGATTATGTGCAGGGGAAGATTCATGATCCTCCATCAAATGCACCAGCTGCCACAAAGACAAAATATAGAAGAGTGGAAGTCAAGGCAAAGATGATTATCAGGGATTCTACGCATAAGCACTTAGTTGCTTATATCTCCGAGTTGAGCACATCTAAAGAGATGTATGATAAGTTGGTTAGCATGTTCAGGGCTAGAAATGTTAATCAAGTTCTTTTCTTCAAGAACAAGTTGAGGAATTCAAGAAGGGCAAAGATGAATCCATTCAATCATATTTTATGAAGCTCACAGAAATCAAGAATGATCTCCTTGCCATTGGAGAAGAGGTAGTTGATCAAGAGCTTGTTTTCCTTGCTCTTGGAGGACTCCCCCGGGAATGGTATGTATTCAACACTACTATTCTAAATAATAATATGATTCCTGATTTTGATGAATTGTTGACAAGATGCACTCAAGAGGAGACAAGAATGATGGAAAGAGACCATCCCTCAAATGAGAATAGAGGTGACCCTACTGCCTTTTTTGCTCATGCAAAGAAGAAGAACCATGGAAGAGCGGGGCCCAAAGGAAGAAAGGGAAGATATTACACTTGTAACAAGCTTGGTCACTATGCAAGAGAGAGCCCCAATAGAAGTGACTCTCCCAGGGATGATGACAACAACAACTTCAAGGGGAATGGCAATCAAAGGAACAATAGGTTCAAAGGAAAGAGGAAGGCTCCCTATGATCGAAGTAGAAATGGCCAACCTTTCAAGAAGTCAAGGAATTCCAGGTATGATGAGTCCAATGTTGTTGATAATAAGAAAAAGGAATATATTCTTGTATCCGCCCTCTCTGCTACATCTTCTCCCGACATCTTGGAAGTCTGGTTGATTGATAGTGGTGCTTCAAGGCACCTCACTTGATATAAAGAAGCCCTCTTTGATTTGATTGAGAATGATACTAATTTGGAAATTATCCTTGGAGACAATGCCACCTATCCTGTGAAAGGGACAGGGATTGTGACCCTTCAAATATCTCAAGGTCAAGTCCTCGGCTTACAAGATGTGTTGTACATACCTAATTTGAAAAAGAACCTTGTGTCCATTTCAGCAGTGGAAGACAAAGGATTCAAGGAGGCATTCATTGATGAAAAGGTACGCATTGGAAGAAGAACTTCAAAGAAGCTCTTACTATTGGTTTTAGAGTTGATACACTCCTATGTTGCAAGAAACGTGGGTCCAACCCTCATTTCAGCAAAGAAGCGAAACGGAAACACGTTTCGTCGTACCATATGGCCTAGAAACAAGTTTCCGACCATACTGGGATGTTTCTCGTTGGGGAAACGTGCTGAAAATGCGTTTCCAGGCCATATGATCGCATTTCCGTCAATTTTTTTATTTTTTATATCTGGTTTGTGTGTGTTTTATTATTTTTTTAATTGTTGAAAGTGTTTTTTGGATGCTTTTAGATGCCTATCTCAACTTATAAAAAGACTCTCGCCTCATTCTCTCATCACACAAATTGAGCAAGTCGTTTCACTTGGAGAAGGGCGATTTTAGTAAGGAGAAAAGAGGAAGATAGTAGTGCTTCAGCTAGGGCATTTTCACCAGTAAGCAAAGGAGATTTCAGCGACAAGAGAAAGAAATTTCAAAAGCAGATTTGGAGTGCGAAGTTTCCAGCTAACATTCTCAACTTTTGGCTCAGCTACAACCATATTTCTCTTGTTTTTTGTGGCAATTTGGAGTAGCTTCAGCTACACAAAATTAATTTGGGTAAGAAGCATTCAATTTCTTGGTTTTTTCCCATTGTTTCTTCTATTTTTCGAGGGTTTATGCTACCAAAATTATGAAAAACGTTTTTTTTTACAGATTTGTTTTTAAAATTTTTTTTGCAGCAATGGCTTCCATCCAAGGTTCAAGTTCAAGCCCAAAGTCCAACCCAAGGGCTGAATATTATCCTCTTTGGAGGCATGTTCAGAAGCTTCAAAGATGTGTAGGTGGTGGCTCATGGGAATGGCGATGTAATCTTTGCAATAATTCTTATATGGGCTCTTACCCAAGAGTGAAGGCACATCTTTTGCATGGAGGAGGACAAGGGATTGCAGGATGCACAAAAACATCAAACCCAATGGTGAGGAGGGAATATCAAAGAGAGCAAGATCAGGCGGATGGAATTAAAAGAAGGCATGATGAGCTTAGTCAAGCTACTACTAAAACTCCAGCAAACATTGAGCCAAGGATTGTCGTTGAAGCAAGGAAGAGGAGAGCCACTCAACAACCAAAACAACCACCATCCAGAGGGGCGTCCGGTACAATTCAAGATAGCAGAATTGCTAAATTGGTGACTATGCAAGCAAGAGAAGAAGTTGATTCCAGAGTGGCTAGGTCAATCTATGCATATGGTATCCCATTCAATGTTGTTCGCTCTCCTTACTAGCAAGATATGATAAGGGCAATTAACAAAGCTCCTCAAGGGTAAAAAGGGCCCAACTATGAGAAAAATAGAACTCAACTTCTCAAAAATGAGAAGGATCTTGTGGAGGATGTCTTATCACCAATTCGTTCTTCTTGGAGTAGCTCTGGGGTTACCATAGTTTCAAATGGATGGACAGATACAAGGCGTAGACCATTGATAAATATCATTGCCACTTCACCAAAAGGAGCAATGTTTTTAAAGGTGGAAGACTGCTTGTGAGAGGTAAAAGACGCACAATTCATTGTTGATGTTATTATAAAATCTATTGAACAAGTAGGTCCTAACAGGCTGGTACAAGTTATCACAAATAATGCACCAGTATTCAAAGTTGCGGGTTTAATTATTGAGGGGAGGTATGACCACATCTTTTGGACACCCTGCATTATTCATAATCTGGATCTGATCTTAGAGGAGTTCGAGAATAAGGTCCCATGAATAAAGGAACTCACAGGGGAAGCAAGGGAGATTGTTAAATTCATCACCAACCACCACCAATCTCAAGCAATATTTCGAGAGTGCTCCAAATTGGAGTTGTTAAAAGTTGCTAAGACAA
Organism: Pinus albicaulis; assembly: GCA_034641835.2. NCBI lineage: Eukaryota > Viridiplantae > Streptophyta > Pinopsida > Pinales > Pinaceae > Pinus > Pinus albicaulis. Next base: position 1,289,758,308 of record CM076579.1, read on the forward strand.
GATATGCCTCAAACTTCATAATGTTGTGTCGCCTTGTTGAGGTTAAGTCTATGGTGGTGAGTTAACTTTGGGTTGAGTGGAGATAGGCAGATTCAGAGCGGGGATATATGGTGTGTAGATTGTGCCTTGATGAGGATTGGTAGAGTAAGATAGATTTCTTACTAATGTTCACAACCCCTGCATTTGAGCTTCTTCAGAATGCTGACACTAACCAACCTTTCTTAGGAGAGCTATATGATGGCATGGATTCCATGGTTGAGAAAACTATGGAAATCATTTCACAAAAATCTCCACAGCTTTTGTTTGTAGATGATCATTTTGCTTAATTAGTCAAGAAAATCATTGTTGATAGGTGGAACAATTTCAACACTCCATTACACACTTTAGCACATGCCTTAAACCCCAAATTTTATGATGAGGAGCTTATTGCTCAAAGCAATGGGAAGAGGAAGGCACCCCATAAGGATAGAGAGGTGGCTAATAGGGTGAAAAAAGCCCTTATGAGAATTTTTCCAGCTCATCTACACAAGGAGGTGAAGGAAGAATTTGCCAGTTTTGCTGCAGGAATAGATGATTATTCAGATATATCATCTTTGGAGGAGAGAAGCACCATGAATCCAATAAGGTGGTGGATTTGTCATGGAGCAAATGGTGTACATTTGCAAAACCTTGCCATTCGCATCCTTTCACAAATGGCAAGCTCTTCATCAGCAGAAAGGAATTGGAGCACCTATGGTTTTATTCATTCTGTGAAGCGCAACAGGTTGGGCTCACAGAAGGTAGAGGATCTTGTTTATGTGCACTCCAACCTTCGCCTTGCATCTCGTACGGGTCTAGAATATGGCAATGGTCCTTCAAAAGAATGGGATGTGGATCCAGAAAATCACGATTTGGAGCTCTCTCTTGCTACCATGAATATTGAGGACCAGGAGGAGCATAGAAGTGGAATTGGCCAAACATCTTCTTCAGCTACACTATCCACTGTTGAACATGCTTCTGCTGCTATTTTTTATGAGGATTCTGATAATGAGTATTAGTCTTTTGACTTTATAGAACTTGCAGCCTCATAGCCTTTATTGTACTTGCAACCTCATATATATAATAAATGTTGATTTTGAGATTTTGATATATAATAAAGGCTGGCTTTGGATATTTCGATATTGCTATTTTCATTATGTGTCTGTTATCATTCATGAGTAAATGTGATGTAATAATTTATGCTTTGAATGTAATAAATTATAGGTTGTGTTTCGTATCGTACCTTGTTTCGAAAACTCGTTTTTGTTTCGCCATTTTGTGCAACTTAGATACACTCTATCAAGTTGGAGGAAGTTCGTTGGGGACCATGTCATGTGACACAACACTTCAAACCGAGCTATGGCACCAGAGGTTTGCACATCTTCATTACAAAGCCCTTCCCGAAGCAAGGAAGGTGGTGACAGGGATGCCCGAGTTTAAAGATGATCATGAAGGTATATGTCAGGGTTTTGTCGAAGGGAAGCATACAAGGGGACCATTCCCCTCAAGTGTCACAAAGACATCAGATATCTTGCAATTGATACATTTTGATCTATCTGGTATGTTGCCAATAACATCCTTGGGAGGATGTTCCTATTACATGACTTTTATAGATGACTTCTCCCGCAAGACTTGGATATATTTCTTAAAGAAGAAGGACGAAGCATTCAAATGGTTTTGTACCTTCAAGGCCTTGGTTGAAAATCAAACCGGGAAGAAAATCAAAATTTTGAGGACCAAGTATGAGTCAAATGAATTCAACGACTTTTGCAAGGAAGGTGGCATTAAAAGGGAGACAACAACTGTGTATAATCCCGATAAAAATGGTGTTGCTGAAAGAAAGAATAGAACCATTGTGGAAGTTGCCCATGCCATGCTATATGACCAAGGTCTTCCGAAGTTTCTATGGGGAGAAGTTGCGAACATTGTTGTGTATGTTCAAAATAGATACCCGCATTCCGCATTGGACTCCAAAACTCCTAATGAAGTCTTCTCTGGTAAGAAGCCTGATGTCTCCCACCTTAGATTTTTTGGAAGTCTTGTTTATTTTCATGTACCGAAAGAAAAGAGAAGCAAGTTGGATGCTTCTGAGAAGAAGGGAATGTTTGTGAGCTACAATGAAACCTCAAAGGCATATAGAATCTATGTGCCTGGTAAAAGAGAAGTGGAGATATGCCACGATGTCACCTTCGATGAAGATGTTGCCCTCAAGAAAGTAAGAAATCTTCCTAGTTCAAAGGAAGACAAATAAGAAGAAGAAGAAGCTGGAGGGCAGGAAGAACCGAAGGATGAACCTATGCTCGATGTTGAAGGACCAATGGATCCTATTGATACACATCCTTCCAATAAAAGGAGACCCTCATGGCTTAAGGACACTCTCAAAGATGCTGAGAGACATATTGCTCCAAGGGGGACATTTCGTGAAAGTAAGAAGTTGAATAGGTACCAAAGGTACCTAGCAGCCATGAGTACTATTGTATAATCTAACCCTGGATCATTTGAAGAAATCGTGAAGCATCAAGTTTGGAAGGATGCTATGCATGAAGAATATGAGTCCATTATGAAGAATGATGTCTGGGATCTGGTCCCGAGACAGGAGAACAAATCTGTTGTCACCTCGAAATGGCTCTTCAAGATCAAGCATAGAGCCAATGGAAGTGCTAAAAAATACAAGGCAAGATTTGTTGCCCGAGGCTTCTCTCAAAAGAAGGCATAGATTATGATGATATATTCGCACTTGCCGCCCGCTATACCACCATCCCATCTATCATTGCCCTTGCTGCAACACAAGGATGGAGTCTCCATCAAATGGATGTGAAGATTGCCTTTCTACATGGTTCAATCAAGGAAGAGGTTTATGTGGAGCAACCTCTGGGGTTCGAAGTCCAGGATAGGGACTCATATGTATGCAGGTTGAAGAAAGCCCTCTATGGGTTGAAGCAAGCCCCCAGGGCTTGGTATGAGAGAATCGATAGCTACTTAATGAAGTTGGGCTTCACTCGAAGTGATGTTGATCCAAACCTTTATTTTAAGGTTGATAAAGAAAGGCCTCATTCTGGTTCTCTATATGGATGATCTCTTTCTTACAGGTGCTGACCCTCTCATTCATCAATGTAAGAGGGAGCTAGCTTCCAAGTTCGAAATGAAGAACCTAGGACTGATGCACTATTTCCTAGGCCTGCAGGTCTAGCAAAATCCAGGTGAGATTTTCCTTTCTCAAGGAAAATATATTGTGAAGCTACTGGAGAGATTTGGAATGGTTGACTATAAGTCTGTATCGACATCGATGGAACTCAACTTTAAGAAGTTGTGTGGAAGCATTGTTGGGCCCGAGCTAGGAAATCCCACCGAGTATCGACAATTTGTAGGGGCCCTGATGTTCTTAGTGAAAAACCATCCGGACGTATGTTTTGCAGTGAACGCTTTGAGTCGACATATGGTTGAGCCTCATCACATTCACTAGATTGGTGCTGTTGATCATAATCCACTTCCTATAAAAATTTCACAGGCGATCTAGCTTAAAGCTCTCAAATTCCCCCTTTCAGCCATGGGTAATCATTCTTACGCCTATCGTTACCATTTCCTGCCTCCGAATTACATTATAAAAGGCTGAAAATCCATATTTGAAATATTCAAGGATTAGCTCCTTCGGTCGTAGCCCCTCTGTTCTTTTCTCCCGCGTAACCCAGTGCTGGAACTCAACTTTAAGAAGTTGTGTGGAAGCATTGTTGGGCCCGAGCTAGGAAACCCCACCGAGTATCGACAATTTGTAGGGGCCCTGATGTTCTTAGTGAAAAACCATCCGGACGTATGTTTTGCAGTGAACACTTTGAGTCGACATATGGTTGAGCCTCATCACATTCACTACATTGGTGCTGTTGATCATAATCCACTTCCTATAAAAATTTCACAGGCAATCTAGCTTAAAGCTCTCAAATTCCCCCTTTCAGCCATGGGTAATCATTCTTACGCCTATCGTTACCATTTCCTGCCTCCGAATTACATTATAAAAGGCTGAAAATCCATATTTGAAATATTCAAGGATTAGCTCCTTCGGTCGTAGCCCCTCTGTTCTTTTCTCCCGCGTAACCCAGTGCTGGAACCGAGTGCAAAAGAACTAGGCGATAATCGACCAAAAGCCCAGGCGAAATATTGGTCGTCGATCTTTGCGAGATCGGACGGTCTTCGTGAATCGGCACTGTGCTCGTGACCCATTCTATTCACCGCCCAAATTGTTTATGCACCGTCCGATCGTTCTACCAAATCAACAGTCTGCATCCTGCCTATCCTGGTGGTCCCCACGCCTGCTCCTATTGCAAAAACCGGTGGTTTATATCGCACCGCCTTTCGGCGATAGACGGTAATCCTCCTTGGGCCAGCGATTCCACTCATCGCCTGACGCACGTCCCCACGTACGGCTCCAAAACCTCTCTCCATCGCGCATTATTGTTCGGTCAAAGTCACGTAGTGATATTCATCACAACCGTCCGATCTGAGGGCCTTCATCCGATGGTCATCGCGCTCCGAAGCTGCACGAGATTTAATCCAAGCCCATCACGCCCCTGGCCCACCATCTCATTGCCCTCCGATGTGTTTTTAACCGTCGATCTCGCCTGGAGATCGAACAGTCCAGATCATCTGCATACTCCGCCATTGATTTCGTTCCTCCACGTCACCATCCCACGTGTTCATCGCACTTTTCCTTCGCCACTTATGTGTTCCATTCATACGTTATATTTTAAATGTTTTACATTTTAGCTCTGGTCAGCTCATCCGCCATTCCTCCGCTGCATTTTTCCGCCACCCTACGTTGTTTCACCATTTCGCCATGTCTGCACAGCCATTTTCATCGATCCCGCCACGTCCATCATCTCCTGGCCTAGTTTTCTTTAACGAGTTTGCGGATTTTGCTGGTTTACAACGGCGGAGAACTATTGTGATTCACAGTCTCAATTACTGTGATAGAGCACACGTCAAAGGACCATTTTTCAGAGCAGAATTATGAAGAAAGTCCTCAAAAGCCACATCGACAAGACTTCAATTAAAGAAGCAGGGTTCAAATTTGTCAAACCCTACAGGGACATTCAAGGCGTCGTTTTCACTGATGGAGATATCAATGGGGCAGATAAAGAATATCAGTGATCGGTAAAGAATTAAAGACAGGTAGCTGAAGATTTTGGGGGTCTTGTTCTAACCTTTTGAAGCAGAGTACCAAATTGAAGATCCTGCACATCATTCGAAAGATTTATATACAGAAAACAATGCCCTCAAGGCTTTATTTCAACAGAGTTTTCTTTCCAGGAAAGGACGGATGTTTATGTGATTTTACTACTTTGTCGTGTCCCTGGAGAGATTTCTACCCAGTACATTTATTTCAGTTAGCAGGCCATAGAGTACAAACAGCACAGCATAGTCATTCAGCAATATGGGTGCGAATGTTTCCGCCATTTTGCCTTAATTATGCAAATTAAATGTTCATCACCTACCTCTTTTACTAGGTTTTGGTTTCTCCTATAAAAACCATGAAGAAACGCATTGTAAGGGTTCCAAATTTTATCAGAAAATTATGCAGTGAAAGGCTTTTTGTAAACATTTTGTAAGACTTTGGTATGAATGCACAGAGCCCATAGGGTCTCAGTGAGGAAGAGTTCTATCTGTCAAAGAGGATTCTGGTCTTTGGTATTTCACAGTCTGTAACTCTCTTTATTGTGTTATATTAATAGAACATTTCATTTCACCCATCTTTCTTGTATCATGTTTTGGAACAAGTAGTGGCTCACCGATTTTTGGTATGGATTCATCCCAGTTGGCTCATGCTCGGATCACCAAGCGCTTTAAATATGGCTCATGCATGATATTCCGTTCCATTGTTCCATTATTCAACTAACCATACTTCTACCATATTATTTCTTTGGGAGGGTGCTTTAAAATGCTATTATCATGCATGGATTTCAGATTGGCAAGCTCTGGGCGCATGGTATTGTATATCCGGGTATCACCTCAATGTTCTAATATCTTCTCAATATTTCTTTCACTACATACACCCACCGATGCCAATTTATGTCCGTGAAGTATTTCCGAATCGGCCCGCTTGGCAAGAAACTATCTTCCGAATAACTGTTCGTTGCTTTTGTATTAAAGTTCGCATCTTGCTTCGCATTCTTTTCCGTGCCGCTCGAGAGTTTGGTCTCATTCTAGCTTAAGCTGTCGTCAGCTTGGAGATAGCAAGTGAGCTGAAGTTGACAACTTCATACATTATATTATACGCCCCTTGCTATGCTAAGATGTCCTCGGCGCTAGTCTATTACAACTCTAGGCTGTCTCTAGGAACCACAACATCTTTCTGGCGCCGTTGTCGGGGACAAATTTAAGAAAATCAGAATCCCTGGGCCTCGACAAAATCTAATTCACTCTTCAAGTAGGTGAGTATGGAGAGTTGAGAGTTGTAGATACCTCACCTTGGCGACTCCACATTTGTTATTTAATAAATCTATTTGCAGTCCTGGCTCCTCGTAAGCCACACCTGAGGTCAGATACGTCTAAGCCAAAGACACCTTCAGTGTCTGACCCTGACCAGATTATACATAGAAGAAATTGGAGGGAAAGGAAATCATCCCGTTCCCAAACTCCTGAAGTGTCTATAGAAGACTTTCCATCCTCTTCTTCTCAAGATTCTCAGTTGCAAATTCCCGACTCCACTGTGGGAGATACTGATTATTATTACTCAGACAGTCCACCCCGAGAGGGTATCAGAAATAAAAACAGTCTTCATCCTACTCCTGAGGTTGAAGAGGCCAAGAAAGTAACCGAAGTATCTGCTGTTAATAGACCTTTGTTCCCCTCAACCCCTCAAGCTGCAGTTGAGTATATTCCTATTATTATTCGTACTCCACTTCCCCCTCCTCCTCCTCTTACTCATCAAACTATTGCACTACCTCCACCTCCTCCAATGGCCAATGTTCCAGCCTTCTTGATGAATAAATATGCTCCCCTGGCATTACCCCAAGTGTTGAATGATATGCCCCAGGATTATCTGAAGATCTTGCCCAGATTCAATGGGGAAAATGAGATTGATGCTCAAAAACATCTTGAGACTTTCTGCTCCTTTGCAGAGAACTTTAATGTTGAACATTTAGATGTGGTCTTAAGACTGTTTGTGCAATCTCTAGATGGTGAAGCTCGAAAATGGTTTAAGACATTGGCTGGCCATTCTATTACCACTTGGGATAACATGGAAGACACTTTTCTCAGGAAATGGGGAGAAAATAAAGATCATGGAAATTGTCTTATTGAGTTCAATACACTAAAGAAAAGACACAATGAAGGAGTGTCAGAATTTATCAAGAGATTTAATAAATTGTATCTGAGTCTCCCTGCTGATATGAAACCCCATCAAATTGCTGCTAAAGTTGTTTTTGTAGCAGCCTTTGATTCAGAATTTGGTTTCTCTCTCAGAGAAAGAAAGCCTGCTACTCTGGATGATGCTCAGGCAGATGCACTAGAGTTGGAAGCAAACTTTGCCTCCACTGGTAAATCAAAAGGAAAATCTAAACAAGATGCTAGAAGAAGGGGCAAAGAAGAGGTGTCTACTTCTAGCCAAGACAGAGACTCCAGTACTAGCATAATCGAAGAAATGAACAAAAAGATCAGCAACCTTACTAATAAGCTGGGTAAGCTTGAATTGGAGGCCAAGAATTCAGCTTTCAGGAATTTCCAGAATGCTCCAAACAGAGGTTACAATCCTCAGTATAGAAAACCAACTTTGCAAATATTGCCAAGGGAAGCAAAGGAGCAACAGGACCAAGTGCCACTCCCATTGTACCTGGAAGGTCCAGTAGATGATTCTACTGAGGACACTGCCTATGGACTGGAGGATGCAAATCTTGCCTTTTCAAATAGTGATGGAGAAGAATGCCCTTTGCAAGGGAATGACGAAGCTGGGTGCTCATTGCAAGAAGAAGAAAAGATCAGAGACACAGAAGAAGCAAAATTTGATCATTATTGTAAACAATTTGATGATTTCATGCAAGCACATTTCAATAGAAGATATGATCTCAGATCTTCTAGGAAGAGGACTCGCACCCAAGAGCAAGAAGAAGAGCAACCCCAGAAGGAAGCACCTGCTCAGGAGGAATCAACAATGCAGAAAGCTACAGACAAAGGTAAGCAACTTCTAAACAAACCTTTGCAGTCTAATGATCAAATTCCTTCTTCTTCAAAAGCAGTCATTCCCCCTAATGTCAAATCTGTGACTAAAGAAATCAATCCCCCAGTTGAAAATAAAGAGTCAAAAGAGGTTGTGATAGAAAATTCCCCTCCTGCTTTCAATCTGCAAAAAGAACTTGAAAGGGTTAAAATCTTAGTTCCCCTGACTGAACTGTTGAAACAGCCAGCATATCAATCTCAAGTCACCTCTTTCATGCTCCCTCTAGAAGCACCAATCATCCCAGATAGCCTCAACCTTCAAGAAGAAAGACCCATGGTAGTTTTTGGCCCACATGTTGAGGAGTTAGATCCTTCTACTCCTCCCTTCTATGTGTCTCTAGTGATCCATGACCTGCTATTACATAACTGTATGCTAGATCCTGGGGCTTCCCATAATCTTATGCCTCTGTCAGTCATGGAACAACTAGGTTTACAAATCACATGTCCATACAAAGACCTCTACTCATTTGATTCCAAAAGAGTTAAATGCTTGGGGATGATCAAGGATTTGGTGGTCAATTTGGCCCAAATCCCAGCGAAAAGTGTGGTAATGGACATCGTGGTGGCTGACATCCCAGCTCGTTTTGGTATGTTGCTGTCAAGGTCCTGGGGAACAAAAATTGGCGGATCAATTAAGATGGATTTAACATATGCCACTATCCCGGTTTTTGGTGGCCAAGAGAGGAGGTTGTACAGGGAAACTAGATTTGTCAAGATGGTGACTAAGGCTGACAATTCTGTAAATTCACCAGTCTACAGTAAAGAAGGAGATTTCTCGTGCTTGATGCTGGAAGAAGATCAAGATTATGCTCATGAACCATCCTTCTGCCAGATCAAGACTGAGCAGCCCTCAGAGAGCACTGAAGCAGGAATATGGACACTACATTTTGAAGGAGCAAACTCAAAAGAAGGTAATGGAGCTGGAATATTATTGATTTCTCCTACAGGAAAATGGATCCCACTGTCTTTCAAACTAGAATATGAAGCCACTAACAATGTGGCTGAATAAGAAGCGCTTCTGCTAGGATTGCAGACAGCCAAGAATATGAACATCCGAAGATTGAAAGTTCTGGGAGATTCAAAACTGGTGGTCAGGCAAGTCAGGAATCAGTGTCAGACCAAACATCCTAGGCTAAGGTCTTATAGGAATGAGGTTTGGGACATGGTAGAGAATTTCTTCTTGGCATTTAATATCCAGTTCATGCCCCGAGAATAGAATAGGATGGTTGATTCCCTTGCTGTGGCTGCCAGTACATTTCAACCACCTCAGAACCCTCTTTTAAGATATGAAGTTGAGGTGCGTTATCGACCTTCAATCCCAGATAATATCAAACACTGGCAGGTGTTTGAAGATGAAGAACAAATGAAAAGATTCCTGGAAACGGTAGGAGAATTCTCCAATATGGAGATCGATGCTGAAGAAGAAGCTAAGTCTGAAGATACTTCAGAAAGAAATTGGGAGGAGAAAGTGGCAGGTAACAAGGTGTTGCAGTTAAAGGGAAACATAATACCTAGAGGGCTGGTGCCTCTAGAAAGATTATTTGATAAGAATGATGTCCCACTGCAGCCAAGCAAAGTGGTAGAAGAGAATCAGGTGGAAGACCTGAATTTGGGTACTGAGGCTAACCCCAAAATTGTCAAATTGTCCAAGAAGATCCCTGAGGAATACAAGAAGCTATATCAAAAGTTATTTCAAACTTACAAAGATGTGTTTGCATGGTCCTATCAGGACTTGAAAACTTTTGATATCAATATTATGCAGCACAAAATTCCACTAAAGACAGATGCAAAGCCCCATAAGCAGAAGCTCAGACAAATAAATCCCCTGCTGCTGCCTTCTATTGAGAAGGAAATCAAGAAGCTGCTAAAAGCCAAAATAATTGTACCACCGAGGTACTCTGAATGGGTGGCAAACCTTGTCCCTATACGCAAGAAGAATGGAGAAATAAGGCTATGTGTGGATTTTAGAAATTTAAACAGAGCATCCTTAAAGGATAATTATCCACTACCCAAGATGGATCACATCCTACAAAAAGTAGTTGGAGCTTCTAGGATGTCAATGATGGATGGATTCTCTGGTTATAATCAAGTGGTTGTACTTCCAGAAAACCAAAAGAAGACTGTTTTCACCACACCATGGGGTACATTTATGTATGCCAGGATGCCTTTTGGATTGATTAACGCAGGGGCCACTTTTCAGAGGGCCATGGACATTGCTTTTGTTGGGGAGCAAGACAAATTCTTGGTAGTCTACCTCGATGATATCACTGTATTTTCCAAGAATGATGCTGAGCACATTGAACATCTTCGGAGAACTTTTGAGAAATGCAGAAGGTATGGTCTCTCCCTTAATGTTGGGGAGCAAGACAAATTCTTGGTAGTCTACCTCGATGATATCACTGTATTTTCCAAGAATGATGCTGAGCACATTGAACATCTGCGGAGAACTTTTGAGAAATGCAGAAGGTATGGTCTCTCCCTTAATCCTCAAAAGTCTTTATTTGCATTAGAAGAGGGAAAGCTGTTGGGCCATATTGTGACTAAGGATGGGGTGAAGATAGATCCTAAGAGGGTAGAGGTTATAAATGGTATCTCTTTCCCCAGAAATAAGAAAGAAGTACAAGTATTCCTAGGGCGCAAATTTCTTGAGAAGGTTTATCCCTAACTATGCTGAGACAGTTAGGCATATAACAGATATGCTGAAGAAGGATAATGAGGTAAAGTGGTCACAAGAATCACGGGAGGCATTTACCAGGACAAAGAATGCTTTTGCAGAAGCCCCTGTGCTGGCTGGACCAGATTATGATAAACCTTTCATGATTTTTTCTTTTGCATCTCCTCATACAATAGCAGGAGTTTTATTGCAGAAAAATGAGGAAGGATATGAGCAGCCTATTACCTTTTTCAGTCAGGTGCTCCATGATGCAGAATTAAAATACAACATATTGGAAAAGCAAGCATACGCCCTAGTGAAATCCCTCAGAGCATTCTGTGTATATATCTTACAGTCTCACATCACTGCATTTGTGCCTGCAGCTGTTGTAAAAGATATCCTTATTCAGGGAGATAGTGAAGGAAAAAGGGGGAAGTGGATTGCTAAAATACAGGAATATGACTTAGACATCCGCCCTACTAAGCTGATCAAAGGACAGGGGCTTGCCAAAATGTTATCTGAATCAAACTATCAAGCCCTGGGCATAAATTTGTCCATTATAGCAGGTGAGGAATCTGAGGAGAAAGAAGAACGACATGGAATTGGGGTAGCTTCTCCAGAAACACATATAAAGTACCTCACCAATCCGTGGTACAAAGAGATAATAGAATATCTCCTTACACTCAGCTGCCCTCCAAGTTGTGATAAAACTAAATACAGAGCGCTGAGATTGAAGTCACAGAAGTACATAGTCGCCAATGGCCGGCTATACTGGCGAGATCCCTCAGGCATCTTACTCCTGTGTCTCACAGAGAATGAAGTCGAGAGTATTATAGCAGAATTTCATGAGGGGATTTGCGGAGGTCATTACAGCTGGAGGGCCATAGCTCATAAAATTCTGAAAGCTGGCTTCTATTGGCCAAAACTTTTTGGAGATGTTTTTGCCAGAGTAAGAGCATGTGATAAATGTCAGAAATTTGCTGAGAGACAGAAATCAGCACCATTTCCCCTGATTCCAGTGCATGTGGATGAACCATTTCGTCAATGGGGTATTGATTTCATAGGTGAGATACATCCCCCATCAAGTGGTCAACATAAGTGGATTTTAACGGCCACAGATTATTTCACTAAATGGGTGGAAGCCATACCTGCAAGCAATGCAACAGATACTGTGATCATAAAGTTCATGGAGGAAAACATCATATCCAGGTTTGGCTGTCCTGCTAGGATAGTAACTGATAATGCACAGGCCTTCAAGTCTGCAAAATTTATGAATTTCTGCCAGCAATACAATATCATACTGAGTCACTCTACAGCTTACTATCCACAAGGAAATGGCTTGGCAGAGTCTTCAAATAAAACTCTGGTGAGGGCCTTGAAGAAGGCTATCGATGAAAATCAAAATAATTGGGATTCCCAATTGAAATTTGCTCTATGGGCTAATAGAATCACCAGCAAGAGAGCAACTGGGAAATCTCCCTATGAATTGGTATATGGACGAGCAACAGTTTTTCCTGTACAGCTGGCTTTACCAGTGGCCCGCTTCATGCAAGAAAGCCAGGAGGAACCTGATGATATGATCAGGAGAATCAATCAATTGGTGGAATTAGAAGAAACACGAGGCCAGGTGAATCAGAGGTTAATGGAATATCAAGAGAAAATGAAACACATTTTTGATCAGCATGCAAAAGACAGGAAACTGCAGATTGGTGATTTGGTGCTCAGATGGGATATCCGGAGAGCTGAGAAGGAAAACATGGTAAATTCGACCCCCTCTGGTTTGGTCCTTTCAAAATTGTGGAACAAGGGGGAAATAATACTTTCAGGTTGGAGAATTTACAGGGCGACTTGCTGGATGCCCCTGTAAATGGTCAATTCCTTAAACCGTATTTCCAGTTCTGACTCAGGCTGAGAGAGCCTGATGTATTATATAGTATATTAATTTGTTGTCTCATTTTTGTTCGAATAATGTGGGTGTTGTGATGAAGTATATAGTGGAAAAGGGAGGTTGCTGAAGAGCCGAGTTTGCACAGAAGATGATCAGAGGGTCTGCGAGTTCTTGACACGTTCAGGGATGAACGTGTCATCCCCAGGTGGAGCCAATGTTGATCATAATCTGCTTCCTATAAAAATTTCATAGGCGATCTGGCTTAAAGCTCTCAAATTCCCCCTTTCAGCCTTGGGTAATCATTCTTATGCCTATCGTTACCATTTCCTGCCTCCAAATTACATTATAAAAGGCTGAAAATCCATATTTGAAATATTCAAGGCTTAGCTCCTTCGGCGGTAGCCCCTCTGTTCTTTTCTCCCGCGTAACCCAGTGCTGGAACCGAGCGCAAAAGAACTAGGCGCTTATCGACCAAACGCCCAGGCGAAATATTGGTCGTCGATCTTTGCGAGATCGGACGGTCTTCGTGAATCGACACTGTGCTCGTGACCCACTCTATTCACCGCCCAAATCGTTTATGCACCGTCCGATCGTTCTACCAAATCAACGGTCCGCATCCTGCCTGTCCTGGTGGTCCCCACGCGCGCTCTTATTGCAAAAACCGGTGATTTATATTACATTGCCTTTCGGCAGTAGACGGTAATCCTCCTTGGGCCAGCGATTCCACTCATCGCCCAACGCGTGTCCCCACGTACGGCTCCAAAACCGCTCTCCATCGCGCATTATTGTTCAGTCAAAGTCAAGCAACGATATTCATCACAACCGTCTGATCTGAGGGCCTTCATCCGACGGTCATCGTGCTCTGAAGCTGCACGAGATTTAGTCCAAGCCCATCGCGCCCCTGGCCCACCATCTCATTGCCCTCCGATGTGTTTTTAACCGTCGATCTCGCCTGGAGATCGAACGGTCCAGATCATCTGCATACTCCGCCATTGATTTCGTTCCTCCACGTCACCATCCCACGTGTTCATCGCACTTTTCCTTCGCCACTTATGTGTTCCATTCATACGTTATATTTTAAATGTTTTACATTTTAGCTCTGGTCAGCTCATCCGCCATTCCTCCGCTGCATTTTTCCGCCACCCTACGTTGTTTCACCATTTCGCCATGTCTGAACAGCCATTTTCATCGATCCCGCCACGTCCATCATCTCCTGGCCTAGTTTTCTTTAACGAGTTTGCGGATTTTGCAGGTTTACAGCAGCGGAGAACTATTGTGATTCACAGTCTCAATTACTGTGATAGAGCACACGTCAAAGGACCATTTTTCAGAGTAGAATTATGAAGAAAGTCCTCAGAAGCCACATCAACAAGACTTCAATTAAAGAAGCAGGGTTCAAATTTGTCAAACCCTGCAGGGACATTCAAGGCGTCGTTTTCACAGATGGAGATATCAATGGGGCAAATAAAGAATATCAGTGATCGGTAAAGAATTAAAGACATGTAGCTGAAGATTTTGGGGGTCTTGTTCTAACCTTTTGAAGCAGAGTACCAAATTGAAGATCTTGCACATCATTCGAAAGATTTATACACAGAAAACAATGCCCTCAAGGCTTTATTTCAACAGAGTTTTCTTTCCAAGAAAGGACGAATGTTTATGTGATTTTACTGCTTTACCGTGTCCCTGGAGAGATTTCTACCCAGTACATTTATTTCAGTTAGCAGGCCACAGAGTACAAATAGCACAGCATAGTCATTCAGCAATATGGGCGCGAATGTTTCCGCCATTTTGCCTTAATTATGCAAATTAAATGTTCATCACCTACCTCTTTTACTAGGTTTTGGTTTCTCCTATAAAAACCATGAAGAAACGCATTGTAAGGGTTCCAAATTTTATCAGAAAATTATGCAGTGAAAGGCTTTTTGTAAACATTTTGTAAGACTTTGGTATGAATGCACAGAGCCCATAGGGTCTCAGTGAGGAGGAGCTCTATCTGTCAAAGAGGATTCTGGTCTTTGGTATTTCACAGTCTGTAACTCTCTTTATTGTGTTATATTAATAGAACATTTCATTTCACCCATCTTTCTTGTATCATGTTTTGGAATGCGAGTGGCTCACTGATTTTTGGTATGGATTCATCCTAGTTGATGCCCATGCTCAGATCAGTCAAGCGCTTTAAATATGGCTCATGCATGATATTCTATTCCATTATTCAGCTAACCATACTTCTACTATATTAGTTTCTTTGGGAGGGTACTTTAAAAATGTTATTATCATGCATGGATTCTTAGATTGGTAAGCCCATGCATGGTGGTATTGTATATCTGGGTATCAGCTCAATGTTAACTAATATCTTCTCAATATTTCTTTCACTACATACACCTATTGATAATTTATGTCTGTGAAATATTTCTGAATCAGCCCGCTTTGCAGTAAACTGTCTCTGAATTGTCTGTTGCTTTTGTATTAAAGTTCTGCATCTTGCTTCTGCAGTATCTCTTAAACTGTCTCTAAATTGTCTGTTGCTTTTGTATTAAAGTTCTGCATCTTGCTTCTGCGGTATCTCTTAAACTGTCTCTGAATTGTCTGTTGCTTTTGTATTAAAGTTCTGCATCTTGCTTCTGCAGTATCTCTTTTCCTGTGTCAGTTTCTGAGAGTTTGGTCCCATTCTAGTTTATTTCCCTGTTTACGGGAGATAGCAAGTGAGCTGAAGTTGACAGCTTCATACATTATATTATATGCCCCTTGCTATGTTAAGATGTCCTAGGCACTGGTCTATTACAACTCTAGGCTGTCTCTAGGAACCACAACAGATGCCAAGAATCTATTGAGATATCTTCAAGGCACAATCAACCATGGGCTGAGATACACTGCCAGGAGTTTGAGACTCCATGGATATACCGATGCTGATTGGGCTGGCAATGTGGTGAATCGTAAGAGCACATCTGGATGTTGCTTCACCTTGGGTTCTGCTTCGATATCTTGGATGAGCAAGAAGCAAAAATCGATTGCTTTGAGCACTGCTGAGGGCGAATACATTGCAGTGAGTATGGTCTGTTGTGAAGCTCTTTGGCTAAGAAAGCTCTTCAGTGAGTTGTTTGGACATGTGTTAGATACCACCGTTATCATTTGCGATAACCAGAGTCGCATTCATCTTTCTGAGAATCTCGTGTTCCACGATCGATCCAAGCATATTGATATTAGGTACCATTTTATTCGGGATATGGTACAGCGAAGCGTCATAAGGCTCGATCACATTGGGACTGATGAGCAGGTCGCAGATATTCTCACAAAGCCCCTGGGGAAGGTCAAATTCTTAACCTTCCGTGAGAAGCTTGGAATCGTGGACAAACCCTACTGTGAGGGTCTTGCTTGAGCTGGACAATGAACTCTAGGAGCTCCAATGGCTTGGGGATAGCTTCTTGGAGCTATAAGCACACACGGGGCTAGGCTTGTTGAACCTTGTTGTGCTTTTGCCCCATCGTTATGATGTTGAGTTGGTTCACCCTATATTTTATCTATGCCCCGCATGCATCCTACCCATGGAGTTTCGGACTCATGTGAAGTACCTCTCATTTGGCCAATGAGGTGGGAAATGTGGATAGAGACCAATAGAAAGACCGATGGACGCATCAGAGATTGTTGTACTCTCTATGTCTAGGATGGGGATGTGTCCAACACCTTGATCTGGGATCAAGTCTGATGAGGTTCTTACCTCTAAACTGACTTCGGGTCAGTAAACTAACTTCGAGTTAGTATGTGACTCTCTTGAGTCCAATTGAGGTTTTAACCTCTAAGCTAACTTCGGGTCAATGAAGTGTGATGTCTTTGTGACTCACTCTCGTTTGTTTGTCCTCAGAGTCGACAAAGCATGTTACAGCAGGATGACACAGGATTGCAGGATGATGATGATGATAGTACACGATGGTACTGATGACAGGATGGCATAGGTGGACAGATGGAGTTCTCCCTAGTTGAGAGGGAGTGTTAATTTTGGGCAACTAGGTCCAAACTCCATGTTGCACTGCTCATATGATAATGATTATATTTTTGTTGGATTCCTATTTCGGAGAGGTGCAAGATTGATCTAAAGATCATCTTGTTTGGATGAACAGAACCTATATTTTTATTTTATTTTCTACACATGTGCAAATTGACAAGGTCAGCCAAATTTGTAATGTAGGCTCACAAGCCCCAACAGATGTCACACACCCTCACAAATGGATATAAATAGAAGAGAAATTATGCTCATTTCATCATCATCTCATGACACATTCTTCTTGTGGTCTAATTGGTTCATACAGCCTAGGAGAGGCTTCCATCCCTCACACGTGTGAATCTAAACCTGAAGACGCTGTGAACTGTTTTAGGGCTTTCTAGTCAGCACAAAAATTCCGATTTCTTGAGGCTACATTTGAGGGCACAAAAATTGAGGATAAGCGTTGACTTTGACTGTTGTCTGTTGACTGTAGCTTTGACCGCAACGTTGAATTCTGTGTTGACCATTTGTCGTTGACTTGCGTTGACTTTTTGGAGTTGTCTTTGAGGGGTGTGTGTGTGACACTTGGAGAAAGGCTGATTTGGTTGTTGGAGAAGTTGAAGCTGTGAATTGTTTTAGGGCTTTCTGGTCAGCACAAAAATTCCGATTTCTTGAGGCTGCATTTGAGGGCACAAATATTGAGGATAAGCATTGACTTTGACTGTTGTCTGTTGACTGTAGCTTTGACCGCAACGTTGAATTCTGTGTTGACCATTTGTCGTTGACTTGCATTGACTCTTTGAAGTTGTCTTTGAGGGGTGTGTGTGACACTTGGAGAAAGGCTGATTTGATTGTTGGAGAAGTTGATTTGGCCAACTCAATTCTTTGCTGGCTAGGGCATCCTATTGATTGTTGTAACAAACATTTATCTCTATATTTACTGGACAAGAAGAATTACAAATTTTGATATATTATTTGGCTTGTCTTCTATTGATCTATTATTGTGTTCTATCAGCATTTACTTTCATGTTTACAGTTTATGTGATTGCTAAATTGAATTGGGCCTATAAGAAAGATTGAAGTAAAACTGCATTAAGCATAGAACATACCATGGTTATCTAAATTTAACAGCTCCCTATCCCTTTGACTTTTGCAACACTCTCTCATAAGATGCCCAACCTTCCCAAAATTATTTGCACTTGCCTATGAATTTGGGAGAGTTCTTCCGTTCATGGCGATTAAAATCATGCTTAGGTGCATTAGGCTTCTTTTGATATCAAGGTCATTCATCCTCATCCATCATCACCATGGTTATCCTTCACACTTCTAACAAGAAGCTTGGCACTATTGCCAACCATAGAAATTGAAGCAATTTTGTCAACAACATCAATAGACCAAATAAATGGATAACATGTACCAAGATGAGTGTGAAGTCTAATGTTGACAAGTTCTTCATCTTCGATCTTTTTACCAATGCATGCAAGCTTAACACGCAAATCTTTCAACTTTGGAAGATGGTGTGCTACTTGATGGTTAGTCATTTTCAAACTACACAACACACCAGTGAGATTCAAAATCCATGATTCACTTGATATCTGATAAAGTTGCTCCAAAGTTTGTCAAATTTCAGTGTCATCTCTCAAATGCTTGAGTTTCAAGAAAGAAGTCTTCAATGACACACAACTTGAGCAAACTTTCAACCTCTTTTATTATGTTTACTCCAGTTTTCTGGTTTCTTTTTATGAAAGCCAAAATGAAATTTGAAATCTGGAACTTTATCTGAAAAATTCAAAACCTAAAAAAATCCAATTCTGAAACTAACAGAACAGTAACCACAATTAAAGTTTCAACAAGTTTGAGATTACTGGCAGCAAAATTAAACAATAGTAACAGCAGACAAATACCAGATATTTCAGTCCGATCTCTTGGAACTGGACATAGATTGAAGAAGACAAGTAATCTTAGCAGGAAATAGTTTGTCGCTAATATTAATCACCCATAAAAAAAGTACATTGAACAGAAACATTCCTGAGTAGGTTTGGATTGTAACTGACATAAACTTTATCTTAACACAAAGTCCATTAGCCAACAGAAAATTATAAATGAACCCAAATAATTATAATGACCCACACAAAATACAAATAGCTAATAACTAAAGAGGGTTATCTCTAAATATCATAGCGTCCCATCCCTTGAATTGCTTTTCCCAGAAGTAATAGTATTTCAGTGCCTTCTCATGCAGCATGCTCCAGCATGCTCCAGCAACGACCCATTTTATTAAATAAAAATAATAATAAACAATTAAATAAAATGAAGGATTATAATAAATAAATAAATAAAAACTATTTTTAAATATAAATCAGGGTAACAGTAAGCAAAGATAAATTTGTGGAAAAATTAATGAAAACTTAAGATAAAACTAAAAATGCATGATAACAAGTGGATTATGTCCATGGAGTTTTTCATCCATTTTTAGACAAAGGAGCTCTATTTAATGGATAAGGAGAAGGATATAAGATCTTTTTCCAAGAGAATTTTGGAAAGCAGGGTTTAGGCACTGGATTAAGTAGTTGATTGAGCCTTTGAGGGCACAGGGGCTCTCAGTTGTTTGAACTAAAGAGTTGGTTGGGTGGAGACTCACCCCCCACACATTGGTTGCAGTCCACAGGATCAAAGTAGCACAACAGTTCTAAAATCACAAGTAAGCTGGTTTCTTCGTTCCACAAAAAGTTTCTCACCAGTCACTGCTCTGCAGATTATGTACTTATTAATGAAATCTTCCTTATGTTTGTCAATGAATGGTCTAAAATTTTTGTAAGTAATTCTTGTATAAGTATGTTCAAAAGCTCAGGCTTAAATACTCTTGGACCTTTGGGTCTCCACATTATCAATAACTAATAATCATGAATAATTAATCCCAATAACTTAAAAAATTGTATAAAAAGAAAGAGTACAATATAAATTTTAAATAAAATATCATCAAAAGAAAAATCTATTAATAAAAATTCCCTTAAAAGTTTTATCAAAGAATCTTTTTTAATGAAAATATATAAAAATCACATAAAAGGAATGTTGATATAAAAAAAATTCAATGAAATAAAAATAAAAATAAAAATTACGTAGAACTTTTTTAATGAAAATATGTAAAACTTATATGCAAAGAATGTTAATATTAGATTTTTTTAATGAAAATAAAATATAAATTATCAATCAAATATCTATGCAACCAAGTCAAACTTTTCAGAAATATTAATTCAAATTAGATAGTGATAGCACCAAGACCAAAACTCGAACATTAAAAGCAAAATTCAGACATAAAACCATTAATTACTCATAAACAAAACTTTTATTTAATTATGAAGCTCGAAGCTTTCCTTGCTTTCCCACCAAATGCATTACATCCCTATTTCAAGAGATAATATCATAATTCCAACCCTATATATTTGGAGCAAGTTGAGAGGAATCCTCTCAATATAAATATAATCAATTTCAATTACATATTTTTTCTACAATTTTACATAGTCTAGTCTTTTCTAGACATTTCTTAGACTTGGGAAAAATGAAACACATATTTTTAGAAATGCAAGATGCTCCTGCATCAAACTCCTGAGGAACAAATTTTTTCATGGACTGATGTCCATAAATTCTTCATTATCATTGCCTTCACTCAGAACTCTGAAATAATTTGGGTGCATTGGTAAAATAAAGTGTTTTCTTGAGTTCTTTTGATTGAAAAAAATGGCATGATCTGCTAGGGTTTTGTCGAGATGCAGTGATGAACTAGGCGTTGCCGCCTTGCTTGGACTCATCCCTGGTGCCCTTGATTCAGTCCAAGGGAGATGCGAGTTATTATCTGTCATTAGTGATGGCTATGGTCGCTTATGGTTTGTCTCGCAGGCGATGCAGTTGTTTTCACCACGTGGAGGGTCCAAGGAGGTCAAAGAAAGAGGGAGGCCCGACGCAGTGGAAGACTCCTTTCAACTTTGCTCTAGCTTGCTCCCAAGTCTAGCTTCAAATTTAAAAATGACCTAAGGAGAACTGCAGATTGTATCACTGGAGGCCCCACTCTGTTGGTGTGGGTGAGGAAGGAATACCTAACAGGTATACCATTTTCTCTCGCCGCCACTAGATTTTTTCCTCTACATCGTATTTTTTTTGGGATATACTATGTTCTATCAATCCCTGTGGTTTTGAGGCATACGTTGTTGTTATGGCCAAGTTTTCCTTGTGCTTAGCCCTCTTGTGGCGTATTCCCACCCCCTTTGACTATGCTGGCACAAAATAATACATTTCAGATATTTATCAGAAATATCAGTGGAAAGTCCTTTTATTTCTGGACTAGAAGTTCAGCCTCTGTCTCTTCTCTAAAGCAATCTATAGAAGATAAATGGGGCATACCTATTATTTTTCAGTGTCTGCAATTTGAAGGGAAGGTCCTATAAGATTCCTCCCAACTCAAAGACTGCAATATCATAAAAGATTCAACCATCATCCTGAAATCAAGGTTACATAGGGGAGCTCCTGGTGCCAGAACAGCTAATGGGACTTTTGTCTCTTTTAAGGAAGCAGCGCAAGGAAAGGCTTCAGTCCTAACAGAACAGAGCTAAAATATTCCAGGCCCTTATATAGTAGATCAAATGGAGCAAGCTCCATCCATGGAGGTCAATAATTCAGAGGTATATTCCCTCATTTCTGCTCTACATTCAAAGGCTATTATTTGCAGATTTAATGGCTTCTAAGCAAAACCTGGAGCATTATTTGAGTGGATGTTCACTTCTTGGACACCCAAATATGACATTTATTTATGCTCCAAAGAATTCTTCATAGTCTGATTTGATACTCAGAAGGACCTGAACTTTGTTCTAAATGAAGGACCATGATTATGGGGAAGAGTTGGTTTATTTATCACTCCATGGTTCCCTGAGTTTGATGCCACAACAATGGTGGTCTCAACTTTGCCACTCTGGGTTAGGTTTGCAAACCTCCCTCTTCCTTTCTGGCATCACAAATTTCTCAAGGTCATTGGAAACACTTCAGGAAAAATTTTTAAAATGGACCTAGAAAGAACAGAGAAAAGCCTCTTCACCTTTGCCAAAATTTGTGTGAGATAGACCTCAACAAAGCGCTACCAGATCACATAACATTGAAACACAAAAAATTTCAGTGGTCCCAAGTTTTAGATTATGAGAACACGACATTCTGATGTCGAGTATGTTTTCAGACAAGACATTTGCAGAACATGTGTCCACATGCTAAGAAGATTCCAAAAAAGAAAAAGAGACAGGCCAACAAGTCAAAAGGTTGGCAGTTTTCTCAGCTTCACCTTTCAGAAGATAATAAAGAGACCCAACATGTCCGACCAAACACCAAAATGGATGGGGAAGACACGGCAAAGTCAGGGACCATGATCCTGAAAGTCATTAGACTACAAATGGGAATGGAAGCACAAAAAGAGCTCATTTTCAGAGAGCTTAGATTCAGACAAAGAAGTTTCCAATATGGAAGAAGGTCAAGATTGGCTTTGGTTCTTGTTGTAACAAAATCAGATGGTCAGCAAAAAGTGCAAAAAAGAAAAGATAAGTGCTAGTTGTCAAACTTAATTTCTTTCCTCTCTTGTTGTATTGTTGTTTCTCAAAGTTGTTAGTTTCTCTCTCTAGCTCAATGTCGTGAGGTGTTTTCTTCTGGAATGCTTACAGCATATGCAAAATGTAATTATATTTTTCCTATGATGAATAAAATTGCAAGTCCTTTTCTACGAAAAAAATAAAGCATTTTCTTCAAATATTTTCCTCCTAAATCCCAAGCTTTGTTTGTTGAATGTAAACCTGGTTTACTTCTCAATTGTACTCTAGTGTTTTGATCTGGAAACTTGATTTCTTCTTGAAATTGAGCAAAACATAATAATCTTGTTTACATAGCTGAAGTCTTTTCACGATTTATTTCTCCAGCTTTTACCTTCAATTTGTTTCTGTCTTCTTTAATTTCCCCTGCACATGAAGCAAACATGTTAAAAAAACAATTTATTCATAAGACTTATGAAGCCCATCCTCAGCCATCAAAATCACTGGCATGCATATAACTTCCAGGACAACTTGAACCAAAGTTATCTTCTTATTCTTTCTTCCTTCCTTCTTTTTTGCAACCATCCTTTATATACAAAGCTCGCTACATGGCTACACCAAGCAGCATGACACCTGAACTAATGAGGTCGAGCACACTCATAGATAGTGCTCTACTTGCACACTCTTACAATAGCTCTACTTCGCACGATCTTACAATAGACAGTTCATCGTCCAAGTGGACTCCTTTTTTTTAATTTTTGGTCTCTCTCTCTCTTGTTCTCAGCAGTGGCATCGGCAACAAACCACGAAATGTCCATACAGCATCAATCTTAGGCATTCTAACAATGGCAATGCCCGTAATCCTTCATTGCATCGGCTTTTACACAGCACCTAGCAATAACATCTTTTATCTACAATGGTGTTGACAAAATTTCACACAAGCTTTCTTAAAAAAAAATCTCCTATGCTTGGATACCAAAATGATAACACCAAGACCAACTTAAAAGCAAAATTCAGACACAAAACCATTAATTACTCAAAAACAAATTTTATTTAATTATAAGCTTGGGACTTTCCTTGTCTGCCCATCAAATGCATTACATCCCTATATATTCTTGGGTAAGGAAAGATCTCGATTTCTCAAGACATAATTACTCTCCTATATATTTGGAGGAAGTTGAGAGGAATCCTCTCAAACTTAGGAACTTATCTTAGCTATATTCTAAACAAATACAATCAATTTGGATTACATATTTTCTAGAATTTTACATAATCTAGTATTTTCTACACACTTCGCAGACTTAGGAAAAATTAAACGCATATATTTTTAGCAATGCAAGATGCTCCTGCATCAAATAGGAAGCACAAATCAGATGGCCTATGTGCATGTTGACCATGCATTCCCACCAATTGTTTTTTTTATGTCATTTAAAGTGTTTAAAAGGAGATGTGAGTCCTACCCAAGTGCTCACTTACATTTTGCATGTTGTTTTAATTAAATTTAATGATAATAATTAGTAGTCATATGATCTTTACAGAAAGAAAAACTAATAATTTCATTTTACAACCCTTATAATAGCATAGATGAGTTTCCCTTCCCTGCAACCTTGGAAATGAAACTCCTCCGTGATTTGGCTGGCAACTGTCCCAACATTATTTACCACGACGTTGAATTCAACTAAAACCATTGTTTCAGACCACACTAAGGGGTACAGCATTGCCATTCCCACATAAGCATGGAGTCACTCTAAGAGCATGCAAGCAATAACTTATCAAATTCGGTTACATTTTCAAAGTTAACTTCGAAAAGAAGAACCTTGAAGGGGGATATGCAATGCCCCAAATTATTAAATAATAATAATAAATAAATAATGCGAAGGACTATAATAAATAAATAAAAATAAGGATAAAAATAAGCAAAGATAAATTTGTGAAAAAACTAAATTAAGAAAAGGTAAATAAAAATGTGTGATGATAAGTGGATTGTGTGCATGGAGTTTTCATCCATTTTTAGACAAAGGAGTTCTATTTAGTAGATGAGGAGAAGGATGACAAGGATCTCTTTTTCAAAGAAAATTCTGGAAACCAAAGTTTAGGCACTGGCTAAGGTGGTTGACTGAGGGTTCAGTGGCTCTCAATTGTTTGAATTGAGGGGTAGGTTGGGTGGAGAATCATCCCCCACACGTTGGTTGCAATCAACTGGATCAAAGTAGTGCAACAGTTCTAAAATCACAAGTTGGTTTCATCATTCCACATGTAAGTTTCTCACAACTCATTGCCCTGCAGATCATGTATTTGTTAATGAAATATTCTTCATGTTTGTCAATTAATGGTCTTGAATTTCTGGAATCAATTTTTGTATAAGTATGTTTGAATTTTTGCAAGTATTTTTGTATAAATATATAAGTATGTTATAAATGATGTTTTAACTTTTAAGTATGTTTTGGCACATTTTGGCAACCCAAGAGAAGAAAATGAGGAGAGGCCTGGGGAGGCAAGATATTTCTGCATAAATCAACAATGATAACAAGGTCTACCATGTTACCCTTGCATCGTCTAATGGTGGCAATAATAGGGGAACTAGGTTCCTTTATTCCCTTATGGTCACCCCTTGCCATTTAATGGTTTTTTTGAAGAAACTCCTACTGTAAGGTGGCTTCTACCAACCTCCAAAGAAGCCTCTACTTGTTGGATGGTCTCTGCAAGATTAGCAAGATTGAAGGCTTTGACACATACCATAGTAGACTCTCTTAACCCATCTATATACACGGAAATTGCACGCCAACGAGAAATAAATTCAACATGTAAGCTAGATTAGCAAAGCTCTTTGGAGTAGCAGGAAATGGTCCCTTCCTGGCTCATATTTTTTAAGCATGAGAACTAATCGTCTTCTTAGATGTAAGCCTCAAATTTGTCATAAAAACAATCACAAATTTATCCCAACTAGTTATTTCATGTCAATCACCTTCATCCCATTCACATTCCTTCATTTGTCACTAATCAAATGCAATCCCTTTCAATTGTAAGGTGGAAAAGTGGATCTTTTGATAATCCTCTATAGGATTTAATAGAAAGAAACATGATAACTTTCCTATCCAAGTCCTTGGTTTGGTCTCTTTGTTGACCCCATCAAACTCAAGAATGGGAATTCTCTCAAGTAGCAACTCATTAATATGATTTCCTTATCAATTATCTCGAATGTCATGATTCCTATAGTTGGACCTCCTCCAATTTACATTCCCTGCAAAATTGTTCTGATTATTATCTGTTAATTTATTGTACAGTAATGTAAAGATGGCTTGAATTATTTTTCCGCGGTGTGTCCCTATTCCATCAAAGGGAATCTTGTAGCTTCTTCCACTAATAGTACAATTTATGACTTCAAATTATGTTCCCCATAAGTAGCTAAGATTGAAGCCAATGTTGGTGTTCACACTTGAGGCCAATAAAATGGCTATAACACCACTGTAGAAAACAGCGCTAAAACCACTAGTATGAGTCAAACTAGAATCCTTCTATTATAACTAAGATCCAAAATATGAAATGTGGAACTAGATATAAAAAATCTAAAACCTAAAAAAATCCAACATGAAATTAACAGGGCACTAACAAAGGTAAAATTTCAGCACATTTAAGAATACAAACGAGTTAAACAATCGTAACAATAGCCAAATACCTACAAATTCATCCAAAACGCTCAAAAATGAACATAGATTGAAGAATGGAAATAGAGACTAGCAAAAGCAAGATTTTAGTTGAAGATCATATAACCTAGGAAATAAGTTTATTTGACTAAAACATTCCTAAGGTGTGGATGCCACCCAATGTTTTAAAAACCAACTGAACCAAAACTTGAACAAGGCAATTCGGCCGATTCACGGGATCATGATGCAATTCAGTTGATTCTACTATTTTGATCGATTGATTCAATTGGTTCGAACACTCAATTTTTATTTATTGAAAATTTTTGGAATTTGTAATATTTGTCTTTTTCAGAGAACCACTTCATAAATTGAGTCATCAACCAAGTTTGATCTAACCCTCTGACTACTCCAAGTGCACTAAATTTTAAAACATTGATGCCAACTTAAGGCAAATATTTAATATTCCTAAGGTGTGGATTCCAATTTATGCCAAATCCAAGATAATATGGCCACTGCTCTTCTTCGCCCCAAATAGTCTCTTCCAAACTACCCACAATAATGCACTTTACAAAAAGACAAGTTCTCTAATGCTTAGGAGCCATTTTATAGCTAGCGATCCCACTTAAGCTTCTTTGTCTTTTGCATGTGAAATAAGTAGATTCATTTAAGACTGTGTCAACTTACACAAAGTCCATTAACTAACAAAAAATTATAAATGAACCAGTAGAATTCTAATGACCTACATAGAGTACAATGACCAACTTTGTGATCATTTCTAGGACATTAGAAAAATTAGCTTATCGTATCTAAAAACATTGGAACACTTTTGGCCGAGTGGGGAAGGTTCATGACCAACAACTCAATCGCACAAATTTCTTTATGTTAGAAAAGGATCAATCCATAGATCCAATCATCGAAATTCTTCCGGTCAAGTTTCATATCAAAGAAAAGTTTCAATTTCATAGTTATTATGCCATAAAAGAATAATAGCTTCTTAAAAACAAGCAAAGAAGTGCCACCAAACATATGTGAATGAAAAAACTAATAGCAACAATAGAAAATTCACAAATATTTAGTCCAAGGAAAAAAAATGTCACTGAAACCAAACTTTGAATGTGGGACTTAAGGTTGTTTGAATTCTTTCATAAAGCAACCTTAAGGAGAGCACCAGGAGACCTTATTTAGCCCCCTCTTTAACCAACATGAAGTCATCAATGTAACCATAATAATATTCAACTCACAGAATAAAGTATAGTCCCCAACATGTGTTGAACCTTTGACCTCCTATCAAGAGAAATAAACACCTAACCAATAGACCGCAAGTAGTTTTGTAGGAGTAATGAAGCTAAGAATATTTGCACACTTGATCTTTGTGCCACCAAACAAAATTATATAATGTGGGGTTGTAGTGCCTTTTCTCTTCACATGACCTCAGTCTAAAATGAAATCTAAAGCACATTCAAATCCAATTAACTCAGCTCAAACTTTTGAAAATGAATAAAATGTCTTTACACTTGCAACTCTCTCCTCACTCCACTAATGCAACCCACTCTTCAATTTACATTTGTTTTTTAACCAACACAGGTTGATCTACACTCTAAAGAACTGCTACACAACACATTGTTGTCTAAATACACTTCCTTAGGGCATGACTATCCAATCTCAATGTCAACCCTATCTTTTTTAATTACAACAAACACAGCTCTCAATGTCTCTTACGTAATAGATCGCATCCTTAGGAAACAATAAGGATGGGCAAAACAACAGCATCCCTCAGACACAATTATGAGTTCCATGAGAGCCAATTACAAAAGATTCAACTACTCAACCACACATGGATTAACATGGTGCACTGCATTCAGTGAAACCCAAGCTTCACAAAAAACCCCTAAGCTTCACACACGCAACCATAGCTTCCACATGCAACAATGGAAATACAACGACATAGAAAACATCATCCAACAATTTCTTATTCCATGGACTGCAATTGTGCCTTCATAAGAACATGACATGTAGACACTAGAAGTACACTTACAAACCAAAAGATCAAAGCCCAAGGCTAGAACACCATGTTACAAATGCACGATGATACTATAAACTAAACAATAAGATACAATAGAGTCAAACAACAAATATATGGTAGGCAAGTGATTAGAACCTAATAAGAAATTAGATCATATACACTTTTTTGGTAGTAAATATGAGATACAGAAGAGGGGAGACTCTCCCACATATATACAAATCATCACATGGATTGGCCATTAGAAAAGTCAGTTATTACAATAGACATGTGGGGGCATATTTATGAGTAAACCCATAAAATAATCAAAAAATAACAATGTGAACCCACAACATAACTTTTTAGGTCCATATTGCATATAGATAATCTCACAACTAAACATTAAAAATGATCAAATATTCGGACAAGTTATTGTGAAAATTTCAATTCTGAAATTCTACTGCAATGATAGATTTATTTCTCCAAATTATTTCACTATAAGTTATTTACAGAATTCTTTCAGTAAATTTTGAAATAAACACCTGCAGTAATCACTCAAGTACATATAGAGAACATAATAGTAAAATGCAAGCACAAGAATCAATCACAATGACACAATTATTTTTGGACAATCGTCCCCGAAAAAACCCAATGTGGGAAAACCAGTGTAGCAGATGAGGGTTTGTATATTAATCTTCAGCAGTAAATTACTTACAAAGAAATACTGGCAAAAACAACTGAGAAACTTCTTGAGATACACCTGAGATAATACTTCTCCGAACCTCAGGAGAATTTCCGACACCTGAGCAACTCACTGTGACACTCCTACATGCCTCTCTGCACAGAGCCAATGTGAGACTGCATCACTACTGCATGAGGCCTTTGCGTTGCTCCTGAGTGTTGCCTCTTTGCCCTTCTGCGTCCTTCTCCCCTCGAACCCTGACACCGTTGATGCCCTCTACTTCCTCCTCCCTGCAAAACTCCCTCTAAAATCGAATTCTATTTCTTCAAAATCGACTTCCCTCAGGTTCCTGAATGTTTGCTCGGCTTCCTTTCCAAATGGCCCTCCAAGTCTTCTTTTATAATCTCTTAATTGACGAATCAACGGCCCGGATTAGAATTCTAATCAATGGCTAAGATTAAAACTTAACTTGATCTTCGTTCTCTAGAAGATTCACACATTGTTTTATTGATACACTTTAATTATTTAATTTCCCTAAGTTTAGACTTAGGGTCCTCATTAAAATAATTAATTGTTTTAATAAAACATAAACTAAGTGGAATTTCCACAAAGCCTCCTCACAAAGTTTGAGACTTGGATCACTTTCTGATGCTACAAAAATCAACACTCCCTCTTAGCAAGGAAAGTGTTCTAGCAGTTTTCCTGCTGAATACTGCTTTGTCTTTGAAGCACCCTCTGCACTGCTAATGCCTTGTCTGTTGCTACCCCTCATCTGTTGCCCTTTGTACTGTTGCCCATGACTCTGCCACAGTCACTGCCTCATCTGTACTGCAACTCCCTCTGCACCTGTCCACTTCTGTTACTGAAATGGATTCTTGATCATCCCCATCTTCTCTTTGAAGTAAACAAACTTTGTCTTTCTCAGAGCCTTAGTGAGAATGGCTGCCACCTGTTCTCTTGTCGGAGTGTACTGCAACTGTACAGCTCCTCGCTGGACATAGGCTCTGATGAAATGTCACCTGATGTCAATGTGCTTCGACCAATCATGAAACACGGGATTTTCAGAGAGCTTGATGCAACTCTGACTATTACATAGAATGTTGGTCGCTTCCATCTTTTCCTTGAGTAGATTCACAAGCAGCTTTCTAAGCCATATGGCCTCACACGAAGCAGTGCTTGTTGCCATATATTCTGCCTCAGCTGAGCTCAGAGCCATGGATTTTTGTTTCCTGCTGCACCAAGAAGTCATTCCTGATCCAATATTGAAACAATACCCACTGGTACTTTTCCGATCTACTGGGCTTCCAGCCCAATCTGCGTCAATGAATCCACTCAATCTTGATGCCATTGACTTGGGTGTATCTCAATCCAAGCTCAATTGTTCCCTGCAGATATCTGAGAACATGCTTGGCTACTGCCCAAAGTGCCCTGCTAGGTTCCACCATGAACTAACTGAGGGTGTTGACAGCATAACAGATGTTTGGCCTAGTGTCGACCAGATACATCAGGGACCCTATGAGTTGCCTAAAGAAGGTAGGATCAGCTTCATCATCTTCGGACGTATCAATCTTCTTCCAGTTGGTGATCATTGGAGTATCCATGGGTCCACAGTCCTGCATCTAGAATCTCTTCAAGATTTCTGTAGCATATCTCCCTTGACAAGGAGGATCTCACCCTTCTGTTGCCAAACTTCCAACCCCAAAAAATAATGCATCAGCCCCAGATCCTTCATGTCGAATTCTACAACTAAATTCTCCTTGCAGTCCTTGATGAGCCTAGATGATCCTGTTAAGAATAGATCATCTACATACAACACCAATATCAAAGGCTCATCCCCTACTCTCAAATAGTAGAGATTGGGATCTGCGTCACTCTTGACAAATCCCATCTTCTGCAAGTAGCTATCAATTCAACCATGTCAAGCTCTAGGGGCTTGCTTAAGTCCATACAAGGCTTTCTTAAGCCTACACACATGAGTCTTTTGCTCATGCGTCTCAAATCCCTCTGGTTGTTCAATATATACTTCTTCTATCACCCCATTTAAGAATGCAGTGTTGACATCCATCTGATGAATCTCCCATCCCATCTGAGTAGCAAGGGATATCACGGTTCTAATAGAAGTATATCTGGCAACTGGGGCGGAGGTCTCTTTATAGTCTATCCATTCCTTCTCAGCATACCCCTTTGTCACAAACCTGGCTTTATATTTTTCTACGTTGCCATCTGCAGCATATTTGATCTTGTAGATCCATCTCAAACCCACAATTGATCTGTCCTGAGGCCTACGAACCACTTCCCATACATCATTTGTCATGATGCAACTGTACTCTTCCACCATTGCATCTACCCACACCTAATGTTGAGTTGCCCCTTGAAAACTAGAGGGTTCCCCAACCTGGGCTAACAAGGCTTAGTATCTGTCCAATTGCCTGCGCTGCCTCTTCTCATTTCTAGGGGCTCTGACAAACTCCTTTGTGTCCCTTAGAATTTGTCGTAATTCCCTGCTCGTCCTCCCACTGGTAGTGGGTGGATCTACCTACTCCCCCTCCTGCAAATCTTCGGGAGATAAATCCCTTGGATCCTTGTGCCTTGGGGAAGCACTCGTGCTAGCCTATGCTGGTCGTAATGGTTGGACTAGTAGAACCTCTTCAGGCTGCGTTGCAGAAGGCATCTCCGAGGATTTTCTGAAAGCTCTTTCCTCCATGAACTTTACATCCCGTCATACTACAATCTTCCTGCTCTCAGGAATGTAGATTTTGTAAGCCTTCGCATTCTCGCTATATCCCACCAGATATCCCTTCCGCAGTCTTATATGGTTTCTTCCTCTTCTCTTCAAGTACATGACAGTATGCCACACTGCCAAAGATCCAGAAGTGGCTTACTTCTGGCTTCCTGCCAGTGAAGACACTTTCTGGAGTGATCTTACCCAATGCGCTGTGAGGAATCATGTTCTGAACATATACAGTTGTATTACAAGCTTCAGCCCACAAAAATTTGGGCATGTCTTGATCATACAGCATTTCCCTTGCATCCTCAACAATAGTTCTATTCTTCCTTTCTGTGATTCCATTCTGCTCTAGATTATATGGAGCAATCCACTCTCTTCTTATGCCTTTCCTTGCGCAGAACTCTGTGAAGTCTTTATCAATGTATTCTCCACCATTATCTGATCGCAATATCTTTATCTGCTTTCCTGTCAAATTCTCAACCAGAGCCTTAAACTCCTTGAATCGATTAAAGACTTCATCCTTGGTCTTCAGAAAGTAGATCCAAGTCTTCCTGGAATGGTTATCAATAAAGGTGATGAAATATTCGGCAACACTAAGAGCTCTAATGGACATTGGTCCGCAGATGTGCAAGTGTATTAATCCCAACACACTCTTAGCCCTATTACTACTCCTAGGGTAGGCTGCCTTGGTGTACTTCCCTAGTACGCACCCTCTGCAAAAGTCATCTCGCTTGGTGCCCAGTTCTGGAACTCGTGTGACGGTCTTCTTGAGAATTCTAAAAGCCCCATGGTGTAAGTGCCCCAATCTCCTGTGCCATAGTTCATTCAAATCTGTAAATTTTCGTAGATGTTCTATGCTTGACTTTTTATCCCAATATCAGTGAGCAATCACATAAACAAGAAAGTAAGATGTTGATAGAACATACCAGTAGATCAACAAAAGACAAGCCAAAAATATATAAGTGTGTTGGTGCATTACGGCGGTCAGCAGGATGCTTCAACCAGCAAAGTCTCAATACGGTCAGCCAACCAGAAGTGTCACACAACCCTCTAAGACAGCCAAATTAGTCAACCTCGAAAGTCAACGAAAGTCAACGTTGCCAGTCAACAGTCAACGCAAACAACAGAAGCAGCAAGGTCAACACAGCCAAGTCAAAGTCAAAGTCTAGCCTCGAGAATTGTGCCAAAAAATGCAGATTGAGGAAATTGAAAGATTAGGAGAGTTTCAAGTCAATTTGACCAAGTGTTGACCAAAGTCAACGCTGGTCAACACTGCGATAGAAACCCTAGGCCGAAAACAGAATTTTCTCCTTGCTGAAATTTCCCACGTGTGAAGGGAAGAGCCTCCAAGGTGATCAAACCAATCAAATGATGAGAGAGAAATGTGTGAGGATGTGATGAGTGAAAATGTCCTCCAACGTTGACCAATTTATATCCATCAATGAGGGTGTGTGACACAACTGATGGGGCTCCAAACCTTTAGGCCGACCTGCACATATTTTGAATAAATTCAAAATAAATGTTCTACTCATTGGATCAAGATGATCTTGAGATCGATCTTGCACCTCTCTGAAAGAGGAGTCCAATAAAAATATTGGCATCTTCATCTAAGCATCATAACATGGAGTTTGGACCTAGTTGTCCAAAATTAACAAAATCCTTCTCATCATTGTTGCCTATCAGTGCAATTGGAGATTTGAGTTGTAACTTATACAGTTTATTGCTCCTGACTCTGATTTGTCCCTTCTTCTTCCAACTCGAGTGTTTGACATATAATCTTTTGCCAATGAAGTAAACGACATAGCCCTTAATTTGAAGCTGAGACACCAAGAGTAAGTTCATCCCCAAACCAGGCACATGCAGCACATTGGTGGCTCGAAGCTTATGGTCAGCTTCGGTTTGAAATACTACGGTACCTCTTCCAACAGGGGTAGACTTCGCCTTATTGCCCATGGTGATCTGAAAGTTCATATGCTCTTCCCGGTAGCTTGAGAAACATTCTCATACTCCCGTCATATGTGTAGAAGCCCCACTATCAATATACTAGACCTCTGGAGAAGCAGAGCTTGATACACAACCAAACTCTTCTTCCGGTCTGGAAGCCAATACAGAGATGTCATGATCCATCCATTCTTTCATGCTTTCCCTTTTCTCTGAAGAGTTGTGTGAACCCTTCAGAGTTGTTGCTGCAGCAACTTCTGGTCTTCGTTCCATCGCAGGGTCTCTACTCCTGTAACTAAATCTCAGCTCTGATACCATGTTAAAATTTCAATTCTGAAACTCTACTGCAGTGATAGACTTATTTCTCCTACTTATTTCACAATTAGTTATTTACAAAATTCTTTCAATAAATTTTGAAATAAACACTACTGCAGTAATCACTCAAGTACATATAGAGAACAAAACAGTAAAATGCAAGCACAAGAATCAATCACAATGACAATTATTTTTGGACAATTGTCCCCAGAAAAACCCAATGTGGTAAAATCGATGTAGCAGATGAGGGTTTATATATTAATCTTCAGCAATAAATTCTTTACAAGGAAGACTGGTAGAAACAACTGAGAAACTTCTTGAGATACACCTGAGATAATTCTTCTCTGGACCTCCGGGGAATTTGACACTTGAGGGACTCACTGGCCCTCCCTATGTCACTCTATGTCACTCCTGCATGCCTCTTTGCGCAAAGCCAACGTGAGATTGCGTCACTACTGCGTGAGGCCTTTGCGTTGCTCTTGAGTGCTACCTCTCTGCCTTACTGCGTCCTTCTCCCCTCGAGCCTTGACACTGTTGATGCCCTCTTCTTCCTCTACCCTGCAAAACTCCCTCTGAAATCGAATTCTACTCCTTCATAATCGACTTCCCTCGGGTTCTTGAATGTTTGCCCGGCTTACTTTCCAAATGGCCCTTGAGTCTTCTTTTATAATCTCTTCATTGACGAATCAACAGCCCCGATTAGAAGTCTAATTAATGGTTAAGATTAAAACTTGACTTGATCTTCATTCTCTAGAAAATTCACCCTTTGTTTTATTAATACCCTTTAATTATTTAATTTCCCTAAGTTTAGACTTAGGGTCCTCATTAAAATAATTAATTATTTTAATAAAACATAAACTGAGTGGAATTTCCATGAACGATTTCTGGGTTCTTTAGAATAATGGTGTCTAAGCCTCCTCACAAATTTTGAGACTTAGATCACTTTCCGATCCTACAAAAATCAACAATTATGTCATTGGATCTTCTCCCCCTCCTCCCTAAAATAAGAGGTCCATAAGTTTCAACACCAAGACCAAAAAAATTGTGGCTCAAAGTTCAAAATTGTATAGCCAATACAATTATGAACATTGTGGCATGTCCCACACAATTGCTCAATTGAAGATGAGGCTTGGATTCATATTCAAAAGGAATGCTTCAAAGAACAACACGCAAATTGTACCCACTATAATATTGTCCATACACCATCATAAAGCAATGTGGCAACAATGCTTTCAAGTTTGATTTTCCACCATACTTGAGTCTACATCCAACTTTCAATGTGGAGCTTTCGCAACTTCATAGTTCTCTCCTTGAGTAGTCTATTGCGCAACCTAAGCCTCCAATTGGCATTGAGCTTGAGTTTAGCATAACAACAAAGTGAGACTAGATTATTAATAGGATTACCCAACACACAAGGAACAAAGCCATTCTATTTTATCAAATTGCTAAAGTAGGCCAATTCCTGCACATACAAGCTACTTCATGATTGATGAAGTGCACTAGAAGTTTGCTCACTTTGTCTGTAATGCAACGAATATCAATTCCTCTGTAAGACTTCTCAATGCAATCATGATTCATGACCATTACAACCAAGGGGTGGTTCTAATCCTAGCACATTTCTGGTAGTCATATGGTAGAATCAAGGTCAATTTTATGCAAGCACCTTGGCAACAACCTCAATTTTAGTGCTAGCATTACATTCCTTGTGTAACAAAAACAATAACTCAACTCACCAAATCAACTCCAACGCAATTTCATTGTCCCTCGTGGAAACAAAGATGGGTGATCAAATTTGATTAGGTCAACCATGGACCCATACCAAAGCCCAAAGCAATAATCAAAATGGACCAAGTTAGTGCCCAGGATGACTGACCTATTTTCAAGGAATGAAGTGGAGATCTACTCTGTGCATTGCACCCAATGCTAACCATTTGGATTCCCCTTGGATGAATCAAATATTGGTAATCAGATCTATTTAGTACAAATATCTATCATATTGTCATTTAAAATGCCTTAAAGAGTGCATAGGTTCAGCACAACTGGCTCATAAATCCTTCACGGGAATATTGCACAGAGTTATCCGTCCAATTAAAAGTTGCAACTCAAATTTGTACTTCATTGTGATGTCAAAAGTTTGTGCAAATTTGAGAAAAAATTATCTCTTGCCTTTGCATGGATGTTCGTGGCACGCTCTTTAATTCCTGTTCACAAATCAAATCTTTGGTTCACTACTATGCATATTCTTACACCCAATAATGCTGTAGTTATGTGCAACATTACTTGTTTACATGATGTTCAACTACCCCTTGCTGTAACAAGTTGCTTGCTAAGTAATTAATGCGAGATACTTGATATGATTGACCTGCTACAACTTTCAAATACAAGAAACACGGATCATAAAAAAAAACAGACAACAAAGTACAGACCAAATAAAAAAGAACTTTGACAAATAATAATATGTGCATGAAAAGTTGTTATGAAATTCATTTCAATGATTTCTTTCACTTTGCAAAATCTGCAGTTTACACGTCGACAAAACTCACATACTTCTATGTCCATGTTTTCATATTGATCATGTTATATTTTGCTTTATGCTTTTGGGTAGCTTACGAAACCCCTACATATGGGTAACACCGAGTATACTTTCTAGTCCCATTGACCTTTCTTTTGGTCATTTGTTAGGCATTAATAAAATTATCTTATCTTAAATTAGATTGTACACTTGGGTAGAAGAGAGGACTGCAAATATTGACAGACAGCTACGTCTTTTTAATCATACCTGGTTCATACCAATATGGTTCAGTATATTCAATGTCTTGCATGCAAGTCAACATGTGTCCCAATAGTCTTACATATTATCAAAAAAATTATGAAGTCAAGAATACCATAGGCCAGCACTATTTAAGCCTCTACTAAACTGGTATAATGTAGCAAGCTCAAGTTACCATAATTTCTCAGCACAAACTCAGACATTAAATTACTAGTAGATAATTCACATTAAACCAATCTGCTTAAAAGGCTCTGCTAATAAGTAAAAATAAGATGCTCACCTGAGCAGAGGATCCCCGAGGTTCCGTCAAAATTACCTTCTCCAGTCCACTGGAATCCTTGACGAGATCGACCATCATTTTGTCCCTCCTTGGGAAAGGGACTTTCAACTTGAACCCCGTGGTAGCCATGGTTGCGAGATTTCTTCAAACTAACAAACATAAAAATGGCTATGTTAGAGACCACAGCACAAAAACTTCCATGCAAAGCTTCCAAGTAGAAAAAATATATCAGAAAATAAGACGCCATGGCAGGCTGAGCAAAACATAGCCATCGCAAACCCTAGAAACTCTCAGTGCACAACACGCGAATTGAAACTCCACAGAATTGAGCTTAAATAGAACGAGAAAAAAATATATTAATTACCAAAGAAAAATACGAAAATAAATAAACCCGAAGAAGAATAAACTTACCTCCGTTTTTTCCGCATTTACCGGAAATTTAGCCAAATGTTAAATAGAAAAGACAAATCTTCTGAGCATATTATGTCCAAACTAGTGGGGAACTCTTACGATATCCATTATTTTGACAGAATAATGGGACAAGACCAAAATTATCCAATATTAACCGGATCTTTCTAGCAGACAATAGTATAGCCGAACTTCAACCAAAGTACCTTAAAACTTCAGCATAATTATTATTATGGTACAGAAAGGAAACAACAACGAAGTTTGCTGAGAATAAAAATTATCTCCATCTTTCGTCGAACATTGTCTCCACTTAAGGCCAAATTAAATTTTCCAAAAAAAAAAAACAAAGCTTAGCAGTGTTCGGCTCAAGAGACCTCAAAATGAACATTATCCAGCTCCAAACAACCAATATCCTGCTTAGAAGCCTTAAAACAAACCTTGAGCAGCTGAAGTTCTTGGATTGCAGTGACACTCCTCGAGTTTCGACCGCGAAACCCCGATTTTCTTCCCTAGGAATCCAATCGGCACCAAATTCGACCCGAGTTGCGAGGAAAAAACTGGCGAAAGCACATGAACGCCGTATCGATCCTCCCGACGGTGAACTGGACGATTTCTGGTGCAAAACTAGAGGATCGATCGGCGCATTTACATAGGAACAAAAGCTTGCGCAGGCTCCCGTACTACAGATTCCGAAAAAGGTAAAGAAACCGAAACGGAACGTGACAGGACGGAACGGGGAGGGGGAACCCGGGCCCCGCCCTGCCGCCCTTCTGCACCGAAAATTTGAAAAAGATAATAAATTTCGAAAAAAATGAAATGGTAAAGGGATGGTATTTTGGATGGATGCGGGACTTTCGCCTCCTGTTCTCAAATATTCGTTTTTTGTGTAATTAATTAAATCGATTAACTACGTAATTCTTTTGATTAAAGTGACAAAGGGGGAGACTTAATTCGTATAAAGCGCAGCCGAGGAGAGAGAAAGATAAAGAGACGGGATAAAGGGAGTTTGAAAAAAGTAAGATATTCTTCGTGATGTGAACACGTAGGTCAACATTTAACTTATTATACCTTATCTTGAAAAGATATTCTATTTTGATTTGCTCATGCACAAAGATAATGAAATTTGATTGTAAAAATCTAGCTTTCAGTATAGAGTTTGTTTCCAGACCAGTGATTTTAAGAATGGATGTGCAAAGTTTAAGGTCTTTTTAAGAAAAAACAACAAACTTAAAGGTTGGAGAAAGTTTGGAGTCACTATCATACAAATCTGAAAGGATAATTTTAGGAAACTTGTGGTGTGATCATAGTTGGATTCAATTTTAAAAACCGATGTAGTATATTTAAGAATGAAAATATTAATATGGATATTAATTTTTCTATTTAGGATAGTGGGATATTGAATTAATGATGTTGAAAGAGTTAATTTTTTGTATGCAAGTTATTGTGATTGAAAATTTTATAGATATCAAGCATCAAGATATGGAAGGGTTGTTGGTTAGGCATTTTCATGCTACGGTGACTGAATCGGTGAATAATAGAGAAGAGGCCATTCGACGCATTACCACGTATATTCCAACTATAGTATCTCGGGATCAAAATCTTGCTTTAATGCAAAGTATTAGCTTCACAGAGGTTGAGGATGTGGTTTAAAATCTTCCTAAATTTAAAGCTCTTGGCCCTGATGGTTTTACAACTGAATTTTATCAGGCCTGTTGGCCTTTTCTTGGCCATGATATTTGGGAACTGGTTGAAGAATCTAGGCGTTCACGGCAGGTTTTCCCAGGATTCAATTCCACTTTCATCACTTTGATTCCAAAGCAATCTCACACGGATACTCCTGCAGGCTTCCGTCCTATTACTTTATGTAATGTTATATACAAAATCTTATCTACTATCATGGTTAATCATTTGAAACCAATTCTTCTTAATATTATTTCTCTGGAGCAAACAGGTTTTGTTAAAGGAAGGCAAATTTTGGATGGGATCGTAACAGTCCAAGAGGCAATCCACTCTTTAAAAGTAAAGAAACTGCAAGGTATGTTGATCAAATTAGATCTCTCGAAAGCTTACGACTGGTTAAATTGGGATTATTTGAAAGCAGTTCTACTCTCATTTGGGTTTGATGCTCAGTGGCTACAATGGTTATTTTCCTGTATTTCCACTCTGAATTATTCCCTTCTTGTTAATGGAGCTCCTAGTCACACGTTTAATGCAACTAGGGGTCTTCGCCAGGGTGACCCTATTTCTCCCTTTCTGTTTATTATTGCTACTGAAGGGCTTGGCCGTTTAATTAAGGCCCAAATTGCCAATAACAGTTTCAACGGGCTGAATCTTTGGGGTCAAGATCTTACCCTCTCCCATCAACAATTTGTTGATGATATTATGCTTTTCTCTCAAGTTTCATTAAGGGCAGCTCATTCCATTTTGCAAATTCTTAATCTTTTTATGGAAGCCTCGGGAACCATGATCAATAATGACAAATCCAATATTTATTTCTTTAATAACCCTCATCCTATTGAATGTTTCATTGCGCGCACTCTTGGCTTTCAAGTAGGCCGCTAGCCGTTGAAATATCTTGGTTTTCCGTTGCATTTGTCTTCACTAAATTCGGCGAGTTGGGAGAGTTTGATTACTAGCCTTCATAATCGTTTGCGAAATTGGGCCCTGCGAGCACTCAATGCGCCGAGCAGAGTCATTTTGTTACGATCTGTGCTGCAAGCCATTCCCATCTATCAACTCTCTGGAAGAGCTATTCCCAAAAACATCTGCACTACTTTGATTAATGTCTTCAAGAAATTTGTGTGGCAAGGTGCGCAAAATACTAGGAAATGGGCATTATTATCTTGGGATAAGCTTGTTAAATCAAAAAGAACAGGGGGACTTGGGCTCCGAGATCCTTTTGTCTTAAATCAAGTCATGGGTGCCAAATTATGGTGGAGATGGTTACAGGGGGGGTCGGACCTCTGGAAGCGTATTTGGGAGATCAAATATGAAACGCCTACATCATTTGTTGGAAAATTAAAATTCGATTTTGTTCCAAAAGGCTCAAATATATGGAACTTAGCAGTGGCAAACTGAGATCTCATTCAAGAACATAGTTTTTGGGAAGTGCGTGGAGGGCAGAAAACACTATTTTGGGAGGACTGCTAGCAGCAGCATGAGAAATTATATAGCAGATTGGATTTGGGTGAAATCTTTTTATTTACAAATGTTCCCGATACAAGACTCATTCAACATTACTGGAATACTCGAGTTGATGGACAATGGCGGGTCTGGAAAACAAGAGATCAATGGCTTCATGCACCTGATACGGTACAATGGACTAACTTGGCCAGAGAAGTACAAATTCGAACAATAACAACGAATACTGGAGAGGACATTTTACGCTGGGGATATCGAACAAAAGGTATGTTTGCAATCAAAAAGGCCTATTTCCTTAAATCAAATAATCATCAGGATGTTGCCGTGCCAATCTAGCATAAAATCTGGAATCTAAAATTTTGGCCAAAGATTGAATATTTTTTGTGGATTTTAAGCCATAAACGCATATTGACCTGGGATCATTTGCAGCATAGAGGCCTGCAGGGTCCTTCATTTTGTATCATGTGTCGCCAAAATGAAGAGACTATTGAACATTTATTCAATGCTTGCCCTTTCAGTAATGAAATCTGGCAGCGCCTTGAAGCATTATTTGGTCAAACTGATCGCGATCTCAACAGTGTCAATAACACTATTTGAACCTGGTGCAGTGGTGGGTATAAGAGTGAGGTGATTAATAGGGCTTGGAGATTGTCTTTAGAATTTCTGATTTGGGGAGTATGGAAAGAGCAAAACTCTCGCATATTCAGAGGTATAGAAAGACAAGTTTCTCAACTCTGGAATATCATTGTTGAGCATATAAGGGAAACAATTCTAGTGGAACGCTGGGGAGAAGATGACTGGTCAGTAACAGTTAGGGAGGCAAGAATCTTGATTGTTCTTCATCTTACTCCTCAAATGCTCGATGCTTCCTTATGGAAGGTTCAATCAAATCTGAATTCAATACCGTCGACGTTTATTCCTCCACCGCTGCGCTTTCTGAAATTAAATTTCGATGGGGCTTCTAAAGGGAATCCTGGTCAAGCAGGGATAGGTGGTATATTCAGAGATTCTTTCAGTCAGGTTTGTCGTATTTATTCTTATCCTATGGGATATGTTACCAATAATTAAGCTGAATTGATGGCCTTAAAGCAGGGTTTACTTATTGCAATCCGGGAAGGTTACCAACGAATAGTTGTTGAGGGGGATTCTGCAATGGCAGTTGATATTTTGAAAAAACTCCAACATGGAAATCCATGGCACAAAATAAGTAAGAGTTGGAGAACAGCCGAACTTGTCGAAGATATCGGCAATCTTCTTCGCCACGTCGGTTCAGTCATCTGCACTCATGTTCGTCGGGAAGGGAATGAAGCAGCGGATTATTTGGCAAATTGGGCTTGTAAGAATATAAACAGACATCTTGATATTAATGATTCTCACCAGGCTTGGGTTGTCGAATTATATCCTCTGCAATGTATTATTGATAGGGATAAGAATCGATCTCGTTCACCCCGATCGAGGTGTCGGACTGTTGAATAGAGTCGTGTGCATACACATGATGTATGTTTAAATGTCCCTTGTGCGATCATGATGGACGCAGTCCTCTGACAGTAGCTCTCCACTCCTATATTGAATTGCATGTGCCAGCCAGCACATTGCTATAATCAACTGTCAGATGCATTAATGCGACATTCTGCGCGATGGTTGAGGAGTTTAATTGTTCATTTCCTCCTTACTATTGCATACTCTTTGTCAAGGTTTTGTATTGGCGATCTTCCGTAGGCGATACCTCCAAATTTGTTAGCACCAAACTCGACGCGAATTCTCCGCCGACGGGGTGGACGCAGACTGTGGTATGTCATGGCAATTCTGCCTTCCATGCCTACTCGCTTTTTGTTTTTTCTGTGCACTCTTTTTACTTCAGCCTCTCTTCAAAGGTTCGAGGCGTATATACAATTTTTTTAAGGTGGTTTTGCAAAAGGAATATGGGCATTCCACATATTGACCCTCATTTTCGCAGTCCTCCTGGTTTATTGGCTTTATGGCTTTGCCTTGTTCTTTGTTGCCAAGTCTCTTCTGAACCTCTATCCCTGTCGGGTTTGCTCTTTCTGTTTGGGTTGATGTTGGATAATCTTGCCTATTCCACTGTCAATCTTTTTTATGGGCCTCTGTTTGAAGTTGGTCATCTGTTGTTGCTCCGCATATATTCTGGGTTTGGTACTGTGCGCTATGTTCACCCATACATTGTTGGGATACTGCTTTCTGTGTTGCTTCCCGAGTTTCGATTCAAATGCATGCATGGTCATCGTTTCTTTACAACTGGCAATGGTAAGGTTTCGCTGGTGGTTTGTATTATTGCAATGGGCTACCTCTCTGTTCCAGCCTATCTTATTTTTTTCTATGGGCAGTGTCTTCTCTGTTATATTATTCTGGGTTGGTCTCTGGTTACTTTATATGGAAAATTTCCTTGTATGGCGTATCACGTTCAGGGTTGGTCCCTGGTTAACTTATAGGCCCATTCTCGCAGTAAGGCTCTGTGCGTTGAGTTTGTTGCACAGGAGATTGTTTCTGTTTTACTATATCATCGTTCTGACTTCATTTTGGCCACAGGCCTCCTTTCAAGTCCTCTTATTTCCAATATGGTTAAAGGGCAACCCATGAGGGAAACTCGAGGTAGGCAGCCTCATCCACAGGTTGGCGGGAGCAAGAGAGACAGAAAATCTAATGCAGAAGTGTTGCAAGATATTGCTCAGGTCTATGAGTCAGGGAATTTGGCTAATATTAAATCTCAAATTCATGGCTGGGAAGTTCATACTGATAGTGAGGAGGACATAGAAGCTCAGCTCTCTCAAATGGATTTCATAACCAATCCAGGTAGTACTCGGGGTCGTGTTTCTCTCTTTCAACAGTCAGTGAAGACTTACTGGAAGATGAAATGCCTTCTATCTAAGGCCATGGCAAGTCAAGAGGGTAAGAATCTCAACTCTTCAATTTTGTTTGAAATGCAACAAATGAAGATGGATATGCATGTCAT
Source organism: Pinus albicaulis (assembly GCA_034641835.2). NCBI lineage: Eukaryota > Viridiplantae > Streptophyta > Pinopsida > Pinales > Pinaceae > Pinus > Pinus albicaulis. Next base: position 1,289,801,491 of record CM076579.1, read on the forward strand.
GTTCAAAGCGCAGATTTAGTTGAATGATAGGCTTGGTAAGATTGAAAAAAAGTTGCAAATCACTCAGAGCAGTCCATAGGTGTTGGGTACCACTGCTCATGCTCCAGTTTCCGTGGATCCTTCTGGCTAACCAATTCAGTGATATATCATTTTGGACTCTGTTTCTTTAACTACTTGTTTTATTTGTAAATACTATGGACATGCTGTAGTTCTAAAAGCTGCAAGTAGTAGGATAAGACAATTTCGGTTTTGGTCTGCATATAACTCAATGTGGTGGCCAACAGACCTGGTTTCCTACGGGCAGGTTGAGGTCACTGTATTTGTTTTCTCTTGTATGACAATCTGCCCTATATATTTTCGTTAATAGAATGGTACTACCAAGTTTACAAAAAAAAAAGAAAATTTTATAGATATCAACTTCTTTATTTACGATAGGTGAGATATTGAATCAATAATGTCAAAGGAGTTAACTCGTATGCAAGTTATTGTGATTGAAAACTCCTTAAAGACATAGCATGAATCAAACAAAAAGAAGCCAAAATGGGAAACAAGCTCTCCATCTATCGAAGGAAGTAAGATAATTGTCTTTATTAGAGCCCCCACTGGCCTAAAACCAATCTATTGAGTGGAATCAAATAGAAGCATGAGAGAGGACACTCATAGACATTCTCTTGGATCCTCCGCTCAGAGAAGCAAAAAATAGTAAAATTATAGAAATCATCAAGCAGTGAAAACGAATACATATCTTTAAAATTTTCCAATATATCAAATCAAAACATGAACTTCATTGGTCATAAATTGTTATTAGATATTTTGACTCAAGTACAAGGTTAATATAGAACCTAAATGCATGCATGCTCATAAAAATAAAAACTCTCATGCTCATAAAAATAAAAACTCTCCAAATATAATTTGGATAAAACAAAAGTTTCTTGTTTCCTTACATTCAAACCTTTGATGATGAATCCATGATGCCTAAGAAACCGAGGAAGACAATCACAAACTTGAAAAAAATTGAGGTTATGTCGAAGCATTTGATATCAAACATATGTAGATAAAATACTACTAGAGTGTGGATGATGCCAAGCATGCATGAACTGGTACAACAAATTGATGATGAATCCCTGATGCCTAAGAAACCAAGGCAGACAACCATAAACCTAAAGAGCTCTAAGATTTTGGGGAAGCATTCAATATAGAATATATATGATAAAATATTACTAAATTGTAGATGATGTTGAGCATACATGAACTAGTACAATGAACATGAACACCAAAGGTGTCCCATTCTAATTGTATGGTACCATGTACATCAAGATATCGAGGTTATGGGAGTGGTAAACACTTTGTGAGCCAAATCCCTGTGAAATAATGCAAGACAAATACTCCTAAATACATTGAACTATCTTTGAACTATCTAAGATGTTGAGTTCTACTAAATTCCAAAGATAACGTACAATGAATTTGAAAGACTCCTAGAAAGTACATTAAAGATAGATGTACATGTTCAATTTCACTTACATTCACATACAATAAACATCTGATAATCCTTAATCAGGGTGTGAGCAGGAAAGTTCTGGTCATATCACTATTTTATGGACGTTCTTTGGATCCCAAGGCGAGGCGACCCTCCACATGCACGAAGCACATGGAGTTTTGGTTGCTCACATGAACACAGTCAATGTTTTTAAGGAAGGTGGCAACAACACTTCAACGCAGCATGCTCCCGGACTTTTAGTTGGTAAACCTAGTAAGTCCTATGTCTACAATTTGGTCTGGCATAAGATTGGAGTTGAGCAACTTGAAAACCTATGGCAGGATTCCGTGGAGGTATTTCGCAGGGCTCTGGTTCAATTTCAGTGGGTTCAGGTCATCTATCTTGGGTATGTTCTCAGTCTTATCACATATTTCTCTATCAAGGCTCGGTATTCTTGTCTACGAGTTTCATGGAAGAAGGGATATGCATTGCATAAGTTGATCTAGAAGGCATATTCTCTGGAAATGGCTATTTTTGTCTCTGATTATTTGAAGGTTGTCTCGTTTTTTAGATTCTTGTGTCTATGTTCTTTGCATTTTTGTTGGCTCACATGGGTATTTTGTTGGTAAGGCATATGGGTTTGTCCTAGTCCCTTTGGTTATGTCACTTACGCACTAACTTTGGTCTACCTTTAGAAATTTGTGGTCGCGACCCATGAATTACCAAGGTCTCCGCATTGAAATGGTTTGGTTTTTAATCATGCCCTTAGTTGTTCTGATTATTGTTGGACTTATGTCTATGGGCCTTGGGATTTCTTCTATTCCGAGTTCCTGTGATGCAAAAGGAGATGTCGTTGGGTTTTGTATGGGTCGTGGCTCTCACAATTGATTACCTTGACAGGTCCCCTAGTTAGGTGTGACCCCTAGAAGCACTTTGCTCTGGGGTTTTGGCTCGCTTTGGGTTAGCATTTTGGTTTTAAATATATTGGTTTCAGCTTGTTTTGTTTGTATCACAATTCCAACATTATGGCTCGTGTTGCTTCTAGGAAAGGAAATACCACCCTGGGTTCTTGTGGTCTTGGGAAGCAGACCAAAGCGGCCACAACGTCCAATACTCCCAGCACCTCCACTAGTAAAACTCGTGGGCGTAAGTCCACCTCCAGGATCATTGATGAAGTAGGTACTGCTTATCATGCGGAATCTGCCTTGGTTTGCTAGCTCATATCTCAATGGGAAGCGGAGTTAAATGAGAAATTTGAACTTCTGGACCTTGACTTGGATGATTGGAAAACCCTAGTGCCTAACCCTAGGCATTCTCAGGGTCGTACTTATCAATATAAGCATATTGTTCACTTGTATTGGTTGATGAAGAGGCTCCTGGTCAAAGCTTTGGAGCACATTCCTTCAGGCTCGATCACGACCACTCAAGCTTTCCTATATTATAGTCAGGATTTTCAGCAAATCAAATTCCAGCTACAGAAGCAAAGCAGTCGCCTCAACCACATAGAAAAGCATATCCCATGCATTCCGGAATCTGAACTTCCCGGGTCAAGTGCAAAGGATCCAGCTCTGGTTGACTCATCTGATGATGAGTAGTCTGGTATATCACCTATGTTTTGATTATTAGTGTATGCAACAATTTTTGCCTTTTCAGTACTTTCAGTATGTTTATAGATATCTAGATGTTAGGTAGTTTAAGGACAATCATAAATTTTTAGCATGGATGGATAGACTTATTCTATTTTATTTTATTTTTAATGGTTTATCATATCGTTAGGTGGCCAAAAGACATGGTTTCCCTCAGGGCAGGTTGAGGCCACCTAACCATTTAGCATATGGATGTAACCTACCTGCTTTTTAATGATAATGAAAAGAAAGGTCCTACCAATATTACAAACAAAAAAATTGATAATGCATTTAATGAATTTGGTGTCGTGTTTCTTTTAATATTAACAGATGACCCCTACCAACCACATAGCCTTACTTGATGAAAGGATCGCTTAGACCTTTCTCCATTAAAATGGAAAGGTCTCTAAGTTATAGCATAATTATCATGTGTAAAGCAAGATATTATATTATGCTCTCTAATCTATCTAAGTAATCTAAATAATTATTGTAAATACATAATATAAATGAATGTAGGGTGAATGAAAGGAAATAAATGTACGTACATTCAATGAAATAATATTACATATAGGAGCAAAGAACACAATTAGGTAACACAACCAATAACAATGAGAATATTCCTTTTGCCATTTAAAAAAAAAACTAAACTAGACCTCCCACTTCACTCCTAAAATGAAATGATCCAACAACTAAAAACACTTCCATGTCACAAAACAAAATAGTAACCAAGCTTAAACAAACACATGCTTAGACATATAAAAATAGGAAGAATTGTACGTCAATCAAAGCACTTGCATAATCATAGATCATGGGCAACCAATAATAGCATATAATCATTAAGAAGCTCCATGTTTCATATAAGGTGATAGCAAGCATAATATAAGTGAGAGTAAACACCATAACTCGAGAAGAGTCTTGTGGGTTAGATTGCTCACACCCACAAGCACCAAGAATTGAGCAAGCAAAGAAGAGTCCCAATACCAGACATGGGTATGAAAGACTATAAAAATACTAGCTAACTATAGTCTCTTTGTTAGCATATGAAATATAACTTGCAACGACAAAAAGAAAATCATTTACTTAAATGAAATGACCCTATTTATGGCTCTTTTCTTTCCACCTTCTTGACTTCTAAACTACCCCAAGTGAATTTTGAACTTCATTGGATTAGGCTTGAGATCCTAGTTCTCGTCTTATTACGAGATTATCATTCACACTTTGATTGTTCAACTTGGTGTTAGAATATATATTTCATGCAATTATAAATTACAACTTTGCTCACGTAAGTGAGGCTTCATCAAATAATCTTAACCAAATGATATACACTTCTATCACTTGGATTTCCATCCTCTTCCTTCTTTTTTTTGTCCAACTTTTGATTGTCTAGTTTACTCTCGTTTGCAATAGAATGTTATGGATGTGGTTTTCCTGTTCATTGCTCTATTGATGATTGATCATTCTTCCTCGGGCATCCTTCTTTTGGTAAGAGGCCTTCTTAGCAATATATCTTCCTTCAAATCCAATATGCACCTCTGGCGTCCCCCCATCCTTGTTTTGGTTCATAGATGCATCTTTGTTCTTTGTGCTTATGTGTATTGCATCAAGTTTTGTTTGTTCTCCTTAATCTCACTTGCATCCCTTCTTTATTTATTCAACACTTCATGCAATCAAACCCTCCATAGGCATACAACATTAGATCATACACATGTTAACAAGGTGTTTCTGAGAGAAAGGATAACATACAATCTTAGCTATCCAGTAATTTTTTAATCCAATGGTGATCACCTAAATAATATTGTGCAGGTGCTAGTGCAAGCAAGCCACGCAAGTATATAAAAACCAACTTTGATAACATTTTTACATATTCCTTTGACACATTATTTAATTTCAATGAATTAGCTTATGTTACATTGTATTTAACAATATTTCCACGTGAGAACTTAGATAGATTTGTGAGTAGAATTTATGTGATAACACCCACTATAATAGTTAGACTAACATACCAGTTTAATGAAGCCAATGTGTGGTTAAACAATGAGAAATAATTAACACGATGAAATAAGAGAACAGTGAGGTTGGTTTTCAATTTTATGGATACATAATATCATCTTTGTAACTTTTGATTAGTTGTGGCAAGACAAATCTCACTAGCCCTATTTAACAAATCTCAATGAATTGGGAGAAGGTTGAAATGACAAAAAAATTGGGTGGATGGGGGCTTTAAAATGTCTTCAAGTTATCAGAGCCTTTGGCTATGAAAGTAGGATGGAGGATGATCTCATCTAGCAACCTGTGGTCCAAGTTAGTTACCTAGAATTACATTGCCTCGTAGTCAATGGAGGATTAGATTATAAAGGTAGATAGGCCTCATTCGAATCTATCTATTGTTTGGAGATCCTTGCTCAATTCTTTCAATGTTATCAGTAACAGTCTAGCTTGGAAAATTGGGAGAGCAAACAGAGCCAGGGTGGGGGTGGACCCTTGGTCGGGGAGTAGACAATGGTACAAACTTCCCCAAGGTCTGATTGAGTCTTTGAGAAACAAAGTAATTGTACATCTTGCACAGGTAATGAATCCTGGTACCACCATGATTTGGAGATAAGGGTGGATGTCAGCAACAAATTTGGGTTTAGCCCCAAAATACTGGGAGGCTTGGAAAAGTTTCTTAAACTCCCTAGCTACTAAACATATTTGAATCATAGATAAGGATGATAAGCTTGTATGGAGTGCCTCCCCCTTTGGGGTATATTCCCCAAAAGAAGGCTATACTCTTCTCTCAATAGGTCGGGCCCCCAGGGAAGTGAAATGGTGGTGGAAATAGATTTGGAAAGCGAAGTGTCTGACAAAAGCTAATAATTTATGTGGTATATGATTGAGAACAAGGTTTTAGTGTGGGATATACTTCAAAAAAGCTTTAATATAGGCCTAGGTGGTGTGCCATGTGCAAGAATGATGTAAATTCCTTGGGCCATGTGTCTTTAACTTGCTCGTTTAGTAAACAAGCATGGAAATTATGTGCGGGGTTTTTAGGCATTCAGTTGCAATGGGAATATCTTTCAATAGAATAAGCCCGGAGAAGTTGGTTAGGGACTCCTCATCATAAGCCTGTCGAAGATCTCCCACTCATCCTCAACTGGGGTATATAACTAGCAAGAACTAAGGCAATATTTCAGGATAAAAATTCCAATCTGGATAGAGTTGTTGTTGAAGCCTTGGCAGTCCTGAGTCATTTTTCATAGATGAAGCCAACAACACCTCCTAGGGTAGTGGTAGTTGAAGCTCAGAATTCTAGCAGGCCTTAGGGATTTTTCGATGGATCCTCTCTAAATGAAGGTCAAAAGAGTGGTGAAGGCTTTGTTTTACACTTGTCAGAATCACATATCTTTGAGGTCAAGTTGGGGTTAGGGGAAGGTTCAAATAATAGGGCGAAATTATTGGTTTGCAAAAGTTTGCTCTTGTTCGTCGTAGATAAAGGAGTTTCTTAGTTGCAAGTGTTTGGATATTCCCTCCTGGTGGTCAATTAGCTTAGACAGATTCAATTTTGTAGAAAGATCGAGTTAATTCCTTTGGTTGATGAATTGTTATGTCTAAAACTAATGTTTACTTATTTCATTGTATCTCACACTACAGGGAATGTAATGTTTCAACAAATAAAATCTCAAAATATGGTGTGATGATGGTTCTAAGCCTTTGGCAGGTGGAGGAGCAGTTTCATAATATTAGGACAGTAACACAATATCACCCTTATGAGGGCTCGACACAATAAATTGTTTTCTTTTGTCAATCTCAATCTCTATTTTGGATTTTGGATACAAATTTGCTAACATGACTCTGTTATAATGGATGTTTCCCCTGGTTTATGTTTTTATTGTGACCATGAATATAATGTTTATATGGATACTATGTTGGGGATTTATCCCCCTTACTCTTTATTGAACACACAGTTGTGTGTATGCAACATGTAATTGGACTTCATTTCTTATGAATAAAAATTAGGTTTTTTTCTTCGAAAAAAATGCACTGAATTAATCTTCTTTTTTTAAGGATTTTATCATCAAATTAATATTCCACTCCACAAGGTATTATGATGCATGTAACCAATGGATTCAAGGTGTAATACAAGGGTGGAGAGAGTGGTTTTTAACTCTGATCTAGGTGGATATTGGTGGCCACCCACCTATTCCACTTGGGGCCCCACCATTGTTTCTTTCAGTTTTTCAGTTTCCTTATTATAGCATAGTTTACTATTTTTAGCAGTTTTTTCAGGTCCTGAACTTCCGGAGCCGTTTTGAGGCCCTAAACGACATTTTTGGGAAAATCGGGAGCAACATGGATTTATAAACTGATGTTGCTCCCTCAAAAATTGTATTCCTCATATAGAGCTTTCTAATAAGGTATTGAGCACGTCAAATGGAGATTGTATGCCAAAGTTACGTCCTCGAGAAGTTGATGTACCAATTTACCCAAACGGGGCCCATAGTTTTGGCGCTTCATCTCCTAGGGTTAGGTTTTTGGATGTTTAGGGTCTTTCATTGTTTCTCAATAAATAGGACCTTGAGCCTCACTACAACAAAGTTTAGACGCCTACAACCACCACATCTCTTCTTAGAGATAAGCTACCAGTGCCCTAGCTAGTTTATTTCCATTCTATCTGTAAACAAATTTCAGTTCTTTGATATTAATGAAATGAAGTGTTATTTCCGCTGCATTTTTGTATTTATGGTTATATGTGAATTCTGTGGTGCTCCTGCATAAATCCGGATTAGTGGTATCAGAGCGATGTGTTCTTTCTCGATCCTTCTTTGCATGTCCCCAACGAGGTCAGGGTATAAGGAGTTAGGGCTTGATCTGGTTGAACCTTTGCAAGATCAACCTCTCAAACCCCGACGTTCACCCATGGGGGAAAAAAAGAAAGATGAGGGAGTAGGAGATCCTATCAAAATATTGCTCAAGGGGGCCCTCTGAAAAAAAGGGAACGCAATGATGGATAAATTCGCCCATATCCTTCAACGGCTACCCATTGGCGGCACATCTGCATCCAGCAGCCACTTTAGAGGCGCAAATCCCTTTAATGTACAAGTAAACTTTGACATTCCCATATTTGAGGGACAAATAGATGTAGACGCCGTAGATAGATGGTTGAATCTATTAGAAGGATATTTCTCGGTTCATGACTTTTCCGACTGGGAGAAGATTATTTTTGCACTCCTCAAAGCTACCCCCCATGTCAAGGACTGGTGGGAAACCTACTTTGAGAAAAAGGACGAGGGCGAACCCTCTCTATTCTCGGTCAAACCCACTTGGAATTATTTCTTAGACGCCATCAAGGAACACTATTATCCCGTGGGGAGCTATGAGGACAAGTACATACAATGGACTACGCTACGGCAGTAAAGGGATCAAGATGTGCATGAGGTGACGAATATGTTCCATACCCTGCGCACAAATTTGGGTATCAAAGATTCAAAGAAACATTTGGTGCTAAAGTACCACAGTTGTTTGCACAGATACGTTCAGGAGGAAATGGAGTTCCTTGACATCACCTCACTTGGTACGACATACCGGTATGCTGCCAAGATTGAGCAGAAATTCAAACAAAATAAGCGAGACTTTGGATCTGCGAATCAAAAGTAAGGGAAAGGTGCCCCTAAACCGCAGAACAAAGGACAAAGCCAATGGATGGCAACCCAAGATAACCTACCGAAGCTGCGAGCAAATAACAACACCGCAAAGCTGATGAAGGACACAGAAAAGTGGTGTGAGTTCCATAAGAGATCTACTCATAACACAAGTGTGTGTCAGGCTAACCAGTCACTGGTGCCCATTATGAGGGCTTATGAATCATATGCATGCTTCGAATCTAAATCAGAACCTGACAAGGGGAATGACAAAGGGAAGCAGATTATTGATGCGGAGCCCAACACCACCGTTGCCACTGCAAAGATCCAGAAGGAGCAACTATAAGATATAGAGGAGGAGGAGCGTCTCTTCCACTCCCATATGTGGCTAAAGGGTTCCCTGCTACAGTTCATTGTCGACAGTGGGAGCCAAAGAACCTCATTTCAGCAGAGGTCGTGAAGTGGTTGGGCTTGCTGACCACAACGCACCCACATTCGTACACCATCGGGTGGCTTCACTAAGGACGAGATCCCCGCGTCAGCCAACAGTGTTGCCTTCCCTACAACATCAAGCCCTTCATGGACGAGGTATTATGTGGCATTTCTCCTCTTGACGTTTGTTATGTATTATTAGGCCAACCATACTTATGGAAGCAACATGTTGTGTATGAGTCCCGACCTCACGTTGTTATTGTTACTTTCGGCAATAAATTCTACAGGATACCAAAGGTACCACCGCTTGCGGCTATCTCTTTGGTTACTGCAAAACAATGTAGTAAGCTCATTTCCAAAACCGAGAAAATTGTTTTCCTGATGATTCGCCCCTAGGGCAAGAAGAAGACTATGGCCACGACCTCCAGACATGGCTCCTTTGCACGACAACAACAAATGGACAAGGTTGTGGAGGAGTACAGGGACATATTCACCTCACCCACAGGGGTGCCTCTAGATTGTCATGTCAAGCACCCCATCGATCTGATCCTAGGTGCGTCCCTACCCCATGGATCGAACTATCGATGCTTAGTTTTAAAGAACGATGAAATCAAGTGGCAGATTCAGGAGCTGCTGCAGAAATGTCACATTCGGCAAAGTTCATTGCCATGTGGGAGCTTGATCGTGTTAGTGCAGAAGAAGGATGGGACTTGGAGACTTTGTATTGACTATCGGGCACTAAACAAGATCACTGTCCGGAATAGGTACTCAACCCCACAGATTGATGACCTTCTGGATCAACTCAAAGGGGCAGAATATTTTAGCAAGATTGACTTGAAGTTCAGGTATCACCAGGTACTAATCGAACCCTCTGATGTGTGTAAGACTATCTTCAAAGCCAAGGAGGGCCTTTTTGAATGGTTGTTCATGCCTTTCAGGTTGACGAATACTCCCGCAACCTTCATGAGGCTGATGGACGACATCTTGCGACCATTCTCCAACTCATTGTAGTAGTGTACTTGGATGACATCGTGATCTTCGGCCAGACTTGGGAAGAGCACCTCCACCACATCCAACAGGTCCTCCAAACACTGTGACAACACAAGTTGTGTGCCAATTTGGAGAAGTGCACTTTTGGCATGACCCAAGTTCAGTATCTGGAATACATTATTGATGAGTGGGGGGTGCATGTGGATCCAACCAAGATCTAAGTAATTCGGGATTGGCTGGCCCCAACCACTCTAACAGAATTTCGCAACTTTCTGGGTCTTGCTAATTTCTACCGCAGGTTCGTGTTGGGATTCTCTCATATCACTTGGCCCTTGAGTCAAGTCACCAGGGGAGGAGCGAAAGAAAAATAATTTTGGTAGGAATCTCAATAGAAGGTGTTCGTAGAATTGAGACATCGCCTCTGCTTTACCCCAATGCTCACATTACCAGACTTGCAACAACCATTTGAGATTGAGACAGATGCCTCTGACTATGCTATTGGGGCAGTTCTTACTCAACAGGGGCATCCAGTGGCATATCACAATGAGACATTGTTCGCAAGTATCCCACTTATGACAAAGAAATGTATTCCATTGTGAAGGTGTGCCGCTAATGGAAGCATTACATTTTGGGGAAGGAAATGGTTATCCACACACACCACCGACCCCTGCAGTTCATACAGACATAAGGGAAGTTGTAGAACGATCACCATCAGAAGTGGTCCACATATCTGCAACAATTTCATTTAACATCAAGTATAAGAAGGGCAACACCAATAATGTTGCAAACTGCCTCAGCCGACCACCGATCGTGGCGCTAACCATCGTTCTCAACTCTTATGGGTACAAGACCTCTGATTGGCCGCTTCTCTACAAAAGCGATCGAAATTTGGCCACACATACAAGACACTCTTGGAGGGTACACAAGTTCCATATTTTCACCTCAAGGATGCACTGCTATGTCACCTAGGACACCTTTGTGTTCCTTCAATCGAGCGTGCCAAGATGATTTTGGAAGCACACTACAGTTGATTCATTGGGAATTTCGGGGTCAAGAAATAAGTGGCAGTATTGCAAAAGTATTTCTATTGGCCGAAACTTCGACAAGATGTTGGGAAGTACATCAGATCCTACACTGCTTGCACCATTGCCAAACTGACCATCAAGAAGCAAGGCCTCTATACTCCGATACCTACCCTTAATCGACCTTGGGAATCCATATCCATGGATTACATGTTGGGAATTCCTTCTACTAAGCATGGAAATGACTGTTTTTTCGTGGTCGTCGACAGATTCTTGAAGATGGCCATTATGTCGGCCTGCAAGCAGAATATCACAGTAGAAGCCACTGCTAAACTCTTCTTTGAACGAGTGTGGGTGCACTTTGGGATCCCACAGTCTATAATCTCATATTGGGACAACAGCTTCCTCAACACATTTTGGTCCAGCCTTTGGTCAATGCTAGACATCAAGCTCACCATGTCCACAACTTTCCATCCCCAAACTGATGGCCAGACAAAGGTCGTCAACAGGATGATTGTACACATTCTGCATATATACAGTTCAAATCATCCATGCACACGAGATGAGAGCCTTCCCTATGTACAACATAGTTATAACTGGGCTCTCCACAGCTCAACCAGCCACAACCCCTTTCAGGTCGGCCTGGGGTTCCAGCCACTATGTTCCATTGACGTAGCCATGCCATTTGTGGCTACTCAAGCCGATTTGGCTCATGTCGAGTCTGAAGCTGACCAAGCGCACAACTTCATTGAGCGCATTCATCACATCCGCCAGTAGGTTTATAACATATTGGACAGATCTAATGCTACGTACAAGCAACACCATGATCAACATCGGGTGCCACACAACTTCTAGGTGGGCGAAAAAGTGTGGCTACATTTGTAGAAGGAGCGCCTCACTACACCCCACCACAATCTTCGCCCGCTCTGATATGGGTCATTCACCATCACCAAGGCTGTCGAGAACAATGCCTTCGAGCTCAGTATTCCACCATTCCTTGGTCTGCACCCAGTACCTTTAGCCCTACTTCCCACCTTTACTGGACACCTCCCACATTGTAGAACAACTCACACCAACAAAGTTAAACCCTGACTACATGGAACAGGGCACCAGAGATTGTATCGTGGACTTGCAAATCAAGGACACTCGCCAGCAGAAGATCCAACTATATCAGGTTGTCAAAGCTGGCCAACTCCTTCACCAAGGCAACCAGGGACCAAGTTCAGCAGAAGTTTCCTCATCTCATGGAGGAACTCAACGCAATGGGGACCATTGCTTCCTAAGGGTGGGCGAGGGGGGGATGATCCAGGTGGATATTGGTGGCCACCTTCCTATTCCACTTTGGGCCCTACCATTGTTTCTTTTAGTTTTTCAGTTTCCTTAATTATAACACAGTTTACTATTTTTAGCAGTTTTTTCGGGTCTTGAACTTTCAGAGCCGTTTTGAGGCCCTAAACGACATTTTTTGGGAAAACTGGGAGCAACATGGCTTTTTAGATTAATGTTTCTCACTCAAACTAGATTAAAGTTAGCCTAACTAGTTGTAACTGATTGTTGCGCTAGTGAGAGGTCAAGTAAATTAAATCAGATTTAATTCACATGCAATGATCTGTCAAGTGACTGATGATTTACTATTAATAGTTGCATGCATGTCAGTTCTGATGAAGACTCAGTTGAGACAGAGGTTAAAGGGAAGTTATCTATCAGTTGTATTTATAGCAAATTCTGTGGGCACAATTATGTACACCATAGGGATGCCCATGATGTATTGCTCAGTCAATGAAGGCTAATTATCCTAATTAATAGGAATTAATTGCCTAGGGATTGCGTGAGCAAGCCAAGCGGAGTAAAGGCTGAGAATTGGCTAAGTACTAGCCCAATTTTTTCCAGATCAGTGTGAGACAGTCAGGATAGTGCAGCAGAGTCTTGTGACAAGAGTGCATTGTATTGTTTCATGATTCCTTGCTTCATTATACAATAGAGATAGAGGGGTTTTGAGAAACAAGATTTGCCCAGGAAAAATACCTGTGTTGTGGATTGATTTGCTTCTTTCTTTACTTGTTGTGATTGTCGATCGTGTAGAAATTTGCTGAATAATGATTAATTATCCACCGAGACTATCCTGATCACATACAATTCGAATTTATATGCAACACATAATCTCTTCCACTCAGCCAACTCAGATCATCACACATGCGGAAATAAAATCAAGCGATAACACATCAAATCATCATACACATTAACACAGTATGTATGGGAAAGCTTATAGCTGAAAACCCCGCAGCTATTGTGTATATTATAATGGAGAAATCAAGTAACAAAATCAGTACAATACTCCTCACAAGTACTCAGTACTTTCTCATAAAGTTACCCACAATCTAGCTCAGTTTTGAACAGGTTACTGGTTCAAAACTCACCGCCAACTACCTTGCCTCTATTGCGTGTTTCAATGCTATGGGATGGCCTCTTTATATAGATAAACCACCAGCCTGAACTGCGCAATCCTCATGGGCTTACTCCACCTATCTGTGTGTTGCAAATAGCAACAGTATAGTCACAACTGATAGCTAACTCCACCCTTTCATCTACCTCTTTCACTGGTCTCCACTGAACTGATCATGCACTGTAGTGAACTGATGTGTTCTTGAGTTGAATAATGAGTTACTAATTAATGAATTAAATAATATTTAATTCACTCCACTCATAACTAATTGATTAGCTAGTTACACTAATCTCAACTAGTTCAACTAAAATAAATAGAACACAACTCCACTATCTGTCTCATTAACTCCTCCAAACTTCTGCCACTGAAGTCCAACTGAATTCAACCATGCATGATGCCATCAAACCCTTGGGAATCACGTGATTCCTCTGTCAGATGCATGAGCCACTTCTGTAGCTCGAACCGAAGTGCTCCAAGAGAGTAAACTGCTGTTTATAGTCTAAATATTATTAAGGGTAAATAATATTTGACTTCCCTGTTTTAAGGAGAGGCAGTCTAAAAATAGACTTCGACCTCTTTGACCTCAAAAATAGAGTCTCATCTATTTTTACCAACATGACACATACTTCAAGAATCTCAAACTGGAATTCCCGAACCATGCTCCATATGTCTAAAAATAGACATAGTCTAAAAATAGATTTTGCGCCAGAATTTGCCTGCGGGCCCACTTAGTGAAGGCGACTTCATTTCACTAAGCTCCATCATCTTGCTGCATTTTCAACAGATCGTGCTTATTTTTCCACAATTGATTTGTAGAAGGATTCAATATCTTGCTTTAGTATATCACATGATCGGATTGAATCCATTGATATACATATTGTTTGTATACTTTCTACATGGTATCAGAGCAGGAATTATTTGGGCGTGCAAGTTTGTAGAGAATATTTGATTTCTGAAAACAAATAGCATACTTGGATTCCTTGCGAAACAATACCTAAATTGAAAAGAAAAAAAAACGACATAATCAGATCTCAGATGAGGGAGATATTATTGATTTAAAATCAACTCTTTTTTTAGAAATTTTTGCGACAGTGGGACAATGACAATGTGCGCGAGTTAGAAAATGAAAGAAAGCCAAGGGAAAGAAGTCCCAAGGCAAAGAGGGAAAGAGTGAATTTTCCAAGGTCATATGTTTTCATTATCACGAGCATGGGCACTATGCTACAAATTGTCCACAGAAGAAGGCAAGCAAGGAGCCTACAGTTGCAGTGGGTGAAGCATTGGCTTCACAGTTCGAGCTTGATTTTACTCTCATTTCATGCATGGCCAACACTATAATGGGATGCATGTGGTATTTAGACAACGATGCCTCATTCCATAATATGGGGAATAGAGATCTCTTCAGTGACTTGGAGGAGAAGGACCTCCAGTGGAGCATAGATTTTGGAGATGACTGGAGGTATAACGCGACCCGAATAGGTACAATTACCTTTTAGAGGGAGTATGGCTCCCCTCTCAGACTAGCAGATGTTTTGTATGATTTAGGCCTAAGGAAGAATCTTGTCTCCACAGTAGTATTGGAAGACTGTGGTTATGGGGTGATGTTTAGAAAAGGAAAGGTGTTCCTTAAACACATAGCCACGGGACAGGTGAAGCAGATCGATTCAAGAGTCAAGAACCTGTATGCTCTCAAGGTTGAGGATGCATGCAAGGCTTTGAGGAGCAAAGCAGTGATTAATGACTTGGTGGTTGAGAGGGAGCAATTATCTCTCAACATGTAGCCTCAGTAGCAGTCTCAAAAGTTTGTGGAGCATCCGCAATTAGAGAAGCAGAGAGGAGACCGAGTGGAAGAGTCCACTCAAGTAGAGACCTCCAGGAGGGGAAAATTTCGAGCCAACAGGGCAGAGGGAGTACATGCAACTATACCTCCAGGTGTAAGGTGGGACGATGTGCAGAATTAATCCCAATAATAATTTTGGCCGGATTCATTGAGATGGTGTGTCTCATGGATCGAACCTGGCTACGAAGAGGCCAGAGTACAACAATAACAGGAAGGATCGGTTAGATTGATGCAGTCAGATGTCAGGAAGACAAAAATCAAAGTGACAAGTGTCAGATATTGGAGCGTAGATCAGAGTTGGCAGCAGTGCAGAGTGCATAGATGTAGATGTCAGCAGCGCAGAGAGTCCAGTAGACATGTGCAGTACGAATCAACAGTTAGAAGACTCTAATAACAGATGCATTATATTGATTCAGTTGTTTGGAGGCTATTCACTTTCAGGATAGTTTCATGTGCGAACAACACTAGAGTAGTGTTGCATGCAGAACATTCCAAAGTTACCGGATCAAGACAGATTGATTCCTTTCTTGTTGAGAGGGAGTGTTGAAATTTTCAAAAAGAAATAGTGAAATTGGCATCCAGAAACAACATCCAGAAATAACTACCATGGAGGCTTTTGATTTAATTATTCCTTAATTAAATTGAAAGAAATATGTGTCAAATTTATTTATCCCTTAAATAAATTGGACAATAAATTGTAATCTTATCTCATAATCACTTGTAATAGTTAAATGAGTGTGATAGAACCAGTTAGCTCATGAAATTCGAGTTGAGGGTGGTTGGTGAGGCATGTAGAGTGATTCTATTTGTTTTAGAGTCCAAGTTGCAGTTAGCGTATTAGTTTAATGCATGAGAAATCAGTTAAATCAATTAAGTGAGTTAAAGTCAGTCTAACTAGTTGTAACTAATTATTGCACTAGTGAGAGGTCAAGTGAATTAAATCAGATTTAATTCACATGCAGTGATCTGTCAAGTAACTGATGATTTACTATTAATAGCTGCATGCATGTCAGTTTTGATGAAGACCCAGTTGAGACAAAGGTTAAAGGGAAGTTATCTATTAGTTGTATTTATGGAAAATTTCCTGAGCGCAATTATATACACCATAGGATGCCCATGATGTATTGCACAATCAAGGAAGGCTAATTATTCTATTTAAGAGGAATTAATTGCCTAGGGATTGCGTGAGCAAGGAAGGCTGAGCAGAGGCTGAGAATTGGCTAAGTACTAGCCCAATTTTGTCTAGATCAGAGTGAGACAGTCAGGATAGTGCAACAGAATCTTGTGAGAAGAGTGCATTGTATTGTTTCATGGTTCCTTGGTTCATTATACAATAGAGAGAGAGGGATTTTGAGCAGCAAGATTTCCCCAGGAAAAATACATGTGTTGTGGATTGATTTGCTTCTTTCTTTACTTGTTGTGATTGGCGATCGTGTTTATTTTTCCACAATTGATTTTTATAAGGATTTAATATCTTTCTTTAGTAGATCGCATGATCGGATTGAATCCATTGATATACATATTATTTGTGTAATTTCTACATAAATTAGAAGCCTCCTCTTGTTGCCAATTTCAACACTCCCTCTCAACAAGAAAGGGATTGTATGCTACCTCGATCTTGCCTCTGTTGAACTCGAATTTGCCTCTTGACAGTGCCTTTGTCAAGATGTCTGCATCTTGCTCCTCCGTGGGAATTTATTCTAATGACATAATCCTCCTATGCACACAACTCTGAGATGGTGATACCATATATCAATATGCTTGGACTTGTCATGAAAAACTGGATTAACCGAGAGTTTTATGCAACTTTGGTTATCACAATAAATCACCGTCTGATCCATCTATCGACCAAAAAAACCAACAAGTATCTTCCTCATCCAAAATGGCCTCACATGTTACTTGACTAGCAACCATGTACTATGCCTCTGTTGAACTAAGTGCAACTAATCTTTGCTTCCTGTTGTACCAGGAAATTGTTGCTGACCCAATGCTAAAGATGTCGCCCGATGTGCTCTTCTTGTTGGATGAACTCTTCGCCCAATCTGCATCTGTCATGCCTTGAAGCCTCACTCCTTCTGTCTTATTGTACCATAGCCCAAAATTTGTAGTGCCTATGAGGTATCTCAACACATGCTTGTCTGCCTTCCAAAAGAGCGTGGTAGGATTAACCATAGCTTGACTAAGTTGGTTAACCGCATAGCATATGTCCAGTCGTGTGTTCACCAAATACATGAGTGAACCCACAAGATGCCTATAGATGGTATCATCTACTACTTTTCATGAAGTAGCATCCTCCTTCCTCCATTTCCCTGCTAGAGGAGTCTCCATGGGTTTGTTACCCTCCATGAGGAACTTCTTCAGACTATCATTGGCATACTTGCCCTGAGATACAAATAACTCCCCATCTCTTTGCCAAATTTCCAATCCTAGGAAATAGTGCAAGAGCGCCATATCCTTCATCTCAAATTATGTTGCAATATCCTCTTTGCAATACTTTATGAGTTGTTCATCACCTGTTAGTATCAAATCATTGACATAAAGTACAATGATCAAAATTTTACCTTCTACCACAATATGGTAAAGGTTTGCATCTGCTTTAGTTTTGGTGAAGCCCAACATGGTGAAGTAGCTATCAATCCTAGTGTACCAAGCAGGAGGTGCTTGTTTCAGTCCATACAACGCTCTCTTGAGTTTGCACACATGTGACTCTCTATCAAAGGTCTCAAAACCTTATGGCTGCTCAATATACACCTCTTCATCAATCACTCAGTTGAGGAAGGTTGTCTTTACATCCATATGATGTATATGTCATCCCATTTTCGCTGAAACTGCAAAGGTCTCCTCGTAATCAAACCCCTCCACCTAAGAGAACCCTCTAGCCACAAATATGGCCTTGTGTTTCTCTGCACTCCCATCTGCTGCTTGCTTCACCTTTTAGATCCACCCATATCTCTACACTCTCGCTCATAAGAGTCATGCATCCAGTGTACCACTCTAGGGACCTTCTCTGCATGTGTTGTGATGTGAGTGCTCCCACATTCTCTTTAGCTTCAAGCACCAACTTATTAGCCTCTCTAGTTCACTTCCTTTCATCTCGGGATGTATCTGCATGAGTGGGTGCTTCCACTCTCTGTTCCTTTTCTTGTGGTTGCCCTACATCTTGAGGTTCTTCTTTTGGAGCCAATATATCCTCAACTGCATGCAATTGAAGCTCTCTCTCAATGGAAATTTGCATAGCCTTCTCTTCATCGAATTTCACATCTCTTCTGACAATTGTCATCCTGTGTGCTAGAAAGTACACCCGATAGTTGTGAGGTGTATTAGTGTAACCCAAAAATATTCCCAACTCAGTTTTTGGCTCTAACTTCTTACTGGCATCTT
Organism: Pinus albicaulis; assembly: GCA_034641835.2. Classification (NCBI taxonomy): domain Eukaryota; kingdom Viridiplantae; phylum Streptophyta; class Pinopsida; order Pinales; family Pinaceae; genus Pinus; species Pinus albicaulis. The sequence continues at coordinate 1,289,820,319 of CM076579.1, forward strand.
TGGTTACATGGAAATAAACTAATGAGCCAAAAAATTTAAAATGCCCCACATATGGTCTCTTACCTGAAAAATCTTCCTCTGGTGTACTCATCCCAAGTATCATATGAGGAATTATGTTCTGCACAAATATTGTTGTGTTGCATGCTTCAACCCACATATGAAATGGTAGGCCCTGATCATGAAACATCGCTCATGCTGCTCCCACAATATTTATGTTATTCCTTTTTGAAACCCCATTCTATTGTGGGTTATGAGGTGCTATCAATTCCCATCGAAATCCTTCTGAAACAAAAAATTTCTTGAATTCACTGGAGACATATTCTCCACCATTATTGCTCATGAGAGCCTTCACCTTCTTCCTTGTATCTTTCTCGACAAGTGTTTTGAACTCATAAAACTTTGAGAATGTCTAATCTTTATTTTGCATGAATAATATCCAACACTTCCGTGAAAAATCATCTTCAAAAATCACATAATACCTGTGCTTTGTTGTAGAGGCTGTCAAGAATGATCCACACACATCTGAGTGAACTCTCTCAAGGATCGCCTTTTCTCGGCTTTACTTACCATGAAAGGTGGCTTTAGTGTACTTCCCCAATGTACACCATTTTCATATATCTCACTACTCAAGTGCACCCTTAGGAAGTCCTGTAGAAATCCGTTGCATGATCTTCAAAGCGCCATGGTGTAGATGGCCCAATCTTCTATGCCATAACTTACCGATGTCTCGTATCTGCACCTTCTCTACTTTTGTGCTCAAGGCAACACAATATTCTACATCCAATTTTTAGAGGTTATTTACCCGAACCCCAATATTCTTCACCTGCCCCGTGGCTTTTTGACAAAGGAATGCCTTTCCTTTGCTAAATATCATACCATAGCCACGGTCTTCCAACATAACAATTGAAACTAAATTCTTCTTTAAACCAGGAACATACATGACACCTTTTAATGTGAGAGGAGTACCATACTCCCTCTGAAAGGTAATTGTACCTATGTCATCACGTTATACCTCTCGGTATCTCCCATCTCGATGTGCATCTGGAGATCCTTCTCCTCCAAGCCACTGAAGAATTATTTGTTTTCGGTCATATGGAATGAAACTCCACTATCCAAGTACCACACAAAACCCATCACCGATGACACCATGCATGCAATGAGAGTGAAATCCAACTCCAACTGTGAAGCGAGTGATTCACTTGTCTCTCCTTTTGAGGGCTTCTTGTCGGTCTTCTTGTGCGAACACTTTATAACATAGTGTCTAAGCTCATGACAGTGAAATTTTTTTATCTTCGACAAATCTTTCTTCTTGCCTTCCTGACCAGAATATGATTTGGAATGGGACACCTTCCCTTTCCCTTTCTTTGCCTTTCCATCCAAGGCACAATTCTCCTCATCATCAGTCTTTGATGAGGATCCATCTCTAGTATTCCACTGAATCTCTTCTTGTACAAAGTCGGACAACAATCGCTCCCTCTGGTAGCTTATCCCTCCCATTCGTCAAATCCTGGTAGTTGTGCCAGCTTTTGGGAAGTCCTAGAAGTGTTAGGCTCACCAGATCATCCTCGGTAACTGTCACACCAACACTTCCAAGCTCGTCTCGATATTGATTGAACTTCGTCAAGTATTTTGGTATCGTTTCACCCTTCTCCATCTTGACCTTTCTAAGCTTGTCCTTCAGTGCCAACTTCCTATGGTCGTTGTTGTTCTAAAAACAAATTTGTTAAGGCCTTCCACAAAGCATATGGAATTTCCTTTCCATGGAGGTTCGAGACAATATGATCTCAAACTCCTTCTAACAGAATCCTTCTCACCTTTACTACATTCTTCTTACATGCATCAAGATTTTGAGCATCTATTGCTGCGGGCTTGGGAATATCAATGTCTATTAATTCCTTCAGCCTGTTGTTTTCCAACACTGACTCCATCCTGTCCTTCCAAGCTATGTAAATCAAACTACCCTCAAGGGAATATTCAAGTCTTAATTCACATAAAGACATCTTGATATGTTGTTGGTCCTAAAGAATAAATCTGCAAATTCGATTCACTTGTTTAAAACAAACTTGTATTCTTCTCTTCTATAGTGATTCTTGCTTTGATACCATGTAGAAAATCCACATATATTCAACTGATTTTGTAATATGCTAAAACAAAATACTTGAATCTATTCTACAAATTGCGGAAACTAATTATGATCGCACAATCACATGAACAAGAAAGAGAAATGATTTCAATCGCACAACACAAAGATTTATTTGGGGAAAGCCTCAGCTAAAAACCCTACTATCTGTATATTGCATTAAGTCAAGAATATGAAACAACACAATGCTTCTCTCAGGCTTGAGAGCTCTTTGCACTATCTTTGATTGTCTCACTCTGATCCAAGCAAGTTTGATCCAATACTTAACCAATTTCTTGCCTCTAGATGCTCAACCTTGCTTACGCAATCCCTAGGGAAATTCAACCCATATTAATTAGTAAATTCCCAATTAATGATTGTACAATACATCTAAGGCATCCTACTGACCTCATGCATGACCTGTAAAATTTTCTAATTATACAACTGATAATATACTTCCCTTTAATTCCAATCTCAACTGGGTATTCCTCAAAACTGACATGAAAAATGATTTATGAGTGAATTATCAGTTATCTGATTGATCATTGTGTGTGAATTAAATTAGATTTAATTCACTAGACCTCTCACTAGGTCATCCATCAGTTAGAACTAGTTAAGCCGATTTAAAATAAAATAATTAAGTTAAACAATTACAACTCTAAATAAACTGCAACTGGACCCCCAAAAACTTAGAGGGAACTCTACATGCCTCTAGTTTGACCCCCGACTCGAATTGACTGAGCTAACTAGGTCTTCCCAACCCAGTTAACTCGTACAAGCTGTCATGTGACGTGGAATTACAATTTCCTTCTAATTTAATTAAGGGGGAATTAAATTAGAAGCCTCTTCTTATTGCCAATTTCAGCAATGTTTACTAGTAAATGACCAAATTCAACAAATAGATGACATGGTTAGCAAGAATATGGGAAAATTAAATTAGAAGCCTCTTCTTGTTGCCAATTTCAATAATGTTTACTAGTAAATGAACAAATTCAACAAATAGTTGACATGGTTAGCAATAATATGCAACATTGTGCATGAATAGGCTAAGTCTAAGGTCAAACACTTCCAAGTTAAGATCCTTGGACATGCTTATAGATCTCAACACTGCTTTAAGGGGGAGGGGGAATGTTGCACTGGCCATCCTAAAGAGAAAACAAATTGTGTCTTTATCCAGTGAGATACTACAACCTTTCAATCAATGTGTTTTAGCTGCCAGGGCTTTCTGTAGTTTATTTTGGGTCTAGTAGAGGTTGGAGGGAAAAACACATTGGCTCCAAGTCCAAGCCATATCTAGAGCCCCTTTAGTATTGTGTTTTCACTCTCACAACATTTGTTAGAATTTGGTTACATTAATGGTCCCCCTGAGAGGCAATTGATCATTTTCCCAAGCAGTGTTCCCAACTCCATCATTGGTGTGTTTACCTCTCCAATACATTTTTTGAATGGCGACAAGACCCCGAGGGGTACAATGCATAATTTCCTTCATTGGCTTACTTCCACAACTCTCTATAGATTATTAAAGGGAAAAATGCATCAATTCCATTTATGACACGTTTCACTGACCCTTCCCTTGTTGAGCTTTTACTTGATTTATATTTTTCTTCATAATAGGGATCAATAATCCCCAAAGGGAGGAACAAATTTGTCTCGTCACCAATGTGCTTCCCTAGCTCTCCTACTACTGCATTTTATATACATGTTTTGCTTACCAGGGGATCAATAATGACCCAATGGATAAAATACTCCAATACCACCTATAAGTAACAAATAAAACTCACCTAATGGTTTCTTCTACTTCCCCGTGCATTTTTCCCCACTTGGAGAGGTTCAACAATGCCTTAAATATAAAAAGACATCGCTTCTTTACCCATGCAAAATATACAAATCCTCTAGTGGTGCACATCGTCTCATAGTGAAATTTATGGTCTTCAACAATGTTTGGTGGGTTCTAATGAGAAAAATGCATTGTTGGACCCTCATTATGACATTCCTTCATCATTAATAATGAGCACTAGTTTCCAATGCATTTTTCTTCATTTGGTGGGGTCTATTATGTGCTTTAAGGTGAAATGCAATGCTAGATTCTTTAGGCAACATTGTTCATTCATCCAACAATGTGTTTTCCTCATTCATGTGTTTTTGACCTTCAACAAGGTCCCATGAAATGCATATGCTGCTATTCCATTGCATAGTTGTAACATAATTTGCCATGAATTTTTTCCTCTAAATACCTTTTTTAACCTCTACTGAGTGTTTAAAGGCTAGACAAATCTTTGTGCAAGGTAATGATACGCCTAATGTTTGTTGAGTTAAATTGTTGTACTTGGAGGCTTTAAGAAACAATTTACTACACAAGAATTTTTTATCATCATCCAAGTCTATATGAGGATCCTTGGAACTTTCATGCTTCATCAACAACTTCTTAATTGCAAAATTTGATTACTTGTGCTTATGTCATCTCATGTACTTGATATGCACTTCACGGGAGATCTAGTTAAGCTAAATCCTTAGGCTACCTTAGGGCCAATCTATTTACTCATGCATTAGTTATGTACTTCCTCGATAAATTATTGTTGTCTCAACAAAGAAGTAATTCACAAATCAAATCCTTGTCTAAACATTTTGTAGTATCTCTCTTGGTTAGAGCATTTATCTTTCCATCTATTTAGCATAGATCGATGTTCAATTCTTAGAAGTAGTACCATGATAGCAAGGTAAATTTTCCATACTGTAAATGAATCTTACACGACATTGTCTAGATGTCATTGTTTCTAATTTCTTTTGTATTTGCTCTTTCTTTATTATTTTTCAAAATCTTGCAAGAGATTTTAATGAAGCTAAGAGATTTCTTTTGCAAAATAGAATTACGTCGATTACGTAGAACATTGATACTTTAAGAAAATCCATTCCCATCCCTATTCACTAACATGACCTCCTTATTCGTGACTTTTCCCAAGCTCGCCATCCCTCGTTATCAATTATTTCATATGCACAAGTTTTATAGTAACAAAAGCATGAGTGTATCGATTAGCTTTAAGTATTAACTCATAACTTGTGATAATTTTAAATGTATGAAATATGATGATAGATGTAGTAATGAAAGTCATGCATTGATGTTATATATTCATTAAGTAGTGACAATAATGATCCAACATGATTTTAGGCATGTTAACGACTAGTAATGAGGAATTAAAATAGCAAAGTATTTAACTCAACCGAGGTTTCGTTCTTGATTTCAATGCACATATATGAAATTCTTAATTGATGCATGTCTACATATGCTTTGATTGTAGTTCATTACATAATTGATCATGATATTAGTACTATTTTATGTGCACAATAACCATGTATTCAATACAAACCATTCAAGGATCCTTCACAATCAAGCAGGGGAAAACATCGAAAACAAGCTACCATTATTCAAACACGGGCATTTCAATAAGGACCTCTTGAATAGGAGGGTCTTTCAAATCATCAGCTCACCATGTCATAAGGTAAGCAAATGAGTATAAAATTTCAATCAAACTTCAACACGAGTCATAATCACTTAAATGCAATCCAACCAATACAAGTAGTCAAAAAAACTAGTCAAAGAAATTGAAATCACTCGATTTCATTGACTACATCAAAAGCTTAAATCACACAAATAATAAGGTGTGATTGGTGAGGCTTAACAAATTGAAATTTTACTGATCACTAAGGCCCAAGGTTTGTTTATGGATTTAGTAAATGACGACACATTGAGGAATCCAAGAATCTACGATAGAATACACCAAGAGACAAATTCGAAGAAAAGAAAAATTGATAAAATTTTCATGGAAGTCCAAATATTGTAACATAATCAGATTCATTAAAGGCCCTTCTTCCAAAGGAGTCAATGATCATTCTCACAAATCAACAATACAAACTAATCCTTTGCCTTGAAGAAAAGTATTGTTGGCATTTACGAACTTTCCCACTAAGCAATGATTTAAGGTATAATCATAGTCATAAGGCTTGTTTAGGTTCAAGATGTACATGTTTTTCATAGGCATAGAATAAACCATGCCTCAACTATTGTGTCTTTGCTCACAAGTTTCCATATCATTAATGAAGTCAACATGGCATCATGAACCTTGTCCCATTCTCGACTAGGTGTCCATAGCCCCAATTGATATTTCTCACCTTACTGTTGGAATCACAATTGTCGTTAGACCAAAACCCGCAGGCGTTAGTCTCCTCTACAATCGCTAGAGTTAGGATCCACGAGAGGCGGTTAGTCCATGTCGCGAAACACACGGGGAGCGTTGAACCCAATGTCCAACAATCTCCCCCCCAACACGAGCCGGGTGAGTTTCGAACTTGAGACATATCGCTCTGATACCAATTGTTGGAATCACGATTGTCATTAGACCAAAACCCGCAGGCGTTAGTCTCCGCTACAATCGCCAGAGTTAGGATCCACGAGATGCGGTTCGTCAATGTCGCGAAACACACGAGGAGCATTGAACCCAATATCCAACACTTACCTTACAAATAATTTAACTTTATCTCCCTATAGCTTCTTTATTATATATTGTATAGTAATTCATGGATTGGGGAAGAAGAAACCATTTATAAGATTGACATAATTGATTTCCTTCTATTATGGTTTGTTGAATATTTTCCATGTTTGCATATTCAAAGTATCCTGATCAATATTTTGGAAATGGACTTCTAATCTTTATCTTTCACATGCTCTACTCATATAGTGTGCATCAAAGAATTTATTTGACACATGGTCTTGTCAAATGAATTAATGCATTGGAATAGTCAAAGAGACACTTACTTGGAAAGCTCCAGGTCTTATACTAATTACATTTTTCTTTCAATATGCATAATAAATATTCAATTTCATTTTTCTCAAGCTCATAACTAATAACAAGCCATCTCAAATATTTGCAAGACCAAGACACTAGATCACATGAAAATATAGTAAAATGTGAACTCAACAAATTAATGTTAAGAAAGTATAATATAAATGTTGCCAATGAGAGAAACATAAAGTAACTACTCATAAAAACCAAGAAAGAAAGTAAATGACTCGAAGAAAACAAAAATTGAAAGCAGATAACTAAAGGATACCTTCAAATCAAATTTTAAACTATGAAAATAGGGGAATCTTGTTGAGAAATCTAGGGAAGCATTTAGATTAGGGTTCGTTAAATGATTTCTCTTAACTTGACAATTTCTCGTGATATCATTTAATTCTTCTTCATTATATTAGTGTTCTTTCTATCATCAAGTAAAATTCCAAAAATAAAAGAAGATCACAAACACGAGAAAAAAGACACGAGATGTAAGCGCTCAGCCATGTCAAAACCCCTATGGAGGGGAATACCCAGTCAAACTCTTCCTCTAGTAGATTCAAATCATTATGATACAATACAAGACCTTTGACCAAAACATTAACACCCTCCAATCCTTCAAGTCAGCGTCCCTCGTGGACAAATCAAACTGAAGTCAAATCTCCAAGTCAACAACGATCAATTCTTCTGCAATCCTACGATTTTCGATCTTCACTGTAGCTTCGAAATTTTTGGTTCTTTCTGTAGTCATAATATTTTGGCTTCCTTTGAGGTAGTAGTCTATTCTTCTTTTCTATACCTTCTTCTTCCTTTTAGGCTACCTCGCATCCTCTTCTTCACTTCAAAATTGCAGGTAAAAATCCTTGACAACTTCTCATCCAAAATAGGTTGAATGCTAGGGTATATATAGTGGTTTGCCACTATACTTTTAGGCCGACATGAACAATAGGTAGGTCAACTTATAGAAGATGGAGATAGAGCTGACTTGAAGGATGAAGGTATGTTATATACTTTGGCTCAAAAACATATTTTTATTATTTGACATAAGAATCCCAAGAAGGGTCTTTTACATAATGATTTTGACTTGGACTCAACACAAAATCCTAGAGCACAAAATGGGTGCTTTGACCTATAGACCAATGACCAAAACATGAAACCCATGCTTTAATAAGTCAATAGAAAAAAATATTTTAACAAGTAAAATTATGAAGACTGACACTAGCCACATTCTCTAACACTCCCTCTTAACTTGGGAGGTATTCATAATTACATATATACATAGCTATAAGGATGATCTCAGAATTACATGTTCTATGAAGAGTCAAAACACACACAATGTTAAATATTAGATACTTGACCAAGGTATCTAATCGGGTGGGACTAAGGTGTGTTCCAAGTTTTAGCCATTATAGGCACCATTAGGCTTTAACTCTAACACCAACCCAGGGATCTCAAGGTCAGAGCTCCAAGAACAATGCCACCCTCCCTAATTCAAGATATAGACGTCATCATAGGTCGACCATATGTCCTCCTAAGCATCTTGTAGCCCCAAGATGCTTCATCTCTCCTTATCAACTAAATCAGATATATCCACTAGTCCAAGCATGCTTCAAATGTTCAACCTTCTTACAGAGAGATCCTGCACAATCAAAACCCTAATTAGTAATAAAATTCCAATATATATATAATTTAACTCAAACCTCTAGGGTTCTCAAATATACTAATGTTTCTTGGGTCATCATCATATTATCCAAACACATCTCTGTCGAAAGTTCTCTTCATTAACTTCTACAACAATGCCAAACTCAACTTTAACACTTCTTTCAAGTCTTTTTCATTCATGAATATCGATTTCTAATGCTTCAACCATGAATTTTATTCTTTATTAAAGGTATTTATTATGCCCTCCTTCTCAACTAGGGAGATATACACTTTCTTTTATTCAAGCTCCCTCTTGACTTAGAGAGATTAGTAACATTGATAAATTTCAACCTTTCAAAACTTCATTTCAGGAACATCATTATTTCTCATGGTAGTAACTTCATTTATGTCATCATCACTCTTATAACTCCATTTATTCATCACGATTTTCCATTATCCTCGAGTTATCTTTAACTATGAACATCTTCAACATCTTGAAGAATATGTACTTGCAATTCTTCAACAACAAGTAAAACCAAATACAAATATACAGAAGCATAAAGTCAATTATATCAAAATAGGGTTAGAAAATTATCATAATGGGAGCATTTAATATTTTGAACGAGAAAAACAAACTTTAGACATGTAAAACTTAAACCTAGTTAGGTTCGCAATCAACCAGGGTTGCATATTTTATATTTGAACTTCAACAACTTTGTTGGGGTTTTGTCACAAACCTTAGATTCAATCATTCGAACTTAAATCATTTAGACATCAACAACTAAATCTAGTTTGCAATATAATCATAACATCTTTAATAATATGCTCTATAATTTCACGTCAAACTCTACTAGGGTTTTTTTTATAAACCCTAGATTTCATCAAACTAAAACATGGATAATAATTAAGTTATCATATATAGGGATTCATTATGATTTCCTTATATCAATATTTTACTAAAATTTGTCATAAACCCTATATGAAAACATCAAATTCCAATAATTTTGACCAGACTAGGGTTTCAATTATGCGTAAGCTTATACACCAAGGGATTCCTTCCTAGAATCTTATATTAACTTTAGCAAAGGTTTTTGTTATAAACTTAATTCATCAAAAATTAAAGATCTAGGATTTCGTCATATAACCTAGACACTAATAACATACCCTAAGAGGCTAGGGTTTTACCATAACATTACCAAAACCATAAATATCAAGATAGTAAGATTTCATCACGAGTTTTAGACTTTATCAAAAAACCCTAGGTGGACTATGATTTCATCATTGTTGTCAACATACCCTAAAAGGGTAGGATTTCACAATGAACCCTAAAGGTTTGGATCTTATCAAAGTAGACAAGAGATAGAAAGTATGACAAGGGTAGATTTAATCTAAATATTAATCACCCTAAACAAGAATCTTAATGATTCAACACCTTAGACATACGAAAGTTAGTAATATAAAGCAAATTTCAAAATGAATGTGCCTTATAATGAAGATAATTAGTTACAAATCTTGTGGTCTTGAGCATACCTGGAGTTGCTCATTTTACAAACCTTGTAGGGTTTCTTATTGAAGGACTCCCTCTAAAACATACAAATATTCTTTTGAAGACTCTTTCTGAATTCAATCTTTACTCTTTAGAATATACCTGTAAGTTTCTTCCTTCCAAGGAGAGGATAATAATCAAGTAACAAAGATAAAGCTAAATATAAGTAGAAACTCATAAATAATACTTACCCTTTTTGAGAATATAGAATCATTTTTCTCGAAGGAATCCTTTATTTCATAAGATCAATATTTCTACATGTACCTCCAACATTTTCCTTACAATTACTATCAAAAGTATACAGTACAAATGCATGGGAATAAACTAAGGATTTATAGACCAAACCCTAAGCCATATTTCAAGATATTAATTATGGGGTTTCCAAAATACTAGCTAGGGATTGCTAGAACTTAGATGACAACTATATTCAATAACACGAATAAATGCAAATTCTAAAATCAATAAAGAAATTTTAAATTCAAATTTAATTTGGAGCTTGTATAAGCAAGAATGATCATATGTACCTTAAAGAATACTTACCTCAAGATATGAGTTCCCTGTTCATTTCAAGAATACTCACTTTAGGAGATGCCGAGATTAGGGACTGCCTTCTAGGAGAAACTATTATTAATGCCAAATCGTACCTGTTAGCTCTCATTGCTGCCTACACCTATCTACAAGTTAGTGAGAAAAGCCTTCAACCCCACAAGGTGTGGTTGGTGGCAAGGATCTCAGAGAAGGGGTTGTCACACTAATCCCAACTCTCTCTGATTAAGCTATCTCCTAGGTTAGCTAATGGGGGTGGTCCCTAAATGGAAAACTAAGTTAAAACATGTGAGTTTCTAGGAGAAGTGTTAGAGTTAAATAGATTAATTCTTAAGATTTATAAGCAAAAAGTGATATGAACAATAACCATCAATACATAACTTAAATAATCATAAAGCATATGAAAACCAGTGCCTTCAAAGTATTTCCCTTTGAAATGAAAATGTATTTGCTTAAATGAAGTAAAATGCTTTCAAATGGAAAGCAAAAGTAATCTTTAAAAGTGAAGCAAGAAAATGTTAGCACAAGATATTGTAAATTTTCAAAGTCAAACTAGTCGTTATCCTAATGGCTAGTTCAGCCATTTCTGCATCTATTTAAACTCAACGTCCGGATTTGATCTTTCACCTAGTCCTGATGATGAACCACACTGGTTGGTTCGAAACACATCGACAATGTTCATTTGAATGTGATTATTACTGAAATAATTCTATATAATTTTACGATGGATCACAGAAGCCAAAATTATGCTTTCAAGATAAATAGATTTCTGAATCAAAGCATGAGAAACTATCTTTCTCAAAAGGAAACAATTAGTGTTCTACTTGCAAAATGTAAATAAAAAAATATTTGCCACAACAAAGTACTTAATTTTAACAATGACAAGAGGAATAAACAATTTGCAAGTAAAACCATGAGGTGTATTAGCATGATATGCAATTACACTAGATTTGGATGCAATTAATCTTGGTTACTTTTAATCTAAAATCCCTAATCTAGGCGAGAAGTCCTCCTCTTGTGCTTTTACCAAGGGGTAAAAATTGGGGTGACTGTAAGAAAGAGGGGGCGAGGACACGAGGGTGTCATTAACGATACCTGTACCCTGAGTCTTACGAGCCAACGTGTGCCTTTGTTCCTACAAGGGGATAAACCACCTTCATAACTGCAGGGTTATACACTTTTACCTTATTTCGTACCAAACAGAAGAACTTTCCAAGAAAGCTTTTTTCCCTATAATTTATATCAACCAAACTTATGCTTAGAGGTAAATTTTAAATATGAATCTAAGTTAGAATGGCTACTATGATATGCAAGTAAGTTTGCAAGTGTTATGTAAAAGATAGATATGCTTTAATTAAATATGCTCCAAAACACAAGATTGCATAAGCTTCGTAACATATGAGATTGTGAAGTGAAAGTATTTGCTTTGAATTATGATAAATCAATGACCAAATAAAATCTTGATGCTTATGAGCAATTAATTTTCATGTAAAATAAATTGCAACTCAAGATTTGTATTCAAAATAGCCTTGCAAAATGAACTCTTAAATTTGAGAAAATGAAAGAAAACTTGCTTGACATGGAAGTAAATGATTGTCTTGAAAGGTAAATTGCCCAAATACACAATACTTCGAATATGTTTCAAAATGGAAATATTGCACAACCATAAAGCATAGATAATTTAGACAATATCCAAGCCAGGTATATCAAAGTTTTCTAAAACAAAATAATGAAGAAGTTTGCACAAAATGAAAGTAATTTGCTTTGAAAAAATGGAAATGTAACTTGAAATTTGTAGCAACTATGATGAGAAATGCAAAATTAAAATTTGTGAAGCAAACTTGAAGAAAAATAAATGTGATTTGTGTTACTTCCCAATTAGAGCATGCATATGTGATGTGAAAGAAAATGGAAATGTCAAAACCAATAAGTCAATCCATCTACGAATTCTCTCCCTGAAATGGAGAGATAGGGATTCCAATGGGTAAAAACCACGCTCCCACAACAAAAACATAAATTATTATTATTATTATTGGCGTCGTTGCCGGGGACAAACTTTCTTGTACCTGGGAAATCGACTAACTTTTGGTTTTTTCATGTTGGATTTTAGAGTTAGATTCTTGTTCAAGTGGCGACTCCACTAATTTCATTTTCTGCAAGGATTTTTACTTGAAGCCTTCTTCTTATAAAATTCTTCCTAATATTGGACAAGAGCCTCTCTTTGATATCCATTTGCTATTTCAGCGTCAAATGAGCATGACATCATGAATTATTTGTTTGCCCCTTGTGATTTTACTAACATTCCAGGCTATCCAAATTTTATTCCGGATGAAGCCATTGAAGCTGTTGATGAATTGCCTAGTTTTCTAGGTAACAATGCCATTACCACCGAAAATCACCTTAGGAATTTCTGCCTTTGTGTGAGAAAATGGTGCCATGATATTAACCATGAGAACGTTAAAATGAAACTTTTAATCTTTTCATTAGATGGCGATGCTATGGATTGGTTCATAGACTTACCTGCTAATAGTTTTTATTCTCTAGAATCGATCATTGATGCCTTTGAAGAAAAATATGGAGATGAAAGAAAGATCAAAATGAAAACTGAAGAAAATGAGAATGATAGGGATCTCATGAGGGAGTGACTCAAATGATTAAGGGTATGCAACTCAACCAAGCTCAACTCGTTAAAAACATGGAACTCAATCAAACAAGATTAATACTAAATCATGCACACACAATAAAGGCCATGGAGGTAAATCACTCTAATCAGATGACCTCTATTCAAAACATGTTGCTTTCCGTGGAATAAAAACAAGTGCAATTAATCAACACAATGGAAACAAATCATGCTAAGGAAATAAATGTTATGAAGGCTAATCAAATCATTTTTCAGAATAGGTTGCAGGAAATGGAAAGATTAAAGGTACAAAAATTCCAACTTTAGGGAGATGATGAATGGGAAATGAACAAAGAAACAAATCATAATCCTGCCCATCCTCTAATACAAGATTCATCTCATTATGAGGAGGGAATTTATTCCATTGAAAAATGGCTAATTGAAGGTGACCTGGATAGAAAGGAAACTACGGGGAATCAAGTCTATACTTATGAGATTGACCCATCACCCATGTCAGAGCAAATGCAAAAGGGAGAAAGGCTGGTAAAATAAGTCTTCGATACTTCAGATTTTCAATCTGAGCATATTCAAGATCTAGCAGAAATGTCTACTTTGATTGCATTGAAATCAACATCACAATATATTAAGAAGAAAAGAAAAAAAATGGAAAGGATTTGGTAAATCTGATGACCAGGTACAACATAGTGTTGGGACAGATCAAAGTCCTAAGATATTCAGAATTAGACAGGGCACACCATAAAAGCAACCCATAGATCTGCTTGAAAGTAGGCAGGTTCTCAGCATGAACTTCATTAAGGACATCTGATGCCATGGGGCATCTTTTTGTATCATATTTCTAACCTCATCCCTTGTAAATTTTGTTTAAGTAGATTTATTTCATGAGTAAATTACGCTCTTAGAATAAAATTTCTATTTCTGTACTTGATTTTGTTTGATAATACTTTGAATGGATACTGCTAATATATATCTTTGGTCGGTGGATGCAGATTCCAGGTTCTTGCACACTATCACTTCATATCTAGCATGCATCCCCATATGGAGTCAAATGTTGACCACTGGAGTGGCACCTGATGATTATATGAAGACTCCATGCCCAAAAATGAACTAAAGGACACTTGTACCATCAGATATGATCAGTTCAACAGAGTTTTTAAACTCTACTTCTACTTCTTATCATTTTCTCTTGTACTTAGATTCCACGCCCTACTGGGAATTGTAATAAGTGATGCTAGTAATGATGAATTTGAGTTAGTATTGAGTCTATAACAAGCCTAGGTAGCTTGGGACCTTGCCAACAAGTGAGTATTACTCTGGGAAATTATCATCTCTCTATCAAGACTTAATAATTAATTGAGTTTTTTTCTCTAATTTTACTCCAAATCCGGAGTACGACTTGATGGTGAGACATTGGGTGAGTCCTAGTGTCTAGAGTCAATGTATATTACCATACTAGATCACAGAGAAAATTTCATGGAATTTGGTTAGGTATAGGTAGTGATTTTTAAATTTTTTAGATTTCTCGCAAGTCTAAAATTGTAATTGAATTGTAATAAGTGTTTCCTAGAGAATTTATATGGGGCATGAGTAATCAAAATTACACCTATCACCCTCAACTTTCTACTATGACACACTTTGAGGGGTTAAAAATGTGTTTTGAACCCTCAAAACCCACTTTTCCTAAGTTTAGTGGGAAATCTGGTAATTAATTAAGCCAGAAATTAAATAAATAGAGAAAAATAAATATCCACACATGTTAAATGAGGTGGAAATGAGGAGGAAAATTATGGAGGAGTTAAAGTGAAGTCCCAAGGTGATGTGGACTCCTAAAAACAAAGAAATGACATGTGCTCAAATAAAATCGAATTTCTGGCATTAAATGAGAGTTTCTTACTTGGAATTTGAATTTGTGAAGTTAATGCATATTTGGGAGGATTTGCAAGAATATTTGGTAGAGATTTTTGTGGAAAATTGTCCCCATATGGGTTACCACCCATATACATTTGTCATTCCATCATACAATTTGAATTTGGCACATAAGGGAAGAAGAAAATGATGTCCACTTGCCAGAATCCGATTTTTACACTTGGAAATGAAGCTCCACTTATCAAATTCGAATTTGCCTTGTGATATCCTCCCTCTCACCACTTGACATTTGGTTTTTCATTGGGATTTTCTCCCAACTTTCTATATAATGGAGCGATGGGCTCTCATATTGTATTATTTTGCAACGAGCTATTGTGCTTGGGGAAGCTCTGCTTCTATGTACTTGTGTTCTTCATATGAATAAAAAGACTTTGGGGTTCATTCATGTTTGTTATTCCATTGGAGCATTGCTTGGATCATTGATGGTATATATCTACTCGTGCCTTTGATTTATATTTCATTTTTCTCATATTATTTTGTTGAATTGTCGATGTATAGCTTGTTAGCCACCTATAAAAATTTGTCATATCAAATGGTGGCTAGATCTGTTTTTAGACTTCAAGAAACAATTTTTTGGTCAAATTGCGAGTTCTTAAAGTCTTATGAAGATAACTAATCTTTTAGTTAATATTCACTGCTGTTTCCCTCATAAACCTGAAAAATCTGCTGTTTGCCTAAAGAAGACTGCTGAAAAACCCCATTTTCCCATCATTTTTTACCCCTTCTTCACTCATAAATAGCCGCATTTTTACCCCCTTCTTTCTTTATAAAATCCCTCCATAAGCCACATTTAACCTTCAAATTCACTTCAAGACCCTTTTAAAACCATTTGGTCTCCTTTCATTTGGTTTAAAAAACCCCTTTTTCCTCTACCAAAACCCGTAATTTGCCTCAGAAACTCTGTTTTTAAGCCTAAAAACAATATTTTTTCATTATAAAGGTTTCTAGCCCCGAGGGCTTGACTACCATAACCCCCCGCCTCATGAGACCTTAAGCCTCGCAGCCGGGCGCTTAAAGTGTCTAAACCCCCATTGCAAACCTTCATTTCCTTGTTTTTCCTTTGTATTTCCATAAAACCCGACTTTCCTTCGTATTTCAATAAAACCCGACAGTTCAATGTTTAAATGAATATCAACCGTCGATCTAAAACCGATCAACGATCATCGAAGTCCGCATCGGGTCCTCCCCTTTTCAACATGTCCTTCAAAAATATTCCGATGTGATCAAACCTCAGATGTTGATCATCCCTCCGATCCGACGGTCAATACACAATCGCATCACAATCTTCCCTTTGTTCTTTCTCTTTTCTTTCTGATGCCATTCTTCCCGATTAAATCTTAGCCGTCGAATCCACAAGAACCGACAGCTAAGATCTCGTCGCAACTCCGCCCATAATTCTTCGCGTTTGTCCCTCCGATTAACTCTCAACCGTTGATCTGACTCCCAAATCCGACGGACAGTGTTACATCACATTGCAAAATTCCCTTTTTGTCTTCCCCTTTCCTCCTCCAATTTGTGATCCTGCGATAAAATATGGGTTGTCCATTCTAAAAATCTAACGGTCCAGATCAAGCCCGACCTTTCTTTGTTATTCCACAAAGCCCAACAGTGTAATTCTTCGGTGAAGATCCACCATTGATCTTTGCAGATCAATGGTCCTTATTGCATTTGATTTCTGCCCGACTCCCCGTCTCACATTGCTTTCATTACCCCGAGATTAAATCTAGGCTATTCATTCCTAAGATCTAACGGTCCAGATATAATCCGATAGGCCCAACTCCTTTGGGACCTACCTTCCCCGTCGACAGATCTCGACCGTCCATTCCCGAGATCCAACGGTCCAGATCTTAACCGCCCTTGACCCTGCCCACCTTTTTCGCCCGCGCATCTTACCCCATGGCGCTCTCATTCCCACCGTCAGATCTCTCCGCCTTTCATCCGACGGCTGAAACTCCATATCGCGTAATTTTGCGCCCGAAAGTTAATGCCAAAAAATTACGCGATATGGGCGATTTTAAAATGACACGTGTCAAGCGCAAACCCATATCGCGTTGTTTTGGAAAAATTCTAAAATCGCCTCAGAGCTGCGCGAAAACCATTCTGGTTTTCCGCTAAACCACTTTCTCCACCGCATTAACCTTTTTTATCTTTTAATCTATGTCGTCCATCGTTTAAATCCAACGGCCCAGATTGCATCTAACCCCCAAGTCTTTGCCCCTTTGTTTTCTCTCCTGGGCATTTTATTGAGTCTTCTCCACCGTCGATCTCTGAAGATCGACGGTCCTAATTAAATCTTCCCCCCATTCCATTTCCCCACCATCTGAAATCCCCAGCGTTCCATTACGTGATCTTGACCATTCATTTATCTAGATCGATGGTTCTGATTGAATTTCCCCACCAATTCATCGCCTTTTCCCCTTTGCTCTCGAATGTTTTACCAATTGATCTTGGTTGTTGATCAATCTGATCTAACGACCCGGACTTAATCCTGCCACCGTTTATCCAACTGCCCCTCCCATTGGCCCATCAAATGATCTGGACCGTTGGATGCTTTCATCCAACGGCCACGATTTTAATCTCGCTCCCAAAGCAGCCACTAACCTATTTTCACCGGGATTTTCTTAATTTTGTTCGTTTTTTGCAGGTTATTAAGGTTTCGACCACAGTTTTAAAGTAAAACAAAGGCCATGAATGACTATTCCCCGGGACACTATTCATGAAGAAAATGAATCCGCATGGTTTAAACTGTGATTCCACCTGTGCCTCATGAGCATTTGTGAAGTCACAAAACCTCTGTGTGCCTGCAAAACAACAAAAACACAGTGAACCTTAATTATACAAAGAGTATCAGTGTTAAAGTATGGAATCACAGCAGAGATGAATAATTAAAGGTTTTAATAGAGTTCTGAGGGATTAAGGCATAAATTCGACTATCAAAGGCCTAATCCACACAGTTAAAGACAGTATGAATACCTGAAGACAAAGATTAAACTTAATTAGGCCTAAAACATGGATCAAATGAAAATTAACAGTGTTTTAGGTTAAAACAATGAGATCTATCAGTCCGAGAAGCCTCCACTGCCACATCAGAGGCTAATTGAATCTTCTCCAGCTACTGAAAGCCACCTGCAACCTCAAAGAAATCAAATAAGGCAGAGTTATTGCCTCAGTCAGTGATATTTTGCCTAAAATACAACCAGAGTTATTGCAAACCCTGCCCAAAGAGTTCTAAAAGTCAACAAACTTTGCTAAGCTGCTAAATACTTAATGAAAACCAATTAATACAGAGAAATATCAGAAGTCTTCTCTGTTGAGCCCCTCAAAGGCCGAGAAGCATTAACTTGTATTAATTGAACTAGAGATCTTTTATCTTATCCCACCTCCTCTTTTCTTCTATAAATACTTCTGAAGAAGATGAGATATAGGTTGGTTGCTGAACTTTGATGTAATACTTGTGCTCGAAAATTTCTACGTGTAAATAGTTTTCAGAGGCTCTTAAAGCTCTGTTTTGTGATCGAAGAAGTTAGGCTGAGAAGAGAAGATGATTGTTGTACTGAAACATTGGACTTGAAGTATGTAACTGGATTGACATCAATATACAAGCTAATTTTTGGGATCTTGGCCTATATCATTGGTGAAGTACTTCTTACTGCGTTATTGTTTTCCTTTCATGTATGCCATTTTGTTCACTTTTCTCCGATAAAGAACAGCAAGCATAGAGTTAGGATTTACAGTTTACAGTACCCTTCTCTAACTGATAAGCTTTATCTTTATGTTTTCCTCCAATTGTGTTTTTAAGAATGACTTAAGTTAAGTGTAAACTTTATCAAGGAATGTTGGTTTGTCCCTGTCTTGATGTGCAAAACTTGAAAGGAAGTTCTTAAATGATATTTTCATTATATGCTGAGTAGAGTTAGACTGGAAAAGTTTATGGTTTACCCTATCTTCTAGTTTCTTTCTCCAAAGGTTGTTTTGAAGGTTTCCCTAAGAGTATGCTCAAGCAGGCTTAGATTTTAATGTATCTTGCTTGATCTTAAGCTGCACTTTGTTTTCCTTATCTGTTTTCATCCCTTATAAAAGTAGTCATGTGTATTGTTGGATTGTTTGTCTAATAAGTTAGCTTTAATACAAGCTTGTCTAAAGAAGTTTAAGGTTAGCCCTGTCTTTGGTTGGTTTCAAACAGTTGCTTAAAAAGGCTTTTCTTGTTTGGAAAGTTGATAAATCCTTGTTGAAATTATTGACTTTTTCCACCTTCTCAACATTTTTAATGTTCCATCCATCATTTAATCTAAAGGATCTTTTGATATAGATGACTTGCCCCTTGGATCACTCTTTAAATTGTTGCACAATTAAACCCTTTTTATGACTCCATAGCCCAATGGATTAAGTGTTGTTTCATATCTATCCTATTAGCTAAATCTTGTTCTGATTGTTCACATCTTCACCCCTTTGAAACTCTTTCATTTTTAGGACTTTCCACACAATTAAAAATCATGCTCAACCATCCAAACAAACAAAAAACCCTTGTTCTTAATAACTAGCCTAATACCATACTAAAAGCCTTAAAGATAAATCAATCTTTGCACTTATAAGAGAGATCCCTCTCTAGATGCAGGAGGGCTAGATCCTAGAATCCCAAAGTGGTTCATAATGTTGTCTTTGCAGCTTTAGTCTTACCAATCTGCTAAAATTACAGAAGCCTGACATAGCTATCTTACATTTGCAATTCATTATTTGATATGCTCTAGGCTATAAAAATCTATCTATTTTCATGCAAATTCTAGAGTTCTCTTGCCATTGTTTATTGATTTAATCCATATGAGCTAATGTTTGTTGGAAGTTTTGTAGATGATCATTGTTGAATCAACTAGCAAGCGCGAGGGGAAGTCTTCAAGAGACCAACCAACTCTTGGCACTGTTTTCAAGGAGCTTTCATCGTTATTTGAAATTCATAGAACTTTTTTTTTTTAAGTACTTGTTCTTGCAAGGTTCTCCTTCACACAGTCTATGCATGAATCAAAATATTAAAAAAAAAAATTACATCTTTTAATTGTGCTCTCATTTCATTATATAGCTATTCAATAGCTTCTCATAAGCTAGACAAGTGATGGGGATCTTTTCCCACCACTTGATTTAGCCTTTGTATATTATTTTGTACCATATTCACATACTTACATGCTCTCTTTTCACACTAACTTTGGTTTTATTTTTGCAGCCCTAACATTATTATTTGTAGGTTCTCACTAGCTTCAAGTTTCATTTCAAAGAGGTCGTGGGCATTGTGAGAGCTTGTGGACGAAGGCTAGGTCATACACCACTTTGGAGTTTGTATTCTCCAATTGTAAAATTCCTTCATCTCTTTTGAGGCTCCCATACTTGAAGGGATTTCCTTCTTGTTTCAATATTCCACATTGTATTCTCTCATTGATTCCTTGGGAACCCCTCCAAGAGGCTCTAACCTCATTGTAACACCATAATAATAAAAATTTATGTTTTTGTTTTGGGAGCATGGGTTTTACCCATTGGCATCCCTATCTCTCCATTTCAGGGAGAGAATTTGTAGATGGATTGAATTATTGGTTTTAACGTTTCCATTTTCTTTCACATCACATGTGCATGTCTAATTAGGAACTGACACAAATCAAATTTCTTTTTCCACAAGTTTGCTTCACAAATTTTAAGTTTGTATTTCTCATCATAGTTGCTACAAATTTCAAGTTACATTTCCATTTTTGCAAAGCAATTTACTTTCATTTTGTGCAAACTTCTTCATTATTTTGTTTTAACAAATTTTGATATACTTGGTGTTGAGTCAATTTACTGTTGTAAACTAACGCAAATATTTATTATCAATCCGGGTTAGTGGAAATTAGAAGCATCCCTAAAGTATATGTTTCAGTTGTGATCAATTTAGAAAATGGTTTATTGATGATTAGGGAAATGAATATTAAAAATATAAATCTAACTTTAATAATTTATAAATTCAGATGTGTAATTAGAAGCAGAAGAATCTCCTAACTTAAGAGATTTGTTTGTCCTTCTCTTAACAAGATTACCATGTGAATTAGAAATCAAACTACTTAACTAAACAATAGATTAAGATACATGAAATAATTGAAGAGGCTCTTCACTGAAGAGGTCTTGGTTGTCCTTCATCATATATTCATTTATTAGTAATGATATTGTTAAAACATGAATTCAGAAAAGTAGGAAAGATGAATCTTAGTTTCAATCTCTTAATCAGATAGAAGAAGTATTTAACTTAAATACTGGTTTGTCTCTTCATATGCAGAATAGAAACAAGATTAAGATCCATCAGCAATAAAATCACGTAAAGGCATGTAAAGATGAATTCTAACTGAAAATATTGATTAGATAGAAAGAGTGCTTAACTTAAACACTTGTTTGTCCTTTCATATGTAGGTTAAGAATGATCATTATATTCATCAATACTTGAAAATAATCAGCATAAACAAATTAAACATAAGCAAGCTAATTCAGAAAATGGAACTACGAAATAAACTAAGAAGTGCACTTAGCTCGGTATGGGGGCCCTCCACCCTTACCTCGCACACTGAAGGTAAGTTCAGCTACTTAAGACTTCAATCAACCAACTAGCATGTAACAACATCAAAATATGATAGAACATATCTTAAATTATGTCTCCAAGTCTCAGAAATAATAATAATAAGTCATACAAGTTCCATATCAAAGCCTTTAAAGTTTGAGGCTTAAATAGATAAAATATCTAACAAACTCATCTAAAATAGTTCAAGTAATCATAACTATCTTTATCCTATCATATCAAGTCGAATTCATCTATCAATTCCATCATAACATAGAAAATCCCACAAAATAAGAATTTTGACCTAGTTTCTAAGGATCCTCCATAAAGATTGGTCTTGTTTGACCACCTTTGACTGGGTCTATTAAAGCTCAATTTGACTGTGCCAACATGTGTACTCTTATTCTTGGTTCTCGAGCTTTCTAGAAACATATCAAGCTTGAGCCCAAGTGTTTTACACATATGCAAACCGTAATGTTATTATGGGAATTTCTACTGCTGTCAAAAAATGCACTTAAATTTCATTTTTTACAAAAAACATCTAATAATTGAAAAACATAAATTAAATATCTGTATATGCATCTTTAGGTCAATATAAGGTGGATATGATGGTAAATAGATGGATAATATGGCAGAATAAGGTGTATTTTCTAAACAAAAAGAGATAAAAAACGATGGCCAACACTTGGTTTGGATATTGTCTAAATCATCTATGCTTTATAGTTGTGCAATATTTCCATTTTGAAACATATTTGAAGTATTGTGTATTTGGGCAATTTATCTTTCAAGACAATCATTTACTTCCAAGTCAAACATGTTTTCTTTTACTTTCTCAAATTTAAGAGTTCATTTCGCAAGACTATTTTGAATACAAATCTCGAGTTGCAATTTATTTTACATGCAAATTAATTGCTCGTAAGCATCAAGCTTTTAGTTGTTCATTGATGTATCATAAGTCAAAGCAAATACTTTCATTGCATAGTCTCATATGTTATGAAACTTATGCAATCTTGTGTTTTGGAGCATATTTAATTAAAGCATATGTATATTTTACATAACACTTGCAAACTTACTTAAAAACATGGGTGTTTAGATTGATGTTTCTCACTCAAAAGTTGTAGTCCTTGGATAGATCTTTCTAACGATGTATCATGTGCGTCAAACGAAGATAGTATGCCCAAGTTACGACCCTGATAAATTGATGTACCAATTTACTTCGACAGGGCCCATATTTTGGCGTTTCATCTCCTAGGGTTAGGTTTTTGGATGTTTAGGGTTTTCCATTGTTTCTCAATAATATATAGGCCTTCGGGCTTCATTTTAACACAGAGTTTAGAGGCCTGTAGCCACCACATCTGTTCTCAGAGATAAGCTACCATTGCCCTAGCTAGTTTATTTACATTTCGTCTGTAAACAAATTTCAGTTCTTTGATATTAATGAAATGAAGTGTTATTTTCACTGCATTTTTATATTTATGGGTATATGTGTATTTTATTGCGTTCCTGCATAAATTCAGATCAATAGGTGACAACCCCTCCTCTTAGTTCCTTGCCACCAACCACACCTGGTGGGGTTGAAGGCTTTTCCCACTAACTTGTAGGTAGATGCAGGCAGCAAGCGATAACAGTACCAATTGAAGCTCCTTATTCAACGTGATAACTTACTTGTTAGTGAACAATAATTCTTATCAAAATGCCATAATTTGTATGAGAGAGAGACTTCTTTTGTTTTAGATATATATAATTGCAGTCCTTTAGTTAACTATAATTTCCTTCAAATGATCTAAATATTGCTTCTGTTTAGTTCAATATTTATTCCTTTTATAAGTAGACTCCTATTTTATAGGAATTTACAGGGAAAGTTCCTTAGATCAAACACCAAAGGTCACTGCTCACAAATTGATCATAGATCAGTACTTGAGTATTTGATGTGGTTAAAACCCTCGAAGAGGGAAATAGTCCACGTCTTGAGCCAACTCGACCACTTCAGGCAATTTATTAATATAAAGAAAGAAAATTTACATAACCTTATCTCATAAACGGTCACCGGAAAAATGACCCTCCATGCTCTTTAAATAGAGACCATGGACCAATCGGATGTTAAGCCACAGATCAAGTGTCGGTAATACCGAGGAGAGAATAAATCGTCAGATCACTACATATTGTGACTGTCAGATTATAAGTTACAAAAAATACATGCTAAAGAAACACACTCTACCTAACTTTACGTTAAACCAAGTTATACTTAACTATTTACTATGCATCGGAATATCCTAACATCCCCCTTTAAAAACAAGTTGGGATAGGATTGAAGGATTTACAAAGGTGACACAATAAGAGAAGGAATGAGGCATTAGAGCCTATCCCCCCTTAATGATAACTTTCCTGAACTCCAAGCATAGATTGAAGTTTCGTAAACTTTGCTTCTGTGAGAGCCTTTGTGAAGATATCAACAACTTGATTATTGGTTGAACAATAGTGCACTTCAAGAACACAATCATGAATGAGCCTTAAGAACACAATCATGAATGAGCCTTTTGATGAAGTGCATGTGTAGCTCAATGTGTTTGCTGCACTGATGCTGAAATATATTTTTGCATAGTTGAGTGGCACTCTGATTATCACACCAAAGTGTAGTTGGATGCTGCTAATGAAGAAAAAATTCAGATAGGATCTGACGAAGCCACAGGGCTTCCTTGCTGGCTTCAACAACACCACGATACTCTGCTTCTGCCAAAGAAAGAGAGATGGAACTTTGTTTCTGACAAGACCATGTAATAGGTCTTGAACCAAGAGTGAATACATAACTTGCAATATACTTTCGATCATTAGGGTAACGAGCCCAATTAGAATCAGTGAAACCAACCAACAATGGAGATGCTCCTTCACTGTAATGAATACCAAATTGAATTGTACCTCAAACATATCAAAGTATTCTTTTAACTTCTTTCCAGTGACTTTCATGAGGTTTGTGCATAAACCAAGCACATGACCAATTACAAAGGAAAGGCCAAGACGAGTATGGGTTAGATACAAAATTTTACCAACAAGATGACAGTATAAGGTAGCGTAAACCTCAGGGGAGGTACAAGTGGTTGAAAGCTTGACTAGAAATTGAAACGGAGAAGGGGTTGGCTTACAATATTCCATGTGAAAGTGGCGTAGAAGATCACAAGAATACTTGGACTGAGAAAGGGTAATACCCTATTTGGATTGAAATACTTGAAGACCAAGGAAATAATGCAAGTGTCCTAAGTCTACCATTTAAAACTTCTTTTTGAGGCTAGAATTCACATGGTTTATATGGTTGGGATCATTACTAGTAAGGATAAGATCATCAACATAAAGAACAAGGATGATTATGGACTTACCCACTTTCTTGGTGGAGACAGTGTTGTCGGAATGACATCTAGAAAAGCCATTATCTAAGAGAAAGCTATTCATTTTGGCATACCAAGCCTGAGAGGCTTGTTTCAGACCATAGAGAGACTTCTTAAGGCAGCAAACAAGGCTAGAGTCTTTTTGGATAAAGCTAAGGGGTTGTTCCATGTATATTACTTAATGCAAGTCCCCATATAAGAAGGTAGATTTAACATCCATTTGATGGAATTCCCATTTAAAGGAGGCAGCAAGGGAAATAACAAGGCATATAGAATTCATTTTGGCAACAAGGGAGAAGGTTTCAGTATAGTCAATGCCTTCAACTTGTAAAAATCCTTTAGAAACAAGAAGAGCTTTATGTTTATCCACTTTTCCATCTGGTCCAAACTTTGTTTTGTAAACCCATTTGCATTTGACAAGTTTTCTTCCCTTTGGAAGAGGAATAAGATCCCAAGTATCGTTTTCCAATAAGGAACGATATTCTTCATTCATAGCTGCATCCCAATCTAGAAGACCTGAAGCTTATTCAAAGGTAGCTGGATCATAATTTTCTGAAACTTGAGCCAATAAAGAAGAAGCTATGTCGAACTGAGAACGTGTACGACATTAATTAGCAGGGTCACCTGCAAAAGAACCTCCCACATCCTGAATAGAGCGGACCCATTTTGAAATATGTGGAGCTGAAGGGAGATCATGAGGAGGTGGAGGAGGATTTTCATCCTCATTGTCATCATCCGAAGTAGAAGGAATGCTATAAGAAGTAGAATAGATAGAGAGAGGTGGCACATATGCCAAATCAAGCTCGCAAGCCAAAGGTGGCACACCCACCAAACTAGGCTCGCAGGTCGATATATTTTCATCAAATTTACATTTCTTCTAATGATTACATTTTTGGATTTGGGTTGAAGAAGTCTATATCCTTTGAAATCTTCAGAATATCCAACAAAAATACATTTTTCAGCCTTAGGTTCTAAGACTTTATGTTTCTCATCTGAAATATGGGCTTCACTTCCAATAACACGAAAGTGACTTACATCTCATTTGATTGAGCTCCAGGCTTCTTCTTAAGTGATATTCCTTAAAACCCTAGTAGATTTACTATTTAATTTGCATAGTTAATTTATTCTACCCAAAAATTAAGACTAAGTCCTTTAGATTGAAGCATACAATTAGCCATTTATTTTAGAGTGTGATTCTTCCTTTCAACTACACCATTTTGTTGTGGAGTATACAAAACAATATGTTGCAATTGAATGCCATGCTCAATGCAAAAGTTGATAAATTTGTTGTTAACATATTCTCCTCCATTGTCAGATCTTAACTTAAGAATATGATGTCCAGATTATTTCTCAACAAAGGCCTTAAAGGCCAAGAACATGTTAAAAACTTCAGTCTTGAGTTTTAAGAAGTAAACCCAAGTGCATCTGGAAAAATCAGCAATGAAAGTTAAGAAGTACTTGTAGTCAAAGAAAGAAACAATTGGAAGTGGACCACATAAATCACTGTGCACAAGATGAAAAGGGGTTGAAGCGTGCCAAGTGGCACGTTTGTCAAAAATATCCTGATGATGTTTTCCGAGTACACAACCGGAACAAACACCATCTCAGCAAGATACCATAGGAAGACCTGTCACCATATTTTCTTTACATAGAGTTTGAAGAGAGCGATAGTTTAAGTGACCAAATCGCTCATGCCAAAGTTTGCTCACTTCATCATTATTAGCAACAAAAATGGAGGGAAGACATAATGACTCAAAGTTGTCAAACTTATACAACCTTTTGGAATCATCATCAATTCCAATAGATAAAATATGTCTAGGATCTCTTAGGTCCTTAATTACAACATTAAGAGGTGAGAATTCTGCAATTTTTCCTTCACCTGAATGTGTTATTTGATAAACATATAAAAGGTTGCAGGACAAGGTAGGAACACATAATACATCATTAAACTAACCATTATCTCGATTAATGGTTCCAGACCCTACAACACTAAGAGATCTATCATCACCAACATAAATATTTTTGGTGTTACAATCATTTAAAGAAGAAAACATGGCTTTATTTTTGGCCATGTGGTAAGAGGCTCCAGAATCAATGTGCCACTCATGAGAATGAGAAGAAGAAGACACATTCAATGCATAACCAAATCTTGATTTTTGACAACCACATGCAAAAAATGTCATTCCGGAAGATGAAGTTGAAGAGCTCTCCAAATGGACGTTGTGCTTCTCCATTGTTGCTTCCAAGGCTTTCATCTTCTTAAAACATTTTGACTCTATGTGGCTATCACGATTACAAAAGTTGCAATGTCTATCTGTTTTCTTCCCTTTGTTTTTATTTGCTTATCAGTTTGTTGAGTTGCTTTTTTAGTTTGTGGCTGAGATTGCTTAAGAACCTTGTTTGGTTTAGGACCATTTTTTTTAGGATGCTGCTTCTTATGATTCTTTGGATTCCATTGTTGCTGGGCTATTAAGGCTTTCTTAGAAGAGTTTCCAGTATTAATAAGACTAAGGTGTAAGAGTTTTTCTTATTCTCTTATCAAATAATCGTAAAAGGCATCAAAAGAGGGGGACTTGTAGGGAGTTGCTTGAGAAATGAGGTCTTCTCTAGTGGAATGGAAGGTGGAAACAAATATAGAGTATGCAGGGCTTAACTTAATAAGAATGGAATAGATAAGGCTACCATATTCCTTTTTGACCTTACAACCTTCTAGGAGAAGTCTAAGGGTCTTGAATTTAAATAAAAAATCTTCATTAAAGGAGAAATTAATGGGGTCCATAGTAAGCAACTCATTTTCAAGTTGGTGGAATCTGATTTCATTTTGAATGCCAAAAACAATATTTAGTTTTTTCATAGCTTCATCAGGGGAGTCAATTTATTGGATATGAAATCTAAGATCTTGAGCAATGAACATTCCTATCAACCCTCTTGCTTGATCTTATTTATTTTCTTATTTAATATTTTTATCTTCATCGGTAGGTTTAGATTCTAGTCATGAGGTTATTCTATAAAGCCATTTAATTCTAAGTAAGTATACCATGTAGGATAACCATTGGAAATAATTGGTGTTCTTAAGAATAAGCGGGCATGCACTTTCCATTTTAAAAAAACTGAAGTTGTAAAGGTTGAAACTAACTGCTCCAATGGAAAGATTTCGAAAAATTAGGCCGATTAAAAAAAACGGCTCTGAAAATGGCTTCCGAATCAAGAAGTTATGTCTTTTTGAAGAAATGTTGAAGTAGATTTCGAGTAGTCACGTGATAGGTTGAAAGTTTTTGATGAAATTGTACTTTTGTTTAAAAAAAAAAAAATCCCCCCACTTTCCAAATTTAATACAATAAACTCACTTTAAAAAAGAATACTACTTTATGTGACCCACTTTTATAAATAAGTGAGAGTCACTTTTACAATAATACTTTATGAGCTAATGACCAAGTAGACTATAACTTAAATAAAAGATGAATGACTTTAGATTGTAAGTGACTCACTTTTTATAATGGGTGAGAAACACTATTACACAAAGGAGCTTTAAAACATAAGTTACATGTGTTTCTTTTTTACACGATATTTTTTTAAAGTAACTTGACAAAGAGACTTGAACCCAAAACCTCTATTCTCATAAAGTAACTCTAGACCAAGTGAGCTAGTTAATAGATTTAGTAATTGTTGGAAATGAGGAAGGGTTTTATTTTTTATTTTTTTCCGCACCCCAAAGAGCAAAAAAAAAAAACCCTTCCTCTTTAGGGTGCGTGCTCTTTGTTCTGCAAAAAAAAAAAAAACAACCACACAAAAAAAATACAAGCCTTCTGACTTGATGTTAGATTTATGATTAGTCCGACTGGAAACTAAATATTTTTCTCACTATTTCTAATTTCCCAAGATCGCACAAAGTGGCGGGGAAAGAGCATACGTAGGAGAAAAATATCGTCTTTCTGTTTTTGGTTTGCCAGATTGCACAGAAAAGAGCATACGCAGAGAAAAGTGTGTGGATCTTGTAATAAAAAAATGACTATAAACCAAAATAAACAGAGGGATAAATAAATATATCTGCAAAAAAAAAGTACTTTATACCTCCAGATATAAAATGACATAGCTAGGGAAACCAGAAACATTTTTCGTATGAAACGACTGAGGTTCCTCAATGGAACATAGGCTCCATACACAATAACGCAGTTCTCGTGACCTGAAAGTGGTCAAAAATAGTAGATTTGGAAAACGAAAGTCACATGCAATCAAAACCAGCTTTGGATTTGGATCAACAATGGATGCAACCCTCAAACAACACTGATACCATGTAGGAATCTACAAGGTAAGTTCCTTAGATCAAACACCAAAGGTCATTGCTCAAAAACATATCAAAGATCAGTACACAAGTATTTGAAGTGGTTAAAACCCTCAAATAGGGAAGCAGTCCATGCCCTGAGCCAACACAACCACTTTAGACAATTTATTAATATAAAGAAAAAAAATTACATAAGCTTCTCTTATAAACGATCACCAGAAAAATGACTCTTCATGCTCTTTAAATAGATATCATGGACCAATCAGGTGTTAATCCACTGATCAAGTGTCAGTAATACGAAGGAAAGAATGAACAATATTATCACTACATATCGTGACCGTGAGATTATAAGTTACAAAAGTACATACTAAAGAAACACACTTTACCTAACTTTACGCTAGACCAAATTATACTTAACTATTTCCTATGTGTCGGAATATCCTAACATATTTGCTAGATATAAGGACAATCTTTAGTCCACAAAACATACTTTGATGTTTCAAAATTAGGCCACTTTTTGAGATGACCCAGGACTTTGATTTTGCTTACATGATACTTGGCCTTCCCTTATTTGTATGCACAGATCTTTGGCGCCTTATCTTCGGCTCCTTGAGACTATTATACTTATGCTCAAAACTCAACAAGTGACTATAACTTGTTCTGGACTTCTCTTTTTCAAGTGACTGTAACTTCTCTTATAACTAGGCTTACAAGGCTTCCAATCAATTCGGTCTTGACTAATTAAAATTTATGCAATTTTGAGAAGGCTTTATCTAGTTCACAATGTGACACTTTACTTCTTGAATTGAACATCCATTGACTAGAGATTTTTCAGATCTTTGAAATGACATAAAATTCAAATTTTAATGGCGATATTAGGCCTTAATTCTTATGCTCAGGACTTCACTCCTTATTCCAAAAGACTCGGATTTTATGAGAGTAGATGTCTAGCTATTTTAATTTCCAAGTGAGGTAGTTTAGTTCTTCAATATTTCAATCTCCTATAGTATAGCCCTAATTTCATAGGTAAGTTCCCAAAATTGTAATTTGTTCCTCCTTTTAAGAAGCTCGTCCTTAGAAACCCTTGTACTTTTCACGTACAAATGATCTTTAGTTTCCTTATTCACTGACCTCGACTCTGAAAGCATGTTGAGAAATCTACGGAAACATTTAGACAAGGGTTCGTTAAATGATTTCTCTTAACTTGACAAGTTATTTTGATATCATTTAGTTCTTATTCATTATATTAGTGTTATTTCTATCATCAAGAGAAATTCCAAATATAAATGAAGATAAAAAACATGAGAAAGATGACACAAGATGTAGGTGCTCATTCAGGGAAAAACCCATATGGAGGGGAAAACCCAATCAAACTCTTCCTCTAGTATATTTAAATCATGATGAGACAATACAAGACCTTTGACCAAAACATTAAAACCCTCCAATCCTTTAATTCAGTTGTAACACCCTCCTCCCACATCTACCCAAGTAACCTACCAACCGGGGTAAACATGCGACGAAAGGCTACTATGATCTGATTCAACCTCTTAGGTGACCTTAAGGAAGTGGAATCGATGGAAACACATCATAGAGACCTTCCACATCAACAACACGACTCCCAGGAGCCATCCCAACCACTCAGGTAACTAGCCACTGGGTCCCATTGAGGTTTATACCATTAAACCCTAGGATGTTCCTTTGATATGGGAAAGGGTGCGTTTGGGAGGCTATGGACATTCCCACAGCATGGGAATGCATGCATCTAGGGAATTTTTTTCCTCAGACCTGTGCAAACATCCCTAGGCTTTGAGCCACTTTTTCAGACCTAAAGCCCAGGTCACTATCCTGAACACAATAATAGGTTAAAAAATGAATTGTAACAACGAAATAATGATACATTGAAAAGGTCTAGACTGGAACCCTATTAGCTATGACAATAATTTTGTCAAACATGTCACAAATATGTAATCTACAGGTATAAAGAACATATATGAGCATAGGGGTTTCATACTTATCTGATAAATGCTAAGAAACATTTTCCCCTTACATCATTAGTTGCATTATCAGCTATTAGTTCATGTATGCATCATTAATTCGTTTACAAATCAAAACATATGAGAGCCATACATCATCACTGTCATAATGCATGTTTATAACCAACATAATAACAACATAAATATCAAGGATACATCGGCCATATAATCCACATATAAACCAATACATTTACACATAAGATCCCAAGGAGAGAACCTCTTATTAATGAATGCAAAAACCAACATGGGATGGGACTACCACGTTCCACCCGACCATAGATTGGCTGAGCCAAATCTCTCTTCAACCAATCACCCCCGTTCCATATTCCAAGCATGAATGTGGGACTCATAACCAACCAAAAAGAACAATATAAGCATGGATGCCACTAGAGTTATCCGCCCACATCGAGAGAAATTTTATTGCCACTTAGTTTCTCAGGATTTACCACAATCCACAGTCCAATCTAGGGATCACTAGGCCCTACACCGAGACCCACGCTTCAATCTTTACTGTACATCCCATCCTGGGCCTACTAGGCCTTACGGAGAGCAAACAACTTTAGGATTTATCGTATATCCTGCCATTCACCGGTTAAGAATTCTTAGGCCCACCAAGGCACACAATACCTAGCCTTACCACAACCCACAGTCCGATTCAGGGGTCACTAGGCTAGTGGCTTTATCGTAATCCATAGTCTGGTTCAGGGATCACTAGGCCATGTGTTTTTCCTTTCGGAGATCCACCTCACTCAGCTTCGAATCGTTTCGACAATCCAGCTCAACCAAAACATGAGAATCCCATCACACCATGGCTATCCGAAAATGACAAGGCTAGGCTAAAAACACTGTTGTTGGCTTGGTTTTGGTTGACAGAGGTTCGATCTATATTACAGACGAACAAAACCTTGATCACTGGCCCTTTCGGCAATGACATGCAAGCAGATCACAATCTCACCTTAAGTGACTATGGGAGGATGTAGAACCAGGTTTGTACATCCTTGAAGGACTAGGGGATGTGGTATTATTATGTGATATTATTCTTAGCACTTATAAATCACTTCGCTGCATTAGAGTAATCACTTAAACATGCCATATAAACCATAAACGATCAGTGTGCCAAAGTAAAATGCAACTGTAATAACTGCTACTCTACAACAAATAATAAGAAAATATACGCATCAATCACATAAGAACACCAAATTATCGTAGTTCACCCAAGTGTAGGGCTACGTCCACAAGAACTATTGCTCAATATAATGAATCTTTGAACAACAAAAAGTTCTTAGCCTATGCACTAAGCTGCAGACTCTTCTCCAGGCCTCTGCGTACTCAGCTACAAATCCTCTCCTTCACTACCAAATTACTGATCACAATAATTTCCCATAACTCATATCTGGATAAAAACTAAACATCTTGACGATTCTCTTGTTATTATTTTTCCTTGTATATACTATTACATTATCGGGTTACATCATTAAAATACCATGATATAAATACCATGGACTCCTTAAAATAAGAAATTATGGTCCCAAAACCATTGATCCCTTACAAAATCGTGCATTTTTACAAAAAGTAGGGGCTTCAACCTACCCCAAAGCCCTTATGACACTACGCGGTATATTTAATTTCTCAAATTGTGCTTCACTGCATGCTCCACTACGCACTCAACCCCACAAACTGCGGAGTTTTTGCCAAAATATAGGCCAAGTTGGGTTGCGCCCAACAGGCCCCCAACACTCACATGTGACTCATCCCAAGTCATTCAACCGATTTGCCTATGATATTTGTTGCAATGTTGTTGTAGGTGTTGTTTAACTGCTACAGAATTTCTGTGACCTACTTCTCTTCATTGCACACTTCCTCCAACAGTGATTTTGTTGCCGGTCCCATAGCCTTCTGCATCACTGCTTCCTCTCTCTGTCGAAGCTCTTGAAGCTTCTCATCCACTGCTTGGGAAAATTGGCGAACCTCATCTTCCCATGGCTGAGTTATCTCTGTTAGATTCTACTTTTCCTTACTCAACTCCTCTATCTTCTTCTAGAGGACATTTCCCTCATTGATATTTGCAAGCTTCTGTGATATTGGTAAGGTTCTCACAATTTCTAGAATCTCCTCTAGCTGTTGTTGCTTCTGCTAAATATCCTCTTATAGCCTCTACGCATTTGGATCTTCCTACAACGAAGTCCAAATCTGTAAGCTCTCATCTAATAGCTTCCCACAATTTTCCACTATTGTGGAGATGTTGGCCACTGCAGCCTTCAGGTCGACCCCCCTCTGCTCTCGCACTTCCTCTAGTGTGGTTGGTTGTAGCTTCATCTGTATCTCATTGATCTTCATCTCATATGTAAATTGCACGTCCACAATCTTATCCTTGTATCCTTTTACTCCAAGGTTGAGCTTTGCGACCTTGTCCTCCACTGATTCCTCTTCTCGGACATCCATGCTCGGAACCTCATGGCATGTTGCTTCGACCACCTCCTTCAACTTTTGTTGTTGTTGTGCTGCCTGATCCTTCTCTTGGATCACCTGATCAATCTTCTGCTGCAGCGAAGATCACTCTCTCTCTACCTGAATGTTTAACTACGAGGTTTGTTGTTCGCGCTGCTTCAGCTCATCTATGATCTCTTAATGCAGCTTGTGTAATATATGAAGTGGCATTGTTGTGATGTTCATCTTCACGTGCCTCCACTCTTTGGCATGTTGTTATATCTCAATGAAGTCAAACTGCAAGGCTCCAGTAGGTATCAGAGCTATCCGCGTCCCAAGTGTAGGCTCTACTGGTCTTTCCTCTCCAAGATTCTCCTCTGCCTACACTAGCTATCTGACTATCTGCGCCAACATCTTCAGTTCCGTAATGCATTCTGTGACACTTGTTAGAAGTGCAGCGTGGCGATCCTCTAGCTTGTTCCATGATTCTACTGTTGCCTCTTGAATTCTGTCCCCTATCTGGTCCAAGTCCTCCTTAGTGAGGACGAATGGCGTTATGTCCCTTGTCTTGTCTGCCTTCTGCTTCTTTTTTGTTTTTGTGGCAGCTTTGGCATGTTCCCTCCTCTTATTTGCGACATATGGATTTGTCTCTGTCTTTTCGGCTGTATTCTCTGCTCATCACCTCCAAGAGGATCCTATTGTTATGACTCTTGCTTATCCTTATCCTTCCCACTCGCTTCCCCGTGTTGCGTCGTGTCATTCTATATCAAAGGATCCTTCATCTTTGTCTCCAGTGTAGTAATCCACTCCACGGGCCACTGTTGTATCTGCGTTATGAGATCGTCTTCTATCACTAAATATGGCAGGGGCTTCCATGTCTTCCTTGTGTCCCTGCGAGCCTGTACGTAAATTTTTTGGAAGTCAACCTTAAACTTCGTGAC
The DNA here is from genome assembly GCA_034641835.2 of Pinus albicaulis. Taxonomy (NCBI): domain Eukaryota; kingdom Viridiplantae; phylum Streptophyta; class Pinopsida; order Pinales; family Pinaceae; genus Pinus; species Pinus albicaulis. The sequence goes on from CM076579.1 coordinate 1,289,855,192, forward strand.
AAAGTTATATTGCTTGTATAGGGTCGGTGAAAGGCAAGGGTGTTGGTTCACTAACATGTGTAAGACCATATGGTATAAAATAAAAACACTATGTTATCTTGTGCTCATGCCAGATCAATGACATACCACAATGAGGCATATTTCGCTGCTTCACAAACTTCCAAGGCTATCAGAGGGAACTACGAACCTTTTAACTCTCTCCATGCAAGCATCACAATTGTCAGAATTAAACATGCGTAATGAAATGGAGTACCTTTCTCTTGAGCCTCAAAACAATCATTCAGAAACTCTTGGCATAGATATGTGACCCATTTGTAGTGAACCCCATTAATGCACTATGCAACTAATGAAACCATTGGTGCAGGGAGTTCATTAGCCCGACACTTCCTCATGAATTTTCTAGCCAATATATGTGATGCGAAGAGAACTCACTGGTAATTGATCGAGTTGATATCATAACCTCGCTTCCCTTTCGTCAGCCCAAATTTTATGGCTTTTTCTCGATCTTTCCCAACAAACTCCTCTGCGGAGCTCAACCATTGATAAGGGAATCTTGTGATTCTCCAAATTAACATTGGGTCGATAGGGATCCCCTTCCCCATCCACAGAAATCCATCATGCACCAACACGAGTATTTTTCTCACGCAAGATGTGCTTCCTGGAGTTCTACCGAAGTGTGGCACATTCAACTTATTCAACAAGCCCGACTGTGCCAATCCATCTGCCCACTACTGCGGTCCTAACCTTGTCACACCACTCCCAGGGTAGTGTACTTGTTTTAAGTATCTATCTGGTGCAAACTACAAATATTTATCTCTGTCATTGAAATCGTTGTCCGAGAACTTCACCTGCATAATTTTTCCAAGGTTTTCTCCAATAAATGGCATTGAATCCAGCAATAAAGGTGTGAAGGTGCCATACTTTGCGTCCTTCGATTCTATCAGTGGTTTTGAATATGGTTTTCTTGGTGGAATATATGGTGGGAGAGGCAATGGAAATGTTGCGCCATCTATTTCCATTTGCTCTTGCTCAGCTTCTTCCTCACTATCTCTCACATGTTTAGGCTCTTTCCGAGGCTCAACAGGTCTCTTTTCTGATTTCCTCTTTGATCTTTTCTCTCTAGTCATTTTGTTCCACGGAGATCTCTACTACGTGCATCCAGGTTGTGGTGATGTGGTTGAGGGCATATCAGATGATGTTGTTGCGAGCATATCAGGTTGTTGTGATGCTTCCATGACTCCGACTAAGCCCTTCTCACTAATTAGAAGAACAAACTCCTCTGGATTCATATGACATCGCAAATTTTCTACAACTTCTTTACAATAACGCCATTCAAACTCTCAAAAAAGTGCTAAAATCTGTACATGACGCAAATTTTATAACAATTATGAATTTCTATCCCATCATTATGTTGAATTCTTAGTTAAACTGAGAGGGGCGGGGGTGAATCAGTTTAACACATATATGAGATTTTTAAAATTTTCATCAGCTAATTTACAGCTTACTTTTATAATCAACCTTAGTACATGAACAGTCTTAATATGATGTGGCAAGTATTAAATTAATGTGACTTCAAACTTATTATGAGAGCAGCAAACATTAAGAAAATTTGGTAAATCATCTCAGTACACAGACAACACAGATAGAGACAACAGATTTAAGTGGAAACTGATCTGAAAATGGAATGTACTTGTTTAAGGGTGCAAGGTATCCATTTCCCATAAATTCAAATGTGAGCTATACACTCCAAGTGACCTCTAAAAATGTGAAAACTTCTTATTTCTTATACAGAGATAGACTGTAGGGGCATTCACCGGACATGTCACCTCTAAAGAGAGGATGAGTTCCAGAGGCTACCTGGCCCTCTACAGGCTCTGCCTAAAGAAATAATGAAGTAACACTTAGAAGTCTTTGACATACACATACTTGAAGTTTGATGTCTTGCGGAATAAGACAAATAACTTTATGCAGCTAAGTAGGTGATTATGTGTGTATGAAAGTTATGTATATTTGTTGTTTAACACTTTATATCAGTTTTTTTTAGCATATCATCTTCAGCAAATAAAGACATCAAAATGATAAGCAGTTCACCCCCTTCTCTGGGCTACATCTGCTGGACCAAGCCTCTCAAACTAGGCTTGTCCTCTTGCATTAAAAATGCTACAAAGGCTAATACAAGAATACGAGTGTCTCGAAAGACAGATCTGACTGTAAATACAGAATCAGAAGATAGGAATTAGCTAAACATGCTCTTTCCCAAACACTAAACAGTGAAATTTGTACCTGATACAGTACTTTTCCCCAATTGTCCCTGGTGGCCCTTTAGACTTGCATGGAGAATTTCGAGGTGAATATGACCTCAATTGGTTCTGAAACCTCTGCCATTAGACTCAGAATGTCGAAAATAGCAGAAACAGGCTTTTAAATCACCAAAAATGGATGAACATAGCCCCCAAACAGCTCCAACACTGAAATGGCCCTGGTGGCCCTGAAAGCTTCCCTGAAGCTAAACAGTGAGAAGAATTCCTCAAAAGGAAAAACGAGATGTAGAAATGGATTCAGAATGCTGAAAAACTTCAGGAATGACCTTCGTTCCACATTCACTGGCTGCACAATTCCCAATGCAGCTCCCAAACTGATTTGGCCCTGGTGGCTCCTGGAACTTCCACGAAGCAAAATCACTTGCAAACGACCTCAGATGACTGTGAAACCTATGCCCCTCGCTTCAGAAGGTCGAAGAGACCCAAAATAAATAAATAAATCGTCTCAAAAGACCTCTCCTAGCCAAAGTTATGCCACATTTACTCCATCTGCCAGTTGGCCTAAACAAACTCCAGTTAAATCTGAAGCAACTCCAGATAGCACTGCCAAAATAGGGAATGGCGCCAAATTTGGAGCGACCGCCGAAATTACCGCCAACCGTGGGGGGGCTAGTGGATAAGTCCCATGGGACCAAGCCCGTCGAAAAAGGTGGATGACTTGAGTTTTATACGCGCTTTTAAACAGATTGCATAACCATTTTAATAAACGGTTCCGCTCCGGGCGCGGGTCCATAGGACCACGCCCCACCACTACGCAACAAATTGCGTTTTCCGACCAATGGTTTAACAAGCGGGCATGTGGCCCAACGGTAAAGGCGCTCAGTTATTACCGCGGCCACCCAGGTTCAAACCCTGCCGAGTCCATATATAAATTTTTGAAACGCGCCATTTCATTCCGACTTGGGGGTCCACGTGGCGGCCTCCGGGTTGGCCACGTGGCGCTCGATGATTGGATGCCACCGGAATATTCCTCAGAATATTCTGTGGAATATTCCATGGAATATTCCCAGAATATTCTGTAGAATATTCTTTTTTTAATAAAAATTTTTCATAAAGTCAATTTCGCCTTTTTTAATTGAAATTGACAAATCTTTGAAGCTGAATATCTTTTGCATACGGCGTCGGATTTGAGTGCCGTTCGCGGCGTTGGGATCGTATCGCCGAGCTCTTTCCAGTCGATCTGTTTCGGAGAAATTCTGAGCACTTTCATTTTTTAGCCTTTTTCCATGGCTTGGATTTGAGCTCCTGATCACACCTCCCAAATGAGAAGCTTTTGGACCCCAAAAGCTCACTGAAATTCTGAAACTGAACTGTATAGCACTTGAGGAATAGAAATATCCTCTTCCAGTCAGCCAAAAGAGCATACTGATGCCAAAAATGTCCTGCCTTGCTAACTGTCGTCATGGCGACTTTTTGCTGCATACGCCAAGTACTTGTCGAATCCCGACCAAGTTCTTTCACCAGACAAATCTGAAATTGCAGGAACCAGCAATGAAACTTGCTGGTATATGAGCTGAAATATTCCCCTGAACATGTGGGCTTGCCAACTGTCACGATGCCCATCCATGGCACCTCCGCTCCAGAAGAAGAGCTGCCTCCCAAATGAGAAGGCTTTTACAAAGATGAAACACTTCATCATTTCTCCTCTTTACAATCTTGGAGATCAAATTAACTTTTTCCAAGTCAATATTACCTTACATGCATGGTTAAAAACAAAGTAATCAACCCTTCAAATTAATCACACATACATGTTTAAAATACAAGGAAATCATCATGATCCCTGTGCTCATGCATCTCATTCTCATGCATGCAGTTTATCCTTCAACTTTCTCTTAAGTACAATCATAAGTACAAGATCCTCAATCACATGTACATGTACTTTCAAAGCTGAAATGAATATAACTTTCGCTACGATAGAGTGAGTCTCATACTCAGCTTTTCCATCCTGCAACTTGCATTCCCGTAACAAAGAAAATGCATTCAATTAAAAGACATGCAACTTTAATTGGATAAGAATTCTAACCATTTCTTACCAATCCATTTCAAAGGCGCTTCCTTTAACTGCACATCGATATCAGCATGTGTATCACCCTGACACATATCAATGATGGAAACTTCCTTCCCATTCTTGCCATACTCTTTCTCCCATTTCTTCAACTTTTGTGGAAGCATTGTTGGATTCAGAGTCCAACACCTTTCAACAATATGTCCTTGCTTATGGCAATAAGTGCAACACATGTTCATCTTCTTGACCGCATGATTTGCATTGTTCATTGGAACTTTGGCTTCTTGCCTCCTTTCCTTCAAAAGTTTCCTGTATGTTGCCATTCTTTTCCAACATCTAGAAACACTATGGTTAAACAAACCACAAAAAGAACATGCAATTCTTTTCCCATGCTTGTGTGGAAATTTTCCATGCTTTACATGATCAAAGGAAATATGATTGAAATCAGATTTATACCTTTCTCTTTCACCTTCATTACCTTCATGAGAAGGTGAATCGAAAGAAGAAGAAGCTCCCTTTGGAACACTATCAATCCCATTAATGGTTTTAGAGCTTTCACCACTCCCTTGTTCAAGTGCATGCTGATGCACACCTTCTTCCTTCATGGCTGCTTTGGAACTTTCTCCATAAGATTGTCCATAGCCAAGACCCAAATTCTTAGGCCTTACCTCAACCATTATTGGCTCAACTATACCATGTGCATGTTTTCCCAATCCTTTTCCTTCATATCCCATTTTGGACATCAACTTGGACCCTATGCCTTTGGTATGTTTCTCAAAAGAACCAGCATAAACATTCTTATAAGAAATTGAAGACAAACTAGAATTGTTTACCTCTTCTTCAAGCTGATACTTGGCTAAGGCTTCTTTGGCAACAAGGAGTTGTGTCTCCAACTCATGCATCCTTTCCAGCTTCATGTTTGCAATACAAAGTTGGCCTTCCATTTCCTGCAATTGGTCAGAAAGCAACTGCTTCTCTTCCCTCATGGAATTCAACTGCTCTTGAAGTCTAGAGCTCTTTCTTTCATCCTCATACATTTCTCTCACCATATTCATCATGATGAAAAATTCTTGCTTCAAGCCTTCATCAAAAAAATCTTGTGAAGGAGGACGATTTTGAGAACTCACTTATGAAAGTTGTCATTATAAAAATGAACAAAAGAGCTTCAACAAACTCAAACAACAAGTAGTTTGCAGAATAATAAAGCAGTCAATCTTCAACATTGCTTAAGACACCTTTCAAGCTACACAATCAAGCTAGTGATGTCAGTCAAGCAAACCTAGTGCTCTGATACCATCTGATCTGAAAATGGAATGTACTTGTTTAAGGGTGCAAGGTATCCATTTCCCATAATTTCAAATGTGAGCTATACACTCCAAGTGACCTCTGGAAATGTGAAAACTTCTTATTTCTTATAGAGAGATAGACTGTAGGGGCATTCACCGGACATGTCACCTCTAAAGAGAGGATGAGTTCCAGAGGCTACCTGGCCCTCTACAGGCTCTGCCTAAAGAAATAATGAAGTAAACACTTAGAAGTCTTTGACATACACATACTTGAAGTTTGATGTCTTGCGGAATAAGACAAATAACTTTCTGCAGCTAAGTAGGTGATTATGTGTGTATGCAAGTTATGTATATTTGTTGTTTAACACTTTATATCAGTTTTGTTTAGCATATCATCTTCAGCAAATAAAGACATCAAAATGATAAGCAGTTCACCCCCCCTCTGGGCTACATCTGCTGGACCAAGCCTTTCAAACTAGGCTTGTCCTCTTGTATTAAAAATGCTACAAAGGCTAATACAAGAATATGAGTGTCTCGAAAGATAGATCTGACTGTAAATACAGAATCAGAAGATAGGAATTAGCTAAACATGCTATTTCCCAAACACTAAACAGTGAAATTGTACCTTATACAGTACTTTCCCCAATTGGCCCTGGTGGCCCTTTAGACTTTCATGGAGAATTTCGAGGTGAATATGACCTCAATTGGTTCTGAAACCTCTGCCATTAGACTCAGAAGGTCGAAAATAGCAGAAATAGGATTTTGAATCACCAAAAATGGATGAACATAGCCCCCAAACAGCTCCAGCACTGAAATGGCCCTGGTGGCCCTGAAAGCTTCCCTGAAGCTAAACAGTGAGAAGAATGCCTCAAAAGGAAAAACGAGCTGTAGAAATGGATTCAAAATGCTGAAAAACTTCAGGAATGACCTTCGTTCCACATTCACTGGCTGCACAATTCCCAATGCAGCTCCCAAACTGATTTGGCCCTGGTGGCTCCTGGAACTTCCACGAAGCAAAATTACCTGCAAACGACCTCAGATGGCTGTGAAACCTGTGCCAATGGCTTCAGAAGGTCGAAGAGACCCAAAATCAAAAAAAAATTCGTCTCAAAAGACCTCTCCTAGCCAAAGTTATGCCACATTTACTCCATCTGCCAGTTGGCCTAAACAAACTCCAGTTAAATCTGAAGCAACTCCAGATAGCACCGCCAAAATAGGGAATGGCGCCAAATTTGGAGCGACCGCCGAAATTACCGCCAACCGTGGGGGGGCTAGTGGATAAGTCCCATGGGACCAAGCCCGTCGAAAAAGGTGGATGACTTGAGTTTTATACGCACTTTTAAACAAATTGCATAACCATTTTAATAAACGGTTCCGCTCCGGGCGCGGGTCCATAGGACCACGCCCCACCACTACGCAACAAATTGCGTTTTCCGCCCAATGGTTTAACAAACGGGCATGTGGCCCAACGGTAAAGGCGCTCGGTTATTACCGCGGCCACCCAGGTTCAAACCCTGCCGAGTCCATATATAAATTTTTGAAACGCGCCATTTCATTCCGACTTGGGGGTCCACGTGGCGGCCTCCGGGTTGGCCACGTGGCGCTCGATGATTGGATGCCACCGGAATATTCCTCAGAATATTCTGTGGAATATTCCATGGAATATTCCCAGAATATTCTGTAGAATATTCTTTTTTTAATAAAAATTTTTCATAAAGTCAATTTCGCCTTTTTTAATTGAAATTGACAAATCTTTGAAGCTGAATATCTTTTGCATACGGCGTCGAATTTGAGTGCCGTTCGCGGCGTTGGGATCGTATCGCCGAGCTCTTTCCAGTCGATCTGTTTCGGAGAAATTCTGAGCACTTTCATTTTTTAGCCTTTTTCCATGGCTTGGATTTGAGCTCCTGATTACTTGTCCTTGCTCATTCATTTTGTTTTTGAATACCCATTTGGAACCAATGATATTCTTCTCAATTGGTCTAGGAACTAGTTCCCAGGTATTGTTCTTCTCAATTTGGTCCAATTCTTCATTCATTGCTTTTACCCAATACTTGTCCTTGCTGGCTCTTCAAACTTCTTTAGCTCTATTTGTGATAACATGGCTATGTATACTTCTTCTGTTTGTTCAGTTAGCTACCTTCTTGTTTGCACTCGTACACTCTTGTCTCCTATGATTTGATCTTCTGGATGGTTCTTTTGAGTGTCTCTTGAGGGGGTTTTTGAGTTCAGTTCAGCATTTTCTGATGTTTTGTTTGTTTCTTCATCATCTTGGTCCTCTTCTTCATGATTTTCAGGATGGCTGCTGCAATCTATATCTCGTGTTGTTTGGAAGTTCTTCATCAAATCTTACATCAATACTTTCTACAATTTTTCAAAGAGTCTTGTTGTAGCATCTGTATCCTTTACTCTTGGATGCATATCCCAAGAGTACTTCTTCATCTGCTCTTGCATCAAACTTCCTCAGATTTTCATCATTATTCTTTATGTAGCACTTGCTGCCAAAGACTCTAAAGTGCTTGATTGATGCAGGTTTACCATGCCATAGCTCATAAGGTGTCTTGTCACTATTAGGTCTTAAATGAGCTTTGTTTAGAATATGTACTGCTGTGTGTACAGCTTCTACCCAAAAGGTTTGAGTAATGTTACTCTCTTGCATCATAGCTCTGGCCATTTGTTGTACAGACCTGTTTTGTCTCTCTGCTACTCCATTTTGCTGAGGTGTCCCTGCAATGGTAAATTGTTGTTTTATTCCATGTTCATTACATAGGTCTGCAAAGTCATAATCTGTGAATTCTCCTCCTCTATCTGATCTGATACATTTTAGCTTGCATCCAGTTTGATTTTCTGCTAATGCTTTGAATATCTTAAACTTTTCCAGTGCTTCTGATTTGTTCTTGAGAAAAGCAACCCATGTCATTCTCGAGAAATCATCTATTATCAGCATGAAGTAGGATTCTCCACTTGGTGTCTTAGTTCTAGCAGGTCCACACAGATCCATGTGCACAAGCTGGAGTGGTCTTCTTGTTGATAGCTCATCTTTAGATTTAAAGGATGTGCGAGTCTGTTTCCCCAATTGACAAGATTTGCATATGGTATTTGAAGGCCTTTTTATTTCTGGCATATCTCTGACAACTTTCTTCTTGCTCAGTCTGATGATATGATCGAAGCTGAGATGTCCCAATCTCCTATGCCATAACCATGACTCCTCAAGTTTGCTAAGATGGCATGCTTCATCTTCCTCTTTTACAATGTAAACATTGCTCTCTGTTCGAACACCTTTGAGTAGAGTCTTACCTGTAGTACTTGATTTGACTTCACAGTCTTGTGCTCTAAATAGAACTTCGCAGCCTTTGTCACACATCTGACTGACACTCAGTAAATTTTCTTTCAGCCCATCTACAAATAGTACATCTTGGGCCTTTCCTCTTCCATTATCTATGTTGACTGAGCCTTTTCCCTTGATCTTACCTGATTTATCATTGCCAAAAGTAACATTGCCATATTTCTTTTCATCAAGAGTTATAAACTTGCTTTTGTTTCCAGTCATATGTTTTGAGCAGCCACTGTCCAGGTATCACTGGCTTTTCAGGTCTTGAGCAGTTAGGGCCAGGTCACATTTATTCTCCTTCTTTATCCACTGGAAGCACCCTTTTGTTTGGTATCTTTTGTGGGATGATGGACTACATTTTCTTAGAGGACATTTAGAAGGTATATGTCCAACTTGATTGCATACACAACATTTGATCATAATTTTTGTAGAGTTATGAGTATGAACAAAATTTCTTTGAATCATAAACCTCCTTGAGGTGTTAAACATCAATCTTTGTTCATGCTTTCTACATTCAATGATTTTATGACCAAATTCCTTACAATAAAAGCAGTAACCATAGAAGCTATTTGCATACCTGATGTAAGGTTGTCTCTTCCATTTGTTTGCTTGAGGCAATCTCTTCAATGTTTGCATCTTTTGCTGGTTTGAATTACTCCTTCTTGCATGACAATATGCAGCAATGTGTCCCAACTTGTGGCAGACATAACAGGTGGCATTCTTCATTGGAGGGAAGAATCTTCTTTGATGGTTTCCAACTTTTACATATTCAGGGGTCTTAGTATTTATTACATTCTTTGCTACTAGTGGTTTCTTCTGATCTCTGTCTTCCTTGTTGCTGATTTCTTCTTTTGTAGGAATTGTTTGAGCTACTTCATCATTCTTCTTTGCTTTTACAAAAATAATATTTTTGTTCTCCTTTTCTTTGCCTATACTTGATTCTCCTTCATAGCCTATTCCTGTTTTTATCATTGGAGATCTTTGAGCAACCTGAATTTCATTCAACTTACTAGAGCTTGTTTGAGAAGAGTTCATAAGCACTGTCCTTTGAGCATTTTCTAGTTTCTTCCTGACAGATACTACTTCTTCTTCCAGTTTCTCTTGTTCTCGGGTTTTATCCTTGATTTGCTGAAGTAACATGTCTTCTATCTTCTTGGCTTCTTCAAGCTCTACCTTTAGCTGTATGAGGGCTTCTGAGTTTTGTTCTTCTCTTACATACTTAAGAAGAATGTCCTTTTGTTTTCTGCACTTCAGTTTGAGTCTGTCAATCTCTTCCAGAGCACTTCTTAGCTCCCCCTCAAGGTCGACTTCCCCTTCTTCTTCTTCATCTTCTAGCAGAAGTCCTTCAAGATCTTCTATGGCCATCAATAAGAATTCGGAGGTTCCTTCTTCACTTGAGGGTTCATCTGAATCTTCAGATGTACTACCGTCTTGTTGAGCATAGAAGGATTTTCTGCTGAACTTCTTTCCTTTCTGCCAGTTCTTTGATTTATTTTTCTCTGACTCTTGATCATGATTCCTTATTTTCTTGTGAGGACACTTAGCAACATAGTGTCCCAATCTTCCACAGTTAAAGCATTTGAAGGGGATTTTACCTTTGTATTTACCTGAGCCTCTATCCAATTTCTTGAGAAAATTTGCCTCTTCTTCATCTGAGCAAGAGCATATGTCTCCCTCTTCTTCTTTCTTCTTTTCTGTTTTAAAGGCTGCTTCCCTCGTACTTGGCTTCTTTTGTGGGAGCCTCATTTCATAAGTTGTTAGATTTCCAAGTAGCTGGTTCATGGTTAAGGTCTCCCAATCAGCTGTTTCTTCTATTGCAGACACCTTTGAATTAAACCTGGATGGAAGAGATCTTAGAATCTTTTGCACAATTATACTTTCTTGCATTTTTTCTCCGAGAGCTTTCATATTGTTAATAATTTATGTAGCTTTTAGGAAGAAACTGGCAATGTCTTCATCATCATTCATTTTTAAGTTTTCAAACTGGGTTCTATAGACTTGAAGTTTGGCGGTCTTTACTTTCTGGTC